>CAUDMG010001828.1:2460000-2502500 GCA_958450375.1 Homarus gammarus
ACGGTATATGTACATACAATTTATACCGTATACTGTACATTATATAGTATACCTGTAGGGACTCGATACCGTATGTTATATAAATAATTAAATTGTGTATTGCAGCACCGCGGTGGCTTAGAGCGTAGCAATATTTACATGATTTTTAAAATAGAATTTGTTATTGATACACGAACTGAGAGATGGCACTGTAATTAAATGCTTTTGATTTTGTAATAGAAATTCATATGATAGTTAGAAAGATGACAGATGATTTTGAAATAGAATTTGATGCTGGTATAGACGCTGACGTGTTATCGTTAAAAGGATATATATTATTTCTTATATGAGATTGATAGAGGATTTGATGTGAATATAAATAGACAGATTATAGGTGAAAATATGATCTTGCAATAGAACTTGTTGTTGCTATTGGGCCGGGAGAATTAGCGATACTTTTGATGTGGAGGTTTGACGCTTGAGTTCACTTAAAAATGCAAAAAACAAAACAATGTGATGTTGGTGATGGTGGAGAAGATGGTGAAGATGGTGATGATGATGATGATGATGATGGTACCTATAGAAATTGATACTGATCTTGGATTTGAGGAACTGAAAATAGAACTACACATAATGCCCTTTACATAGATGTGATACTTGATCCAGTTATATAGTGTAAGTTGATATTTGGGTTAATGTTATGTTTAGAATTGTGGTGGATGAGAGGATACCGCACTCACTTCCTGTCCTTAGAGTCATTGGTTCGCACTCAGGACACCCCCCTACCCTTAAAGAACGTCAGGCTTAGGGGACACACTTACTGTATCTGGATTAATGTTATATTTTGACTGAGAATTATTTTTTTTTTTTTGTCACCATAGTATTGTGATATTGTAATTAATAGACTATGTTTTGTCTTGCAGGTGGGTGACGTGATGAATCTGATGGGTAAGTCTTGAGTGAAAGAGAGATGGTTACGTAGAGAGAACCGATACGTACAGTAGATACCGGTGTAGCGGATATAACTCAGCTCACTTCATAAGCTAAGACTCAAAGCTTAACCCAAACCTTAAATGTAACGCTAAGACCAAAAACTACATCCCGAAGCCCCGTGGTGAAGCTAAAACCCAAAACCATAGCTCCAGGTGAGGGCGGAGGGCGAGAGGGGGGGGGGGTCGTCTGCCTATACAAACCAACTAAACTTTGCTCGTTGGCTGAGACATAAACAGTAGGGGATTCTATAGTGGAAAACTGTACCGGTGTAGCTGGGTCTTTAATTCCTCCCACGCTAGCCTAGGAGGGTGTGGTAGTGGGTGGAATAGGGTGGTGGGTGGGGCGTGGCATTGGGTGGGCGGGCGGGCATGACATGGGTGGGGATGGCATTGGATGGGTTGAGATGGCATTGAACGGTGGATGGGATGAGGGTGGCATTAGGGGCGTAGCATAGGGGGGGGTGAGGAATGGCATAGCGTGATAGGTGGGGAATGAAGGGGGTATGGGTGGTCAATTGGATAGTGGTGGGTGGGTTAAAGGGGTGGCAGTGAATAGGAGTTGGGGGGGGGGAGGAGAGGAAATGGATGGTGGTATGGGGGATAGGAGGCGTCGGGATAGGTTTGTGGTGTAGGGGGGGTGGTAATGGGGGGTGGTTAGTGGGGGAGAGTCCAGCGTGGGGTGGTGGTAGTGAGGGACTGGTTAATGTACTTAGTATAGTGATAGTGGTGTTGGTAGTGATGGTGGTAATGTTGGTTGTGGTAGTGGTGGTTGTGATGGTGGTAGTGATGGTTGTGATGGTGGTAGTGGTGGTTGTGATGGTGGTAGTGGTGGTTGTGATGGTGGTAGTGTTGGTTGTGATGATGATGGTAGTGGTGGCTGTGATGGTGGTAGTAGTGGTTGGGATGCTGGTAGTGGTGATGATAATGATGGTAGTGGTGGTTGTGATGATGATGGTAGTGGTGATAGTGATGATGGTCGTAGTGGTTGTGATGGTAGTAGTGTAGGTTGTGATAATGGTGGTAGTAGTGGTTGGGATGCTGGTAGTGGTGATGGTGGTGGGTGGTGGTAGTATTGGGGTGATTGGGTGGAGCTTGTCGGGCAGTGAATAGAGAGGAAGGGAGTCAAATAGAACCTGATGAACACTCCACTGGACCACACCATCAAACCTTTCTGCACCTCACGACCACCACTACCCTTCATCCACTACCCTTCATCCACTACCCTTCATCCACTACCCTTCATCCACTACCCTTCATCCACTACCCTTCATCCACCATCCTTCATCCACTACCCTTCATCCACTACCCTTCATCCACCATCCTTCATCCACTACCCTCCATCCACTACCCTCCATCCACTACCCTCCATCCACTACCCTCCATCCACTACCCTCCATCCACTACCCTCCATCTACTAACCCTCCATCAACTACCCTCCATCCACTACCCTTCTTCCACTACCCTTCTTCCACTACACTTCATCCACTACCCTCCATCCACTACCCTTCTTCCACTACCCTTCATCCACTACCCTCCATCCACTACCCTCCACCCACTACCCTCCATCCACTACCCTCCATCCACTGCCCTCCATCCACTGCCCTCCATCCACTGCCCCCCATCCACTGCCCTCCATCCACTGCCCTCCATCCACTGCCCTCCATCCACTACCCTCCATCCACTACCCTTCATCCACTACCCTTCACCACTACCCTCCATCCACTACCCATCCTCCACCATCCTCCATCCACCATCCTCCATCCACTACTCATCATCCACCATCCTTCATCCACCATCCTTCATCCACTACCCTTCATCCACTACCCTGACCCCAGTGCCCTGATCCACTTCCTCTCACCGGACACGCTTCTTTCACTCTCTGATTTACATAAGTGTGTAAGCCACCTCCTTCTGCATGCCACCTGCCAGCCCGTCCTTGGCCACTGCCTCCACGAGCACTGCAGCCTCTCTCTCTCTCTCTCTCTCTCTCTCTCTCTCTCTCTCTCTCTCCCCCGTATATCAGTCTACAGTGCCGTTTGTGCCACAATATTAGCAGTTGTACAGTGCCACATACTTGAGGGATAATATACAGAGTGCCAGAGAGAGAGCCTTGTGGTGTAGCTATATGGAGTGCCGCTATATAGCTAGGACAAACCCTGTGCTCCACCCTCCTACTTCTATAACCCTCTACCCATACACCCTTCCTACAGCCCCCTCCTCCTACACCTCCTACATCTACCTCCCTCTATATCCCCTCCCCTACACCCTCCTCCTTCTACACCCCTACCCCCCCACATCACCCCCCTACACCCTCCTCCTTCTACACCCCTACCCCCCACATCACCCCCTACACCCTCCTCCTTCTACACCCCTACCCCCCCACATCACCCCCCTACACCCTCCTCCTTCTACACCCCTTCCTCCCACATCACCCCCCTACACCCTCCTCCTTCTACACCCCTTCCTCCCACATCACCCCCCTGCACCCTCCTCCTTCTACACCCCTTCCTCCCACATCACCCCCCTACACCCTCTTCCTTCTACACCCCTTCCTCCCATATCACCCCCCTACACTCCTACCCCCTACATCACCCCCTACACCCTCCTCCTTCTACACCCCTACCCCCCACATCACCCCCTACACCCTCCTCCTACACCCCTGTCCCCCCACATCACCCCCCTGCACCCTCCTCCTTCTACACCCCTTCCTCCCACATCACCCCCCTACACCCTCCTCCTTCTACACCCCTTCCTCCCACATCACCCCCTACACCCTCCTCCTTCTACACCCCTACCCCCCACATCACCCCCTACACCCTCCTCCTTCTACACCCCTTCCTCCCACATCACCCCCTACACCCTCCTCCTCCTACACCCCTTCCTCCCACATCACCCCCCCTACACCCTCCTCCTTCTACACCCCTTCCTCCCACATCACCCCCCTACACCCTCCTCCTTCTACACCCCTTCCTCCCACATCACCCCCCTACACCCTCCTCCTTCTACACCCCTTCCTCCCACATACCCCTCCCCTACACCCTCCACGATGCCAGCCCGGATATGGACGGGTCTTATGTGGTTTAAGAGTGTCATCTAGGCTGCTAAGAGGGTCACAATGGCCAGCATGGAGGGCCACACTACTAGGGCAGGCCAATATCCTTCTCCCTACCCCCATCATCCTCTGCCTGCCACCCCCTCCACCTCCTGCCTGCCACCCCCTGCCCCGCCACTCCCCCCCCCCCGCCACCCCTGCCCCGCCACCCCCTGCCCCGCCACCCCCTGCCCCGCCACCCTTCCGCAAGTAGGTTTTTATTAAGGGACGTCCTTCTTGCCTCCATCCCGCCCGACAGACAGACAGAGAGACAGATACACCGTATAGAGAGACAGCCTGCAGACAGATCACGAACGGACAGAAGATAAAACGAATGAACGAACAACGGTTTTTTTCGACCACAACGTGAACTCACGACACCACACACACACACACACACACATACACACACACACACACACACACACACACCTTAAACAATACTACTAAACACTCGCACTTGGGTGGCGGCTCACTGGCTTTCACCGAGGTTGTGAGACAAATCGGCCTCGGTCCTAATGGGCCCCATTAGTACTGGGGCCTATCAGGATGAGAATCTATTAGGTAAGGAGTCCATTAGGATTTGAACCCATTGGAACTAGACGAACCCTCCACCATTCATCACAACAACCACCACCATCACGTCATCTGTGCCACCACTATCACAACCACCACCATTCCACAATAACCACCGCCCCTCACGTCAACCACCACAATTCCTCTCAACAACAACTACAACCACCACCACCACCACCATAACAACCACCACCACCATCCACCATAACAACCACCACCACCATAACAACCACCACCACCATCCACCATAACAACCACCATAACCACCCCTCACAACAAACATTATCTCGTCATCTGTACTACCATATCAAAACCACCACCATTCGTCACAACAACCACAACCACCCCCTCATAACAACCACCACTACTCCCTAACAACCACCACAACAACCACCACAATCACGTCATCATCTGTACTACCACCATCACAACCACCACCAACCTTCACAACAATCACTACCCCTCAGAACAACCACCATCATGTCTTCGTCTGTACTACCACCATCACAACAACCACCATCACCCATCACATAAACACCATCACCCGTCACAAAACCACCATTACCCATCACCACAACCACCACCGCCATAATAACAACTACCATTACTTTTCACAACAACCACCACCACCACAATCACCTACAGCAACAACAACCACCATCACCACACCAACCACCATCACCGCAACAACCGCCATCACCACAACAACTACCATCACCGCAACAACCGCCATCACCACAACAACCACCATCACTACAACAACCACCATCACCCTTCACGGCAACCACCATCACCCATCACAACCACCACCACAACTTCATCCCCTGTACTACCACCGTTACAACAACCACTATTACCCTTTCACAACAACCACCATCACCCTTCACAACATCAACCACCACCACCACGTCATCCTCTGTACTACCACCATCACAACAACCACTATTACCCCTCACAACAACCACCATCACCCTTCACAACATCAACAACCACCACCACCACCACGTCATCCTCTGTACTACCACCATCACAACAACCACTATTACCCCTCACAACAACCACCATCACCCTTCACAACATCAACAACCACCACCACCACCACGTCATCCTCTGTACTACCACCATCACAACAACCACTATTACCCCTCACAACAACCACCATCACCCTTCACAATATCAACAACAACCACCACCACCACCACGTCATCCTCTGTACTACCACCATCACAACAACCACTATTACCCCTCACAACAACCACCATCACCCTTCACAACAACCACTATTACCCCTCACAACAAACCATCACCCTTCACAACATCAACAACAACCACCACCACCACCACGTCATCCTCTGTACTACCACCATCACAACAACCACTATTACCCCTCACAACAACCACCACCACCCTTCACAACAACCACTATTACCCCCTCACAACAACCACCATCACCCTTCACAACATCAACAACAACCACCACCACCATCACAACAACCACCATCACCCTTCACAACAACCACTATTACCCCTCACAACAACCACCATCACCCTTCACAATATCAACAACAACCACCACCACCACGTCATCCTTCCATTCACAAATCAAGACAAATAAATCCCACGAGGGGGTTTCTGAGGTCAGGAGGGCCACTCAGCGTGCACCCCACCTCATCCCTGGGGCCCCTAATTGAGCGTTATTGTCGCGGACGTGGAGGGTCGGGCGAATTTTCGAGACCATTTCTACCGCAATTACGACCAGGTTGTGTGACTTTGAGGGATCGTAGACACTCTATAGTGAATAATTGATTTTTGCAGTACGGTTCCCTTGTGGGTGATGGTGCGGGGTGGCCAAGGACCTGTGGGTAGTCATTTTGTTGATTGCGTATAGGAACCTGAAGATTTGGGGTGGCTAGGGGAGATGGTGTGTGTGTGGGGTGTGTGTGTGGGGAGATGGTGTGTGTGTGTGGGGTGTGTGTGGGGAGATGGTGTGTGTGGGGTGTGTGTGTGTGTGTGTGGTCATGAAAGGGGTGGACTGAGGGAGTGGTGGACGCTGATAGTGACGGGGCAGGTCTCATGGCTTTTCTGGGATGAAGGGCTGGAGGGAGAGAAGACAGAGAGACACACACACACACTGACAGACGGCCGAGAGAGAGAGAGAGAGAGAGAGAGAGAGAGAGAGAGAGAGAGAGAGATGTCATTCTTTTATGTGTTAATATCAATAGGAAATATAATAGTTAAAAGGATAATTGTGGCAGACTAGGTAATATCTGGTGGCGGCCATGACGGGAATAGTAACATTTATGTGAGAAAACTAAGAATAATTGTCATTTGTGTTCGTTAATTACAAGAGCAAGTGTCATTTATATGATAGCACTATCAGGAAAGATAATTTTAATTTGATAATATTAACAGTAAAGGTAATTTTATTGTAATGCGAACAAAATGATATACCATAAAGTTTGTATATATAAAAAATATAATAAAATATACATAACACAAAAATAAATAAACGGTATTAAAAAACGACATTAATAAATAAAATGTAAAAAAAGCGACACCAAAATATTCCCCCGTGAGTGGTGGTAGTAAGCAGAGGCTATTTTAGGGCAAGGTACCTAAAGGAGGGACGTTTTAGCAGACTCCGGAGAGAACATTTGCATAAAAAAATCAGGTGTCACTGGTAGGGGAATGGTCTGGAGGTGGGGTGAGAGGTGCGAGTGAGGAGTCCTAGGGTGTCACTGGTAGGGGAATGGTCTGGAGGTGGGGTGAGAGGTGCGAGTGAGGAGTCCTAGGGTGTCACTGGTAGGGGAATGGTCTGGAGGTGAGGTGAGAGGTGCGAGTGAGGAGTCCTAGGGTGTCACTGGTAGGGGAAGGGTCTGGAGGTGAGGTGAGAGGTGCGAGTGAGGAGTCCTAGGGTGTCACTGGTAGGGGAAGGGTCTGGAGGTGGGGTGAGAGGTGCGAGTGAGGAGTCCGAGGTAGCTGAAAAGGTGTATTGTTGTTCACTATTATACCTGTGGTCATTCAGTAATGGCTCGCCTACTGAGTGATTGTGCTGGGTCTGTCGTCCACTTGTTGTTGTCAAGGGGGAGAGAGAGGGAGGGAGAGGGAGAGAGGGAGGGAGATGAGAGAGAGTGCATAGGTGATGGGAGCGAGGTGGAATAGGCTTTAGGGGTAGGGGGGGTTGTCACTGTACTTGGTTGAGAGGGACGTCTGTTTGGCAGGTTGAGGGGGTCGAGTTGGAGTGGTGTGATGCACGACTGAGAGGGACGTCCGGATGGTGGAGAGGGACTAGTTGGGGGTGTTGAAGGGGGGGGGCATCTGTTTGAGTAGTTGAGAGGGGCTAGTTGGGGTGCTGAGTGGGACGTCTGTTTGGGTAGTTGAGAGGGACTAGTTGGGGTGGTGAGGGGGACGTCTGCTTGGGTAGTTGAGAGGGACTAGTTGGGGTGGTGAGGGGGACGTCTGCTTGGATAGTTGAGAGGGACTAGTTGGGGTGCTGAGGGGGACGTCTGTTTGGGTAGTTGAGTGGGACTAGTTGGGGGTGGTGAGGGGGACGTCTGCTTGGGTAGTTGAGAGGGACTAGTTGGGGTGGTGAGGGGGACGTCTGTTCGGGTAGTTGAGAGGGACTAGTTGGGGTGCTGAGTGGGACGTCTGTTTGGGTAGTTGAGAGGGACTAGTTGGGGTGGTGAAGGGGACGTCTGCTTGGGTAGTTTAGCTTACGGTTAAAAAAATTATTGACAAAGCTTGTAGTACAGTTTGCGTATTGTGAGTAATTCAGTCAGGTCTTGACACTGAGGGTGGTATCACTGTTCACTGCCACGCAGGACAGAGGTTCATACACAAAGGAAGAGATCATATTCATTAGCAGTATATATAGGTCAGAGTCATGTGGGTGATATCACTGTTTACTGCCAAGCAGGACAGTGGTTCATATACATTAGGAGTCGTATTCTAATTGAGGACTAATCGGTGTGGGCTAGCAAATTTTGGATAAACAGTAAGAATGTCCTCAAGCACCCCTGATTCAATGTAATACTTACTAAGTTCGTGATACAATGAGCCAGGTGGCCTGAATTCTTTGACAGTGTCACATTCAATAATATAGTGTTCAAGTGTATGCTTTAAAGGTTTATCACAAAGTTTACATGCTGAGTGTTCCGGTATGGGTACAGCGTTACTAACTTGCCAGATGTGTCTGTAGTTGAGTGGGACGAGTTGGGGTGGTGAGGGGCACGTTTGTGTGGGTGGTTGAGAGGGACTAGTTGGGGTGGTGAGGGGGATGTTTATTTGGGTAGTTGAGAGGGACTAGTTGGGGTGGTGAGGAGGACGCTTGTGTGGGTGGTTGAGTGGGACGAGTTGGAGTGGTGAGGGAGGGATGCTAAGAAAAAGGGCATTATTTCACAGAGAATAAAGGGAGTTTTGAGTTGGTCTCTTAGATGCCTATAGGATTTTGTCTATTTGGCGGAGAGTTGTTCGTTTGGCGCCGTGTGTGTGTCTGTCTGTCTGTCGGGATAATACTTTTTGGACACGATATTGTCTTTCATTTCAACTCGGACTCTCACGGCTCTTGGTACGTTGGTCTTCCATCTGTATTCAAACTGTCAGGATTTTCGATATATTCTGTAGGTCCTTAAACAACAATATTGTTGGATGATATTCAACACACGTTTTAAAGTGTTTATTTTTGACGACTGTGTGTTTTGTATTGTATATCCAGATAATTTATATAAATGAGATCCTGTCGCTGGGAGATAAGACACCATGAAGAATGATTTAGCAGCTGTGAGTGTTGAGAGGCTGAGCTTAATGCTAATTCAATGTATGCCCAACCTACTGTTATTTACATACAGATTTGGTTTGATAGACATTGTAGAGAGCCAGACAAGTTAGATCGATTGATGTACACAGACACACAGTGAAAGCCACAGACAAACAGAGAAAGAAGTGCGATGATGTGTGTGGCGAATGAAGGTAATGCCATCAAGGGAGTTTACCGGTTCACTGACACTAACATGTTAACGAGATGTGTTTGGATATTTGCCGTCACCAACCCTCTCACTGATGTGTCTGTCCCTCCCCTTCTCTTCACTGTGACGTCAACTGTTGTGTGATGTCCACTTCACTGTGACGTCAACTGTTGTGTGACGTCCACTTCACTGTGATGTCCCCTTCACTGTTACGTCAACTGTTGTGTGACGTCCACTTCACTGTGATGTCCCCTTCAACGTGACATTAACTGACGAGTGGTGATCCCTTCCTTGTTGCTTGATATCTCTTAGTTACAGCCTCCCTTCCCCTCCCCTCCCACCCTTCTTCCCTTCCCCTCCCACCCTTCTTCCCTTCCCCTCCCACCCTCTCAGGTCGCTCGCCCCCTCTCTTCTACCCTCGCTCGTGCTCCTCCTCCTCTACTCTCTGCCCCCCTCCCCTCTCCTCCTTTTCCTACTCTCTCTCTCTCTCTCCCCACCCACCCCTTCTTTCTCTCCCCCTCTCCTCCTCCTCCTCGCTACAAACAGCCCCACTGCCTTAAAGTTGCTTGGACTACATCACCTCACCATGGAACTGGAGGCGAGGCGAGGCGAGGCGAGGGTGAACTCTACCAGGCCCTTAAGTGGAACATACAGAACATACCGTAAAGCAAATTAGGGATATAAGGGACATCAGGGCGTATATGGAAGTATGTAAGGGACATCAGGGCGTATATGGAAGTATGTAAGGGACATCAGGGCGTATATGATGATAATAAAACAGTAATAATAATGCAAAGTTGAATATACGTACATGAAATATTTTATACCATAGGAAGTGGACACACACACACACACACACACACACACACACATACACATACATATATATATTTGTATGTATCGTAAGGAATTAGTTGAAGTATCATGTTCTTACGTGATAATTGACTTTTACATTTTTAGATCCGTTTGTAATGATTTGTGCTTTATGCTCCGAGTACCAGACTAAATTGTACTTAGTTCTTAGATGGACACTCTCGAAGGCTATTATTATTATTATTATTATTATTATTATTATTATTATTATTATTATTATTATTCAGTCACATACCTAAGTTTCATGTATGCTTTTCATGTATTCAGGACACACACTGGGGTCGTCGTGGCAGCCAGGGCCCGGGGCTGCTTGGAACAGTTCTTGCTTGCAAGATGTGGGAATTGTGTGTGTGCTGGGGACTGGTGTGTGAGTGGATTGAACCCGATAAACTGGGTGAATTACTCCCATGGTGTGTGATTTGATGGTGTGTGTGTGTGTGTGTGTGGGAGGAGAAAGGATGAATGTGAGTGTGGGGAAGAGGGCGTGCGTGGCGGGAGGGAGTGCGTGGGGGGAGGGAGTGCGTGGGGAGGATGGGAAGGTTGTAAAGTATGTGAGTGGGGGGGGGGGGGAAGGGAGTGGTGTATGTGTGTGTTTATGTCTGGCAGGGAGGGAGTGTGTGGGGAGGGGTGGGTCTCTCTCTCTCGTCAACCTCACTCTTCTTCCCTTCTCTCTAATATCTCCTCTCCTCTCCTCACCTCTCCTCACCTCTCCTCACCTCAACTCTCCTCTCCTCTCCTCTCCTCACCTACACGGGTATCGACTCTCGCGGGTCTCGACAGCACGAAGGCTTCTACCTGGCCACAATCCTTCATGCCACTCCGTCTGTTTATTTTTTAAGGTGTAGGTAGCCTGGGTTTGTGCCGAGGTGTGTTGATTAATTAGGTGTTGATGGGTGGGAAAGTGGGTGTAGTGAGGGTGAGAGGTAGGGGGCAGGAGGGTAAGGAGAAGGGGTGGGGTACTGGGGTAGGCACAAGGGATAGGTGTGAAAATCATGAATAGATGTGTGGGTGGGGATGGTGATGGGTCCTTCCTTCCTTCCTTCCTTCCTTCCTTCCTTCCTTCCTACCTACCTATTATGTTCCAGTCACTAACGTAATCCTGGGTCTTTCAGGTAAGGTCTACAGCCCTGACTAATTACAGGTAGTACGCAACACCTGTTCTCCATAATCACCCTCACACGATTTTTATTAACGTCCATAACGTCATCGTCACACCAAGGGTAATTTAGTAAAGGTGACCTAACCTAACCCAACCCAACCCAACCCAACCTAACCTAACCTAACCTAACCCAACCCAACCCAACCAAACCTAACCTAACCTAACCAAACCTAACCCAACCCAACCCAACAACCCAACCCAACCCAACCAAACCTAACCCAACCCTACCCAACCCAACCTAACCTAACCTAACCCAATTCATCTCTATCTCTACTAAAGTTGAGGAATATTTACCACTGAATGACTTTGTAATTAATTTAAACACAATATATATTTCGTGTAGGTGTTTAACAAAGGCTGTCACTTGTACTCCGTCCACTACTGCATTAAAACCCTCACACTTAGGGGGACAAAAAAAAAAAGTATCCCTCACCCAAGAAGAAAAATTATCCATCAGTTAGGTAAGTGAACTACCAAAACATTTAATTACCTAAAAATAAATATACCCCCAAGAGATTTCCCCTACTCGATAATTATCATTGCTGTTAATTAAGGCTCATTAGTTATACTCATATATTACCTATATCACACGACACACACTTGTATATATAAAATGTGTCCACCATATATAATTGACCATTTGACTTTTTTTTTTTTTTTTTTTATATATCACCAAAAAAAAGAAAATTCCTTTTATATTGTGAGAGAACTTTAATTATGGAGAGTGTCTGGTGGGTTTAAAAGGACACAATGTAAAGGTGAATCTCTGTGTGTATTTTCATCCTTAGGAACATCTGATATAAGGGTTGAGATTATAAGCGAGGTCTTACGTGTGTTAGCGTCTCTTGTGCCAGAATGTGGGTCATGGGGTTCACTTGGTTATGACGGGATGGTTCTGGTTGGGTTCACTTGGTTCTGGTTGGGTTCACTTGGTTATGACGGGATGGTTCTGGTTGGGTTCACTTGGTTATGACGGGATGGTTCTGGTTGGGTTCACTTGGTTATGACGGGATGGTTCTGGTTGGGTTCACTTGGTTATGGCAGGATGGTTCTGGTTGGGTTCACTTGGTTATGACGGGATGGTTCTGGTTGGGTTCACTTGGTTATGGCAGGATGGTTCTGGTTGGGTTCACTTGGTTATGGCAGGATGGTTCTGCTTGGGTTCACTTGGTTATGGCGGGATGGTTCTGGTTGGGTTCACTTGGTTATGGCGGGATGGTTCTGGTTGGGTTCACTTGGTTATGACGGGATGGTTCTGGTTGCGTTCACTTGGTTCTGGTTGGGTTCACTTGGTTATGGCGGGATGGTTCTGGTTGGGTTCACTTGGTTCTGGTTGGGTTCACTTGGTTATGACGGGATGGTTCTGGTTGGGTTCACTTGGTTATGGCGGGATGGTTCTGGTTGGGTTCACTTGGTTCTGGTTGGGTTCACTTGGTTATGACGGGATGGTTCTGGTTGGGTTCACTTGGTTATGGCGGGATGGTTCTGGTTGGGTTCACTTGGTTCTGGTTGGGTTCACTTGGTTATGACGGGATGGTTCTGGTTGGGTTCACTTGGTTCTGGTTGGGTTCACTTGGTTATGACGGGATGGTTCTGGTTGGGTTCACTTGGTTCTGGCAGGAAGGTTCTGGTTGGGTTCACTTGGTTAAGGCAGGAAGGTTCTGGTTGGGTTCACTTGGTTATGACGGGATGGTTCTGGTTGGGTTCACTTGGTTATGGCGGGATGGTTCTGGTTGGGTTCACTTGTTTATGACGGGATGGTTCTGGTTGGGTTCACTTGGTTCTGGTTGGGTTCACTTGGTTATGACGGGATGGTTCTGGTTGGGTTCACTTGGTTCTGGTTGGGTCACTTGGTTCTGGTTGGGTCACTTGGTTATGGCGGGATTGTTCTGGTTGGGTTCACTTGGTTATGGCAGGATGGTTCTGGTTGGGTTCACTTGGTTCTGGTTGGGTTCACTTGGTTATGGCGGGATGGTTCTGGTTGGGTTCACTTGGTTATGGCGGGATGGTTCTGGTTGGGTTCACTTGGTTATGGCGGGATGGTTCTGGTTGGGTTCACTTGGTTATGACGGGATGGTTCTGGTTGGGTTCACTTGGTTATGGCGGGAAGGTTCTGGTTGGGTTCACTTGGTTTTGGCAGGAAGGTTCTGGTTGGGTTCACTTGGTTATGGCGGGATGGTTCTGGTTGGGTTCACTTGGTTATGGCGGGATGGTTCTGGTTGGGTTCACTTGGTTATGACGGGATGGTTCTGGTTGGGTTCACTTGGTTATGACGGGATGGTTCTGGTTGGGTTCACTTGGTTATGGCGGGATGGTTCTGGTTGGGTTCACTTGGTTATGACGGGATGGTTCTGGTTGGGTTCACTTGGTTATGGCGGGATGGTTCTGGTTGGGTTCACTTGGTTATGGCGGGAAGGTTCTGGTTGGGTTCACTTGGTTATGGCGGGATGGTTCTGGTTGGGTTCACTTGGTTATGACGGGATGGTTCTGGTTGG
Organism: Homarus gammarus; assembly: GCA_958450375.1. Lineage (NCBI taxonomy): Eukaryota > Metazoa > Arthropoda > Malacostraca > Decapoda > Nephropidae > Homarus > Homarus gammarus. The sequence continues at coordinate 2,474,130 of CAUDMG010001828.1, forward strand.
GTTCACTTGGTTATGACGGGATGGTTCTGGTTGGGTTCACTTGGTTATGACGGGATGGTTCTGGTTGGGTTCACTTGGTTATGACGGGAAGGTTCTGGTTGGGTTCACTTGGTTATGACGGGATGGTTCTGGTTGGGTTCACTTGGTTATGACGGGATGGTTCTGGTTGGGTTCACTTGGTTATGACGGGATGGTTCTGGTTGGGTTCACTTGGTTATGGCGGGATGGTTCTGGTTGGGTTCACTTGGTTTTGGTTGGGTTCACTTGGTTATGGCAGGAAGGTTCTGGTTGGTACTGGAAGCTGTGGTGTGACTCATTCCCACTCCATGTAGCTCACCTCATGCCCACCACCACACTGTGTACCTCACCTCAACTAAAATCCTTCCTTCCTTCCTTCCTTCCTTTTTACCTCACCCCCCCCACCTCCCCGCACCACATTACCTGCAGCTGAAGGAACCAAACTCCTCTTCCTGCCATCCCTGCACCCCCCTCCCATCCCTGCACCCCCCTCCCATCCCTGCACCCCCTCCCATCCCTGCACCCCCCTCCCATCCCTGCACCCCCCTCCCATCCCTGCACCCCCCTCCCATCCCTGCACCCCCCCCTCCCATCCCTGCACCCCCCCCTCCCATCCCTGCACCCCCCTCCCATCCCTGCACCCCCCTCCCATCCCTGCAATCCCCCTCCCATCCCTGCAATCCCCCTCCCATCCCACCCCTGCACCCCCCCCCTTTACCCCTGCAGGAAATATGGCGGGTGTATTAAATAATCCCTGGAGTCTGGCCGTAATATCTTGGCGGTGCTTCATCTTCTGCTTCACAATATTTTTCTGGCAATTTGCTCTAGGCCTAAACTACCATGAGCCTACCCCTCCCCCCCCCCCCAGGCCTATAGTAGGTGGCTGATAGTCCCCTTTCGATCCCTCCTCCCTCCCCCCTCCCTCACCCACTCACTCCCTTTGTCCCTTCTCACTCCTTCCCTCCCTCCTTCTCTTTTCCTTTATTTTCCATTATTTTTTCTCCCTTTTTTTTCTCTCTCTTTCCGTACCCTGGTGAATTCTCCCTTCCCCTCCCCCTCTCGTTCCTCCGCTCCCCCTCTCGTTCCTCCTCTCCTCCCTTCCCCCTCTCCTCCCCCTTCTCCTCCCCTTTCCTCCTCCCCTCCCTTCTAGGGTGTGTCAATTTAGGGGGTGAACTGGCTAAATTGAAAATCGAGTAATTTGGTAGCAATTTATTGTAGTCTTTAAGCATGCAAAACAATATTCTGGCATAAATTTTTTTTTATAATAAGTCCTACCTACATCAAATGGATTTTTAAATGTACATATTTGTGAATTTATAACATAACCAGCGTTTGCACACATGTTACTGTTTCAAGTTTCAAATTATTATATTTTATTATCCGTAGTCTATTTGAAAGTAACCAATGCCTTCATACTCTCTTTGCTTTGGTTTCTTGTCATCAGTAGTCTGCTTGCTATTTGTGCTTTGATGTAACCTTCTCGCCTCTCGTGGCTGTAAACATGGCCCGCTGCTTCTGTGACCATTTTCACACATCTCTCCACACTTTGAGTGTGGGAAGGCCACTTCGGCACCTGCATTGGAGTCTCTTTAAGGTTTCTCAATTCTTGGCTAGTTAGACTTGTTGTCAATGGTGGCTCTAAGACTTCCAAACTCAAGTCAACCAATTCTGACAATTTGGTGGCATTGACGTTTATTGGGGGAACTTTTCTTGAATGAAACGAACAGTCTCCCAACTGGTCGTCATCTATTAGCGTTCCTCTAATCTTTAGAATGACTTCTACAGCCTCGGTTCGGAGATTGGTACATTGACTGCAAAGCATTGCTTGCAAAACTGCTTCTGATCGAGCATACCAAGCGGACCTTCTTGCCACAGGTAACACGATGTCCCTCACTACCTTCCTCTGTGTTCTTACTAGCTGCAATTGAAACAAAAGGTGATTGGGCCCATCCACCACATAGGATTAAGTTTCACACTAAACCACTGGGGAAGATAAACTCCAATAATAAATTCAACAATTAACCTCAAATTCTTCAGCACTTTGCCCTTCAATTCGTGCTTGGAAATCCAAATCCTGCAGAAACGAAGAGCTGTAGTTAACCAACGGCTGTGACTGACAGGTCCAATCTCCAAGAGAGCCAATGACTGAGGCACTTCTCCTGATCTTATTGCTTGGGCAATACGATAAGCATAGGATTGATCTGTGCTGAGATCTTTGATGACTCTTTCAGACAACGCCGGAAGGGGAGGGCCAACTTCGACCTTTGGAAAGGTTGTATTTATTTCTAGTTGTGTTGCTTCATCCAGCATGATGCCAAGGGGACCTGACCACTTGTTGTTGCTCTTTGTAGGACCATCAAGTTCCTGGATGAGATGACGAAGAGGTAGCTCGCCTGTATGTAAATCACATACAATCCAAACAAGTCTTCTTCCTAGTTTTTTCTCTAAATGCGTCATTACACCCCCCTGCCATCCGGTGTTCACTGCAGTTGAATCTCCACCAACAGCCTGCAGTGAACTGCCAAGTCCTCTCTCCTGAACCCAACATAAAATATGATCAGCAATGACCTCTGCATGTTTCTTCCCTTCTACTTCAGTTTCGGGAGCAAAGTGAAACAAAAACCGACCACCAGGCTCAGAACAGACAGAGTAGTGTTCTTCTTTGATGAGACCTGGAAACTTTCTGTTCACTCCCTCTACTTCTAGCAAAACTTTTGTGTCATCTATTCTTCCATCAAACAAAAGACAGGAGAGCCCTCCCTCGCTTAAATCTTTTTCATGCTGATCAGATATTTCCTTCATTACTTTTTCTTGTGCTCTTCTAATTTTATTATGATCTATCACCAAAGATACATCCTCTCGGCTGATGAGGCCTGCATCTATCCAAGCGGCAGTTGCAATTTCTGCAGCCTCACGAAGTCCAGCATGGTGGCGAATACTAGCTAAAGCAATGTTTGAAATATTTCTTGTGTTGTATTTCATTTTCTTTGGTAAAGGTTCAGATGGCTCTTTGGAACTATCATCTGATGTTGCTTCCTGTTCATCAGAAGAACTATCAAAGAAGTGATAAACATCTTGACACAGCTCTTCCTCTCTTTGGATGGCTTCTTCACTCTTCATTTTCTTCTTTTGTTCCCTCTCTCGGATTTGTTCTCTCTTCTTGGCATTAGCAATCTGCTTCTTTGTTTCTGAATAATCTATTGAACCCATTTGCATACTTCCTTGGCCTTCTGCCTTTGTCCTCTGTGCCTTTATAAATTCAAGCTCTAAAACAGGGATCTTCTTTTCACGAGGACAACCACAATCAATGTGGGAATTATTTTCTCTCTTACCTGAGTGAGAACAGTTGGATTCAGAACATAATTGTATGGAGCACTTGCAGGTCAAAATGTCAAACAGAGTATCAAGTGTGTGCAGAAATTCATTTTTCCTGGCCAAGTTTCCTTTACCAAGTGATGTTTCAACTGCTTTGTGCCATAATTTCGTTAGTTTTAGCTCAATAGTTCGACACTGATTAATCACAGGTGGTTTGAATAGTGCATTAGCTTTTGTCCATTGATGCAGAAGAGGGACTATCATGTCATTTATGAGTTCTTTATCTGTATAGTTCCTTCTGTCCTTTGCATTTTTTTCTCGAAGGAGTAACCCTAATCTTAGCATGTCTCTCACTGTTGGAAGTTCTGATACAGGAAGCTCCTTCCCTTTACCAACTAGCAGGCTCAAGTGGGGTGACAACTGACTTCTTGTCTTCAATTTTGACATCTTCACACTATCTGACAAATAGAAAAATATTTCAATGTTTCATAATTCAATTGTTGTTTCAAAAAATATCAATTTGTTTATCAAAAATGCTGTAACAGAAATAACATAATAATTTCTTAGAACATAATGTTTTATACAATGATATAAGTAACTGCGACAATCAATATGCCCTACTTACAATAATTAAAATGTAGAATTCGTCTGGTAGAGTAGGTGCAAGTGCAATGAGAGCAAACCACCGTCTATGATATCTAGAAGGAGAGTGAGCCGGGCGCCTTATCCTCACGCTTGGTACAAGTCAAAACAAGAATTAAACTGTCCCACACGGAGAGCCTGTTCATGTTCATGTTCTGACATGCATATTGTACACAAGCTATAGAACCATAAAATACTCCATAATCCATATGCTTACATGAGATTAGTTAATATCAAGTGAATAATTCTAATCAAGTCTCATTAATTTGTTGAAATACTGATATTTGAAACTTTAAGGTATAATTGATGTAGGTGAGGGTTATTTCAATTCATTTTTGTTTGCTAATCTCAAGTTTAGACATAAAGAGGCACAATATTTTGACTACCAAATTTGATTTTTAACATGTTGACAAAATTGACACACCCTACTCCCTTCCCTTTTCCCTTTATTGAAACTTTTCCTTCTTCCCTCCCTCCCCCCCCCCCTCTTTCCTTTCTTCCCCTTCCCCTCCCTACCTCAAGCCTGCCTCTTCAGTGTCCAGATCTTACTTCCTGTGTTCCCTCTCTCCCTCATCTCCTCCTCCTTCCTTTCCTTCTTGCCTCCCTCCTTTCTTCCCTCCCTCCTTTCCTTCTTCCTTCCCTCCCTTCTTCCTTCCCTCCTTTCCTTGAGCTTCATACCTAAACCTCTCTCTCTCTCTCTCTCTCTCTTTCTTGTTCTTTTTCCTCTCCTCCCTTTCCCCCCTACTCTCCTCCCTCCCTTCCCTCTCTCTCACTGTCTCATATACGAAAATGTTACCAAAGCTGATTTTAACTTTGTCTCGCCTCTCCTCCTCCTCTTCCTCTCCCTCCCTATTTCCCTTCCCTCCTCTCCCTCCTCTCCCCCCTTCCCCCTCCCCCTCCTCCTCCACTTAATAAATATTAGAATAAGCCTGAAAGTAATAATTCTTGAGGAGTTACATTGGGAAGTTTACATTATGTTTCAGAGCTGGAGGAAATAACAGTGAAGTTAATACGTGAATTATTGTGCTATACTGCAGCTCAAGTGTCTGAGTTAGTGTGAGTTAATGAGACAATGTGTTAAGGGTGTAAGTTAGGTTTAGTTGGGTTAGATTTGGCTAGATGTTGGTTAGGTTAGGTTTGATTTGGGGTAAGTTAGGTGAGGTAAGGGATATGTTAAGTTAGAGGTAGGTTAGGTTATGTTAGAGGTAGGTTAGGTTATGTTATGTTAGAGGTAGGTTAGGTTATGTTATGTTAGAGGTAGGTTATGTTATGTTATGTTATGTTAGAGGTAGGTTAGGTTATGTTATGTTAGAGGTAGGTTAGGTTATGTTATGTTAGAGGTAGGTTAGGTTATGTTATGTTAGAGGTAGGTTAGGTTATGTTATGTTAGAGGTAGGTTAGGTTATGTTATGTTAGAGGTAGGTTAGGTTATGTTATGTTAGAGGTAGGTTAGGTTAGGTTATGTTAGAGGTAGGTTAGGTTAGGTTATGTTAGAGGTAGGTTAGGTTATGTTAGAGGTAGGTTAGGTTAGGTTATGTTAGAGGTAGGTTAGGTTATGTTATGTTAGAGGTAGGTTAGGTTATGTTATGTTAGAGGTAGGTTAGGTTATGTTAGAGGTAGGTTAGGTTATGTTATGTTAGAGGTAGGTTAGGTTATGTTATGTTAGAGGTAGGTTAGGTTAGGTTAGGTTATGTTAGAGGTAGGTTAGGTTATGTTATGTTAGAGGTAGGTTAGGTTATGTTATGTTCGAGGTTGGTTAGGTTATGTTATGTTAGAGGTAGGTTAGGTTATGTTATGTTAGAGGTAGGTTAGGTTATGTTATGTTAGAGGTAGGTTAGGTTATGTTAGAGGTAGGTTAGGTTATGTTATGTTAGAGGTAGGTTAGGTTATGTTAGAGGTAGGTTAGGTTATGTTATGTTAGAGGTAGGTTAGGTTATGTTATGTTAGAGGTAGGTTAGGTTATGTTATGTTATTTTAGAGGTAGGTTAGGTTATGTTATGTTAGAGGTAGGTTAGGTTATGTTGTGTTAGAGGTAGGTTAGGTTATGTTGTGTTAGAGGTAGGTTATGTTATGTTGTGTTAGAGGTAGGTTAGGTTATGTTGTGTTAGAGGTAGGTTAGGTTATGTTCTGTTATGTTAGAGGTAGGTTAGGTTATGTTCTGTTATGTTAGAGGTAGGTTAGGTTATGTTCTGTTATGTTAGAGGTAGGTTAGGTTATATTCTGTTATGTTAGAGGTAGGTTATGTTATGTTATGTTAGAGGTAGGTTAGGTTATGTTGTGTTAGAGGTAGGTTAGGTTATGTTGTGTTAGAGGTAGGTTAGGTTATGTTGTGTTAGAGGTAGGTTAGGTTATGTTATGTTAGAGGTAGGTTAGGTTATGTTGTGTTAGAGGTAGGTTAGGTTATGTTATGTTATGTTAGAGGTAGGTTAGGTTATGTGTTAGAGGTAGGTTAGGTTATGTTATGTTAGAGGTAGGTTATGTTATGTTGTGTTAGAGGTAGGTTAGGTTATGTTGTGTTAGAGGTAGGTTAGGTTATGTTCTGTTATGTTAGAGGTAAGTTAGGTTATGTTCTGTTATGTTAGAGGTAGGTTATGTTCTGTTATGTTAGAGGTAGGTTAGGTTATATTCTGTTATGTTAGAGGTAGGTTATGTTATGTTATGTTAGAGGTAGGTTAGGTTATGTTGTGTTAGAGGTAGGTTAGGTTATGTTGTGTTAGAGGTAGGTTAGGTTATGTTATGTTAGAGGTAGGTTAGGTTATGTTGTGTTAGAGGTAGGTTAGGTTATGTTGTGTTAGAGGTAGGTTAGGTTATGTTATGTTAGAGGTAGGTTAGGTTATGTTGTGTTAGAGGTAGGTTAGGTTATGTTGTGTTAGAGGTAGGTTAGGTTATGTTGTGTTAGAGGTAGGTTAGGTTATGTAGTGTTAGAGGTAGGTTAGGTTATGTTATGTTAGAGGTAGGTTAGGTTATGTTATGTTAGAGGTAGGTTAGGTTATGTTATGTTAGAGGTAGGTTAGGTTATGTTATGTTAGAGGTAGGTTAGGTTAGGTTATGTTAGAGGTAGGTTAGGTTAGGTTATGTTAGAGGTAGGTTAGGTTAGGTTATGTTATGTTATGTTAGAGGTAGGTTAGGTTAGGTTAGGTTAGGTTAGGTTAGGTTATGTTATGTTAGAGGTAGGTTAGGTTAGGTTATGTTATGTTATGTTAGAGGTAGGTTAGGTTAGGTTAGGTTAGGTTATGTTCTGTTAGAGGTAGGTTAGGTTATGTTATGTTAGAGGTAGGTTAGGTTATGTTATGTTAGAGGTAGGTTAGGTTATGTTGTGTTAGAGGTAGGTTAGGTTATGTTTGTTAGAGGTAGGTTAGGTTATGTTAGAGGTAGGTTAGGTTATGTTATGTTAGAGGTCGGTTAGGTTAGGTTATGTTAGAGGTAGGTTAGGTTATGTTATGTTAGAGGTCGGTTAGGTTAGGTTATGTTATGTTAGAGGTAGGTTAGGTTATGTTAGAGGTAGGTTAGGTTATGTTATGTTAGAGGTAGGTTAGGTTATGTTATGTTAGAGGTAGGTTAGGTTAGGTTATGTTAGAGGTAGGTTAGGTTATGTTATGTTAGAGGTAGGTTAGGTTAGGTTATGTTATGTTAGAGGTAGGTTAGGTTATGTTATGTTAGAGGTAGGTTAGGTTATGTTGTGTTAGAGGTAGGTTAGGTTATGTTATGTTAGAGGTAGGTTAGGTTATGTTAGAGGTAGGTTATGTTAGGTTATGTTAGAGGTCGGTTAGGTTAGGTTATGTTATGTTAGAGGTCGGTTAGGTTAGGTTAAGTTATGTTAATTGTCGTTAAATAGGTTTTGATAAATTGTCATTTGCATTGAATTATTGGCAACTTTGTTAACATTTACCTGATATCGTTGATAATTTTGTTAAACATAGTTAAAATATCCTTAATGATTACGTTGATCTTTGTTGATGATCGGCAGATGGTGTTAACTGGGCCATTATCACCACATCCCCCTCTCCCCCCGCCAGATGGCCCTGGGGGAGCGTCCTGTGTATTTAGAGTAAACTTTCGGCGTTTGGGACCAATTTTTGGGCATCTGGGAGCGTAGTTTTCCGAGGAAGAAAACTTAACCGGAGTTATTAGGTGGTTGCTGGTCAGATGGGGCCCCGGTCATGATGGGCCCACTCCTGATGGACCCCCAGTCATGATGGGTCCACTGCTGACCAAACCAATAGGGTTGGAGGGGGGGAGGGGGATAAATTTATGACGCATTCGGAATTGGGCCACATTCAGTCTGGAGTTCTTGAGAATTAGGACCCAGGACAGTGTAGGCCACAAGTTTAGGGGCCATTAGCATTAGGGTCCACTAGGACGGATCTGTTTATGCTAAGATGCATTAGCTTTTATTTTCGCGGTACTTCGACTATTGTCAGTCACCTTGAAGATGTTCCTGGAAGTCATGTGTTTGCTGGAACCTGACCATCTTCACAAGGCCAGGATGAGGCACCAATGTGTAATGTGTTCATATGGCCTCGATCCTCTACGCGGGATCCTGGAAGAGTCAGGTATTCGCTGGACTCTGATGAGTTTTGTGGATCTTAGAAGCAAAATGTTCGTTGGACCGAAGACCTGCTCCATGGGACCCAGAAGTGGTCCTGGAGGTAATGTTTGCTGGACTTCGATCAGGTTTGTGGGTATAGGAAGAGGCCCCTGGAAGTTATGTCTTTGGTAGATCCCATCCAGTTTTGCGAGTCCTGGAAGGCATGTTTTCGCTGGACCCCATCCAGGTCTGTGGGAGCGCGGAAGAGGTCCTGGAAGTTATGTATTTACTGGATCCCGACCAGTTCCCCCGGACCTGGAAGAGTCCTCTGGAAGTTATGTGTTTGCTAGACCCTCGACCACCTCCTGGCGGGACGTGGAAGAGATTCTGGAAGTCATGTGTTTGTTGGAGCAAGACTCGTACAGTGAGGCTTATTTTCCTTGTTGATGTTGTAAAGTGTTTCTGCTCCTCAACAGCTAAGTTTCTTCAGTTCGCAATGTAAGTTAGATGATACACTAGACGTTGATAAATAAGTAGTATATATCTCTTTTCGACAGCTAAGGTCTTTAAGCGAGTATTCTTAAGTAAGTCAATACACAAGACGCCAATAATAATAAAAAAAATAAGGAAATTAATTGTATCTAGTAGTCTTGTGTATAATCAATGTATTCGTGTGCTTCACCAACTAAAAGTCTTTAAACACGTACTGTACTTTTAAGTCGTTCGATATACTAAACAAACACCATTAGGAAGGGCTTTAAGAGGAAGAAGTACTGAAAGGGATGTGTTCAGCTGGAGTAATGCAGGGGGTGGGCGGTGAGGGCGGGGTGGGCGTGATCCAGATGGGTGTGTCTAGCTAGAAGGTGGCCTGTAATGCTCGTGACCCGGCAGCTGTGTTTTATAGCGCCCCCATCACTCTCAGTACAGCGTCTTGGTGGTAAACTGGATGCATAATATATATTTTTTTTTTACCTCTCTGGAATACGTACACAGATTATCGTATTTTATTAACCCATTATTATTATTATTATTATTATTATTATTATTATTATTATCATTATTATAGGAAGCAGATGATGTTAATGATGCTAATAGTGTTTTAATACAACATTCAGGTAAAGACACTCGTTTTAGGTTACTTGTCTCGAGTCATTGATGGCCCTGTCTTGAATCTCCCATTTCAAGTAGCTCCTTCAGATACCTCCTTCCTCCTTCAAGGTCCTCCGGGGAACCAGTACCTCCCACACCTCGTCCAGGACCCGACTGTATATATTTTCCATAACCTGTTTATTTAGATTGAATCATTCTTAGCAAGTAGTTCTCATCATCGAAGCTAGTAACGTTTCTGATAGTTCTACAAACCCTTTAGAACCATTCCTACTAGCTAGTACTTCCCCTCATAGAACCACCCCTGCTAGCGAGTACTTCCCCTCATAGAACCACCCCTGCTACCTAGTACTTCCCCTCATAGAGCCACCCCTGCTACCTAGTACTTCCCCTCATAGAACCACCCCTGCTAGCTAGTACTTCCCCTCATAGAACCATCTCTACTACCTAGTACTTCCCCTCATAGAACCATCTCTACTACCTAGTACTTCCCCTCATAGAACCACCCCTGCTAGCTAGTACTTCCCCTCATAGAACCACCCGTTAATACTTCCCCTTGCTCTCCTCTCCTCCTCCCCCTTTCCCCATTCCCGTCATCTCCCCTCTCATCCTCTCCCTTCGTATCATCACCACCACCATTACCTCCTCCTCCTCCTCTTCTTGCATCCCCTTTACTCTTCCCCATTCATCCCCTTCGCCTACTTCCCCTTCCCCACTCACCCCCTTTCCCTACTTCCCCTTCCTCCCCCACCCCATTCCTACCATCTTCTCTTTCCCTATCTCTCCATCACCCTCCTTTCGTACCACCTACACCTTCTCCTCTTCTTGCTTCCCCTTTACTCTTCCCCACATACATTCCCCCTATCCCGTTCCTCCTCCTCTTCCTCCCCATTCCTGCCATCTCCCCATCACCCTCCCTTCATACTACCACCACTACCACTACCTCCCCTTGTGTGGTGGATTGCACGATTACTCTGCAATATAAAAATAACAGCGGCACGGGCTATTTTTGTGGGAGGCGGGGCGAGGGTGAGGGTTGTAATTGAAGTTGGCCAGTCACATGCCTGGCTGGTGCTGCTGGTTGTTGATTCTGTGGTTGTTATTGTTGTGGTTGTGTTGGTGGTTGTTGATTTTGTGGTTGTGTTGGTGGTTGTTGATTTTGTGGTTGTGTTGGTGGTTGTTGATTTTGTGGTTGTGTTGGTGGTTGTTGATTTTGTGGTTGTGTTGGTGGTTGTTGATTTTGTGGTTGTGTTGGTGGTTGTTGATTTTGTGGTTGTGTTGGTGGTTGTTGATTCTGTTATTGTTGTGGTTGTGTTGGTGGTTGTTGATTCTGTTATTGTTGTGGTTGTGTTGGTGGTTGTTGATTTTGTTTATGGTATGATTGTTCTTGTGACATTCATTTTGCTATTTTGGTGGCGCTGTTGTGTTGAAGATGGTTGTTAATTTTGTGGTTATTGTTGTGTTGATGGATATGGTGGTAGTTGTGGTTGTGGTCATTTTATTTTCGTTTTGGTGGTTGTTGGTATTGTGGTGGTGATGATGATAGTTGCCGCAATGGTGGTTAGCTGTGGTAGTGATGGTACTACTGTTGATCATAGGCGTGGTGACTATGGTTGTGGTGGTCGTTATTTTAATGGTGCTAATTGTGGTTGTTGGAGGTTGTGTGATGGTATTATTTATAGTAATTGTGGTTATGGTGATACTAGTTGTCGTAGTAGTAGCGATAGTGGTTGTGGTGGTAATAGTTCGTTGCACTGGTGGTAATGGTGATTGTGGTAGTGGTTGTTGGCGATAACACCCCCCTCCTCCACATCCGTCCCTCCCCACATCCCCCGTCCCCCCTCCCCCAAATCCGCCTCTCCCCACATCCCCCGTCCCCACTCCCCACATCCCCACTCCCCACATCCCCCCCTCCCCACATCCCCCCCGTCCCCCCTCCCCACATTCCCCCCCCCCTCCCCACTTCCCCACATCCCCCCTCCCACACCATCCCCCCCCACCCCCGTCCCCCCTCCCCACATTCCCCCAGTCCCCCCTCCCCATATCTTCCCCGTCCCCCCTCCCCACATCCCTCTGTCCCCCTCTTCCCACACCCCCCACACCCCCCTCCCACACTTCAGCTGATACTTGGCCTATCTCTTACTTTATATATATGTATGTATGTATGTGTGAGTGTGCATGTATGTACAGTATGTACAGTATGTATGTATGTATGTATGTGTGTATATTTTAATTACACCCGAAGAACATAGGGTTTAATCCACACCTCTACCTGCGTTAACTAGCTCCATGAATGCCAATCCTGACTTGACTTACTGACTGAGAAACACACACACACACACACATGACCGGCACTAACGCAGCTTATTCAGCCATTGGCCAGTTTTTTTTTTTTTTTTTTTTTTTTTTTTTTTTTGCTGGATTTTTTTTTTATAATTTTTCGGGGCTTTTTCAGGATTTTTTTTTTTAATTTTCAGCATTTTTTTTCTTCTGGGATTTGCATTTATATATATTTTAAAATTTTGTGGATTTTTTTAATAATTTCATTTTTTTTTTCATTCACCTCCCATTTATTATCGGTTCATGCGTGTAATCCCTGTTTATCGCCGTCTTCCAACTCCCTCACCTGTCGTTAATTTTGATTCGTTGACTTTCGTATTGTTTTTCGATATTTCTCCTAACGTGTTTCTTTTATTATCGTTCGCGTTTTTTTTATTTCTTGCCATCTTTCGTGATAGCGTGTTTTTCCTTCGTTATAACATATTATCTTCCGTCATTATAACGTATTCTTCCTCATTATAACATATCCTCCTTCATTATAACGTATTCTTCTTCATTATAACGTATCTTCCTTCATTATAACGTATCTTCCTTCATTATAACGTATCTTCCTTCATTATAACGTATCTTCCTTCATTTTAACGTATCCTCCTTCATTATAACGTATCTTCTTTCATTATAACGTATCCTCCTTCATTTTAACGTATCTTCCTTCATTTTAACGTATCCTCCTTCATTATAACGTATCTTCCTTCATTATACGTATCCTCCTTCATTATAACGTATCTTCCTTCATTTTAACGTATCCTCCTTCATTATAACGTATTTTCCTTCATTATAACGTATCTTCATTATAACGTTTCTTCCTTCATTTTAACGTATCCTCCTTCATTATAACGTATCTTCCTTCATTATAACGTATCTTCATTATAACGTATCTTCCTTCATTATAACGTATCTTCCTTCATTTTAACGTATCCTCCTTCATTATAACGAATCTTCCTTCATTATAACGTATCCTCCTTCATTATAACGTATCTTCCTTTATTTTAACGTATCCTCCTTCATTATAACGTATCTTCCTTCATTTTAACGTATCCTCCTTCATTATAACGTATCTTCCTTCATTATAACGTATCCTTCATTTTAACGCATCTTCCTTCATTTTAACGTATCCTCCTTCATTATAACGTATCTTCCTTCATTATAACGTATCCTCCTTCATTATAACGTATCCTCCTTCATTATAACGTATCTTCCTTCATTATAACGTATCCTTCATTATAACGTATCTTCCTTCATTATAACGTATCTTCCTTCATTATAACGTATCTTCCTTCATTATAACGTATCCTCCTTCATTATAACGTATCCTCCTTCATTATAACATCTTCCTTCATTATAACGTATCTTCCTTCATTATAACGTATCTTCCTTCATTATAACGTATCCTCCTTCATTATAACGTATCCTCCTTCATTTTAACGTATCCTCCTTCATTATAACGTATCCTCCTTCATTATAACGTATCTTCCTTCATTATAACGTATCCTCCTTCATTATAACGTATCCTCCTTCATTATAACGTATCCTCCTTCATTATAACGTATCCTCCTTCATTATAACGTATCCTCCTTCATTATAACGTATCCTCCTTCATTATAACGTATCTTCCTTCATTATAACGTATCCTCCTTCATTATAACGTATCTTCCTTCATTATAACGTATCCTCCTTCATTATAACGTATCATATCATAGTATCAATATACAAATTATTCCAACCCTTCTAATATTTTTCCCTAAATAAATTTATAAATCGTGTTTGTGTGTTTATATGTATGTCGTTGACCCAGCAGTTCATCGAGTCAATTAGCGCCGTTATATCATTAAAATTAACTCGTTAGGGCGATAGTTTATGGATTATAACGAGCTTGTCATTATCGTATATCCTGGCGGCATTAACCTGAAACTTGTTACGGCGCACAGCAAATTTAACCTCGTTGCCCGGGCCTGTCATGATAGGGCCTCATTAACCATTGTTTTCGTTGTATTATCCGGCATTTTTTTCCTCGTTAGCCGCTGGTTTATTGGCAGTTAGCCGTTAATAACTGCCCGGTAAATAGGTTGGGGTCATTAACTAGTTTCATTATCAACAGATCGTTAGCAGTCGCCTGATAAGCTCGTAGTCCTGTTTGTTAACTTTTTTTTATAGATGGTCTGAGTTAACTGTGTTATCGGTGGTGTGAGTGTTAACGTGACGGATACATCCACTGTAACTGTACCCGTACCTGTAGTTTAAAGTTATAGGCACTGATACACCCACTGTACCTGTAGTTTAAAGTTATAGGCACTGATACACCCACTGTACCTGTAGTTTAAGGTTATAGGCACTGATACGCCCACTGTACCTGTAGTTTAAGGTTATAGGCACTGATGCGCCCACTGTACCTGTAGTTTAAGGTTATAGGCACTGATACACCCACTGTACCTGTAGTTTAAGGTTATAGGCACTGATACGCCCACTGTACCTGTAGTTTAAGGTTATAGGCGCTGATACGCCCACTGTACCTGTAGTTTAAGGTTATAGGCACTGATGCGCCCACTGTACCTGTAGTTTAAGGTTATAGGCACTGATACGCTCACTGTACCTATAGTTTAAGGTTATAGGCACTGATACACCCACTGTACCTGTAGTTTAAGGTTATAGGCACTGATACGCCCACTGTACCTGTAGTTTAAGGTTATAGGCACTGATACGGTCACTGTACCTGTAGTTTAAGGTTATAGGCACTGATACGCTCACTGTACCTATAGTTTAAGGTTATAGGCACTGATACACCCACTGTACCTGTAGTTTAAGGATATAGGCACTGATACACCCACTGTACCTGTAGTTTAAGGTTATAGGCACTGATACGCCCACTGTACCCGTAGTTTAAGGTTATAGGCACTGATACACCCACTGTACCTGTAGTTTAAGGTTATAGGCACTGATACACCCACTGTACCTGTAGTTTAAGGTTATAGGCACTGATACACCCACTGTACCTGTAGTTTAAGGTTATAGGCACTGATACGCCCACTGTACCTGTAGTTTAAGGTTATAGGCACTGATACGCCCACTGTACCTGTAGTTTAAGGTTATAGGCACTGATACACCCACTGTACCTGTAGTTTAAGGTTATAGGCACTGATACGCCCACTGTACCTGTAGTTTAAGGTTATAGGCACTGATACGCCCACTGTACCTGTAGTTTAAGGTTATAGGCACTGATACACCCACTGTACCTGTAGTTTAAGGTTATAGGCACTGATACACCCACTGTACCTGTAGTTTAAGGTTATAGGCACTGATACGCCCACTGTACCTGTAGTTTAAGGATATAGGCACTGATACACCCACTGTACCTGTAGTTTAAGGTTATAGGCACTGATACACCCACTGTACCTGTAGTTTAAGGTTATAGGCACTGATACACCCACTGTACCTGTAGTTTAAGGTTATAGGCGCTGATACGCCCACTGTACCCGTAGTTTAAGGTTATAGGCACTGATACACCCACTGTACCTGTAGTTTAAGGTTATAGGCACTGATACACCCACTGTACCTGTAGTTTAAGGTTATAGGCACTGATACGCTCACTGTACCTGTAGTTTAAGGTTATAGGCACTGATACACCCACTGTACCTGTAGTTTAAGGTTATAGGCACTGATACACCCACTGTACCTGTAGTTTAAGGTTATAGGCACTGATACACCCACTGTACCTGTAGTTTAAAGTTATAGGCACTGATACACCCACTGTACCTGTAGTTTAAGGTTATAGGCACTGATACACCCACTGTACCTGTAGTTTAAAGTTATAGGCACTGATACACCCACTGTACCTGTATCTGTATTTAACGGCTGTTGTTATTGATTCATTTGTTTCGTAGGTTGTGATCATTGCTTCATTTCTATTGGCTGACTGTCTCATTTCTTACGGACACTTTATTTCATTCGTGGATTTTGATTGGTTCTCTCATTTGTTTCGGACACTCCATTTCATACGTAGATTTCGATTGGCTTTTATAATTAATTCGTGGATTCTGTTGGCTGGTTCATTTGACTCATGGGTTCAAGTGGCTGTTTCATTTATGTATATATATTTATTTTTTTTTAGTATTGATTCGTTGGTTCGAGAGACTTTACAATGTGAGTCATGAGATTGTAGAACTCATTTTTATGGTTCGCATATTCGTATATGTGGTTTGAGAATTAGTTTCATATGATTCAGGGATTCGGAATTATTACCTCAGTGGGATCATTGGTTCAGATTATTTCTTTTATGACTCATGAATTCCAGTTACTGTAAAGTTCCGGGTAAATAAACTGTTTCGATTTCAATTTGTTTCAGTTTCAGTTTATTAATGGGTTTGAAAGTGTTGTTCCGATCCTCACTTGTGTGTCAATTTCATAAGCACTGCTTGGGTACTGTTACTTCATTGACTCTCCTAGCTACTTCATCCTTGCTGTTCAGTGATTCATTACTGTGCTATTGAGTCACTGATCCATGACCTATTGAGTCACTGACACATGACCTATTGAATCACTGATCCATGACCTATTGAGTCACTGACACATGACCTATAGAGTCACTGACACATGACCTATTGAGTCACTGATCCATGGCCTATTGAGTCACTGACACATGACCTATTGAATCACTGATCCATGACCTATTGAGTCACTGACACATGACCTATTGAATCACTGATCCATGACCTTTTGAGTCACTGACACATGACCTATAGAGTGACTGATCCATAGTTCTAAGTCACTGACCATTGAGAGCTGTTGACTCGTGTTGAGTCACTAAACCCATGGTTGTGACGCTGGTAGTCTTTAAACAATCTTTCCATTGTTAGACACTTATAAAGACTTCTTTAGAGAAATTCCTATTCAAGAACATTCCCTTTCCTCCGCGGCGTGGGAATTCTTCCTTTGAACAGGAGAAATTACTGGAACTTGAATGAAATATTTGGACCATCACTTCAAAAATTCTTTCACAGTTTCGTCTCCTGTGTTGGTTGAATATTGGTGAATAAGTTGAGCAAAGTTATAATATATTCTTATTAGCATAACGTAGTCCGATTTATTGTGGTATCAATAACGTTAATGAATTTTGAAAGTTCCTGCGTCCATTGTTATGTTAATGTCATCAAAACGTCGACGTGTTCCTGTGATCTCCCCAACAGTTGGTAAATATTCGTTTTATGCTGCTCCTCCTAGACTCTGTGCCGTTCAAACCTTAACGACCCTTCCTAGTCTTATTTAGGTGTGGGTTTGCAGTCTACAGGCAGCATTCATCGCGGCTGTGGGCATAACCCCACGCCATGCCTCGGTAAGGTTTGCCATGGTGTGACCGGCGCAGAGCCAAGTCGGAGTCTGTACTTTCAGAAATTGCTGTGCTCCACACTCAGGTTTTCTTGAGTCCCAAAAATAATATTTTGCACAAGGAATGATTAAAATTTTAGTTTAAAACTAATATTTTTATACTAAAATCATTTCAGAACACCGCAGTGTGCATAAAACGAAGATTAACCCAACAGTTATCTATATATTATCATCCCAATGAAAGTAATAAATGGCGGAAGAAAAGTTTCTTTTTTTTAATAATATCAGCTTAAGTTCCTGTTCAGTCATTCACTCACCCATCGGTCTTAGGTACTCATGGGTCACTGACCCGTCGTCTTAAGGTACTCGTCATAAGTCAGTGACCCACGGCTCTGGGGGATGGTGGGGCGCCTGGGTGAGGATGATGGTAGGTAAGGGGCCAGACAGGTGAACCTCTCCCTTCAACACTTAGTTAATGATCTATACAAAAAGGGGGATGTTTCCTCTCTCTCTCTCTCTCTCTCTCTCTCTCTCCACAGTAGGTCGATAGGGAGTAGTGTGTTGACATATACTAGTGTAGACGAGCAAAGTTTGGGTGTGACGAGGGTTGTTTGGAGGTTGTTAGTACAGGGGGGGGGGGAGGAGGTTGTTAGTACAGGGGGGGGGGGGGGGCAGGTTTTGGATCCCCTTTAACCATTAGACCCCCACCCCTTATCTACCCTCATTGTCCTCCCTTAATGGTTGACAATTGTCCCCGGGTTCCCTTTGCCTTCGGGTTACGTCGTTATGGAGGTCAGATGACATCATTATGGAGCTAGGATGACGTCATTATGGAGCACAGGTGACGTCATTATGGAGCACAGGTGACGTCATTATGGAGCACAGGTGACGTCATTATGGAGCACAGGTGACTTCATTATGGAGCACAGGTGACGTCATTATGGAGGTCAACTGATGTTATTTATAATGGATACTTATCTGAGTAGAGAGAGAGAGAGAGAGAGAGAGAGAGAGAGAGAGAGAGAGAGAGAGAGTACACGACATCTTACTGATATATAAAAAACTCAAAAGCACAAAGAAAACAAAAGACAACCAAAAATAAACACAAAAAAACACCTTACCATCATACCGTTTTCTATAAATAAAAACATAAGACATAAAAAAAAAAAAAAACACATTTACAGAGAGACATTTCCGCCTGAGAAAACTGTCAACAAAAAAAAGACTTCATCAACAATGGCACAAATTATTGCCTCCGGACCATTATTTTTTTTTTTTTTTTTTCTTTTTTTTTACCGGAATATATTATGTTATTTTGAATAGCCAAGGCAGATAAGTATGACCGAGTGATTAAAAGTCTCTCTCTCTCTCTCTCTCGTGTCCACTCTTCTTTTTTGTCCTCTCCTCTCCTCTCCTCTCCAGGTTATATAAACAGCAGTGGAACGTAGTAAACCTTGATGAAACAGGGGAATAATAGAGAAATAATACGTAGGAAGCAACGTGTAGGGAGGGAGAGAGAGAGAGAGAGAGGAGGAGGAGAGGGTGAGAGAGAAGGGAAAAATAAAGCCAAGTTGATGATGCAAGGGAGAGGCAAAGGGGAAAGGGACAAATAGAGGCGATGAGAGTGTGTATGTCTGTAGGAGAGGAAGGAAGAGAGAGTGGGAGAGGAGGGGAAGGAAGAGAGAGAGAGAGGAGGGCTAGGAAGAGAGAGAGAGAGAGAGGAGGGAAGGAAAGGAAAGGAGAGAGCAAGTACATGTAGGAATTAGGAGAGAGGGGGAGATAGTGAAGAGCGAGGTAAAGGGAGAAAATGAGGAGAGAACGACAACTAAGAAAGGGAAGAGGGAGAGAGAGAGAGAGGGAGAGAGAGAGAGAGAGAGAGAGCACGTAAATATGGTTACATGTAGGGAAATGGAGGTAGGGGAGGTAGAGATTGAGAAGGAAATGAAAGAGATGATAGGAGAGAAATGATCAGATAGTTGATGGATGACAAATGGATGAGAGAGAGAGAGAGAGTTGATAGATAGAAGGATGAAAAATGGATGAGAGAGAGAGAGAGTTGGTGGATAGAAGGATGACAAATGGATGAGAGAGAGAGAGAGAGTTGGTGGATAGAAGGATGACAAATGGATGAGAGAGAGAGAGAGAGTTGATAGATAGAAGGATGAAAAATGGATGAGAGAGAGAGAGAGTTGATAGATAGAAGGATGAAAAATGGATAAGAGAGAGAGAGAGTTGGTGGATAGAAGGATGACAAATGGATGAGAGAGAGAGAGAGAGTTGGTGGATAGAAGGATGACAAATGGATGAGAGAGAGAGAGTTGATAGATAGAAGGATGAAAAATGGGGTAGCTTACAAATACTGATTCTCTCTCTCTCTCTCTCTCTCTCTCTCTCTCTCTCTCTCTCTCTCTCTCTCTCGTTTCACTGAGCCAATTCGATATATTTCCACAGACATGAGAAAACAAGTAATTATTATTATTATTATTATTATTATTATTATTATTATTATTATTATTATTATTATTATTTGTTCAGATGTTTGACGCGTTTTGAAATGGCATTAAAATGTCGGGGAGGGGAGGAATGGGGGGGGGGGGAAGGGGAGATATGGGTGGGGAGAGACGGATGGGGAGGAATGGGTTGGAAAGATATCTGTGGGAAGGTGATGGATTTATGCAGTAATGGGTTGAGGAGAGAGATGGGTGGGGAGGAAGAGGAAGAAGATGAAGGAAGAGGAGGAAGAAAGATGTGATAAAGGAAGAATAAGACTCGGATATACAACCAAGGAGAAGCTACAACAATATTAAGTGTAAAACCTTATCTTAAGAAGTGTGTGTGTGTGTTCCTGAGAGGGGTGAGAGGGAAGGAGAGGAGAGGGAGTGGGTGAGAGGGAGCTACCATCACCCCAGGATAACATAATACCAACTGTAATATTTATCTCGACGTGAATAATGGCCGTAAACTCATGCTGTGACTTGAGTTGTTATTGTGTTTTATTATCTTGGTTAAATATGGTTGTAAAATAATGCTATGTGGTGATAAAGGGGAATTTTTAGTCACATTTTTGTTGAATATGGCTGAAAAATCTTGCTGTTGTTGTTGTTTTAATACAGTATGTCTTTTGTATTTTATTTTATTACTTTTATTATGTTGGTAATTAATTTTATCGTTTTTATTATTATTTAAGTATTTTTTTATAATTTAGTTCTATATACGAGTATTTAATAAATTTTACTTTCTATATAGGTTTAATTTTTTCTTCTATTTTTATTCATTTCAGTATTTTCTTTAATTTATATTTTTATGATTTTTTAATTTTTTTTACTTCACATTTTCGTTTTATTTTATTTTTTATTTACATTTTCATTTATTTTAATTTGTATATTTATTTTTTTTTTATGATTCTTAATTGTTTATGTATTGTATTTAAAGGAGTAATTTAAAACAGTAAGAGGAACATTTTTAGGAAACTAGAGGGAAGACTTAAAGGGGCAAAGGGCACAAAGGGCAAACAAATAAGGGGAAATTACAAACAAACAGACGATTGATAATGGTATAATAACAAACGGGCGATATACGGTGACGAAACAACAGTAAACAGGATATACTATGAGGTAAACAGTGAGGAAACAGTAAACAAACACATACACGATTTAAGAATACAAACAAACACACGATTTAAGAATACAAACAATGTAGAAACAACATACAAACACTTTTTAAGCAGACAAATATTGTAAAGAAACAAACAATGCAAACAAACAGTGTAGAAACAAACAAACAAACAAAAACAGTGTAGAAACAAACACAAACAGTGTAAAAACAAACAAACAAACAAACTGTAGAAACAAACAGACACAAACAGTGTAAAAACATACAAACAAAAGCAGTGTAGAAACAAACAAACAAACAGTATAGAAACAAACAAGCAAACTGTGTAGAAACATTCACAAACAGTGTAAAAACAAACAAACAAAAACAGTGTGCAAACACAGTTTAGAAACAAACAAACAAACAAACATTGTAGAAACAAACAAACAAACATTGTAGAAACAAACAAGCAAACAGTGTAGAAACAAACAAACAAACAAACATTGTAGAAACAAACAAACAAACAGTGTAGAAACAAACAATCTGTAAGAAGGTGAACAATGTGGAAAGAAACAAACTATGAAAACAAACACGACCAAACAAACAAACAGATGCTGGAGGCGACTCTGAAGGACGAGCCAGCTGACGTATCGACCCACACACACACACACACACACTTACATACGCATACAGATTTACAGACACGTACAAACACACACACTTACATACGCATACAGATTTACAGACACGTACAAACACACAAAGACATACAGACTCACAGGGACAGACAGGCGCCCAGGCACAGACATACGAAAACACACACACACAACGGTATGTAAAAAAGACATACCGACAACCAGACATACAGAAAAACGGAGACACACATGTATACACAGACACCCAGACATAGACAGACAGGTACAGTACATACAGACAAACATGCAGACAGATAGATGCCATGGCAGACAGACACGCAGGCAGGCAGGCAGACAGACACAGGCAGGCAGACAGACACACAGGCAGGCAGACACACAGGCAGACAGACAGACAGACACACAGGCAGGCAGACAGACACACAGGCAGACAGACACACAAGCAGACAGACACACAGACACACAGGCAGGCAGACAGACACACAGGCAGGCAGACAGACACACAGGCAGACAGACAAAATTGGACAATGCCGCCTTGTCTGGAATTTTGATAAAAATATGTAGATGGGAGGGAGGAAGGGAGGGGAGGAAGAGGAGAGGAGGGAAGGAGGAGGAGAGGGGGGAAGGGGGAGGGATGGGGGAGAAGAAATGGTGTAAGAGGATGAGGATGATGGATGGATGGGGCCATGAGGAGAAAGAGGAGGGAGAAGGGATGGTGGAGGAGTAGGGGGGAGGGAGAAGGAATGGTGGTGGAGTAGGAGGGAGGGAGAAGGAATGGTGGTGGAGTAGGAGGGAGGGAGAAGGAATGGTGGTGGAGTAAGAGGGAGGGAGAAGGAATGGTGGTGGAGTAGGAGGGAGGGAGAAGGAATGGTGGAGGAGTAGGAAGGAGAAGGGCAGGTGGAAGAGAATGGGGGAGGGGAATAAAGGAAAGAGTTGTCAGGAGGTTGAGTGGGGAGGATAAGGGAGGGGTGGGGGTGAGAAGATATATGGCGTGAAGGATGGAGAGGGAGAAGAGAGGGTGGGTGGGGAGGGAGGAGAAGGCATGGGGAGGAAAAAGAAAGGGAGGGAGAGGGA
This sequence comes from Homarus gammarus, assembly GCA_958450375.1. Lineage (NCBI taxonomy): Eukaryota > Metazoa > Arthropoda > Malacostraca > Decapoda > Nephropidae > Homarus > Homarus gammarus. Next base: position 2,496,717 of record CAUDMG010001828.1, read on the forward strand.
AGGGAAGACGGGTGAAGGATAATTGAGAAGGAGAAGGGGGTGGATGGGGAGGAAGGAGGAGAGAGGTAAAGAGGGAGTGAGGAGAAGGATGAGTGGGGTGGAAAGGGAGGGGTGGAAAGGAAGGGAGGTTAGAGAGGGGGTAGAGAGGGATGAGAGGGGAGGAGGACGGAGCATAATAGGTCATAAGTCACAGCTGTTGTGTGTCATGGCTGAGGTCAGAGGATCCCCCCCTGTGTCACATATGAGAGGAGGGAGGGAGGGAGGTACACACACAAGCACGAAGGAAAACAGAAAGAGAGAGAGAGAGAGAGAGAGAGAGAGAGAGAGATTTAATGTCATCATGTGAGCGAACTGAGGATAAATATCGTTAATGACAATACTATCACAGCTCTAATAACAACAAAAACAATAATACTGCCATCAACAACAACATTGACAAGCTACGAGAATAATACAACACCTCTGCTACCTACAGAACAACAGCTCCAAATACACGTTGTTGGGTTGATTGACCTCTGACCTCCATAAAACACTTAACGAGGTTCAAAATAAGAACAGGTGGGTGTAGTGAACCAAGGAACAAGTCTGCCAAGTTGCAAATTAATTGTCCCAGGAGTGAAGGGCTGACGATAGGTTATTAATTGTTTGGAAGAAGAAGAAGAAGAAGAAGAAGATTAAGAAGATTAAGAAGAAGAAGAAGATTAAGAAGATTAAGAAGATTAAGATTGTTTCTTGTTCTCTTCTTCAGGGTTGACGTCTAATAGATAACGGTGTATTAGAATAAAAAGGACCAAAAGTTGAACATGTACAACTGACGGCGCATAATAACATATAAAGGTAACGTAGAAAGGTACAAGAAAAGGTTAGAATGGAGGGAATATCCAGGATTAATTGGGGATTTTCACTGTAGTTGGGTTAGGTTGGGTTAGGTTAGGTTAGGTTAGGTTGTAGCAATCTGTGAGAAGTCGTGTGGGTTGTTGTTGTATGGTGGTGCAACTCTTAGGCGAGGAACTGTAAGTGGCAGGAGGTGGCGGTGACGAGGACGGTGGAGCAGCTTTGTCACGGTGATATTTATTGAGTTGAGAGGACCAGTGTGTTGAGCGTCTCGTGATAGGTGGTGTAAGAGAGCTGGAGGATGATCATGTATGCTGTTTGCACACACACACACACACACACACACACACTGATATAGGCCTACATGACAAACACACACGAACTCCAAGGAAGACCACATCACATCAGACCACCACGCCGCAGCGTCACCATATCACACCACACCGTCACACCACACTACGCCACATCATCACCGTATCACACCACACCGTCACACCACACTACGCCACATCATCACCACCACCACCACCACACAACACTACCGGGCGACGAACTGCAACTGACACCTGCCACGGAGTGCCACTTGAGCAGGTAGCCAATTAGCGTGTGGCAGCATGGGAGGGGGTGACGTGGCACCTGAATCTAGTCTTTGATGTGTTGTGACAGACCAGACCTGCCATATGGCACTCGCTTTCCTCTTATCTCCTGCTGTATGGCACGCTCCAGGAAATACCTCATTTTATATGGCACTCGAATTTTTACCTCATTATATATAGCACTCGTTACATATGGCACTCTATATGACACTCTTTATATATGGTATTCCTCAGGATTCCCTCTTTCACCTGGCACGCCTTGGCTTGGGTCGTCTTGGTTCCATCACTGTGAAGAGTGAGAATGTTCGCTTTTTTGATATATTGAGTTTGTTTATATGCAGTGAGATGACCTCCGGGCCTGAAGCATTAACGTGTCCACACCCGACAGCATCAGTCACGCGGGCCAGACGTCACCTACCCACAGAAACATGTAAACAAGTAATATTTTACCCTCTCATTTACCCTGAGGACATTGTAAGGTAATGGAGATGATATAACAAACCAGTATGAGGCGTCAACACACACACACACACACACACACACACCCAAAAGGTAAAGTTGGTTTCATCTCTCCAACACCACCCGCGACCACAAGATGCCATTCTCTCTCACAGAACCTCGACCATTCACACACACTCCCTACCTCCCTCCCATCGACACTTTCTTTTGAGAAGACCTGACGTTTTGGCTCCTGTCTCTTCCCCTACCATCTCTCTCCTCCCTCCTCCTCTACCCTCTAAACCCCTATCCTCCCTCTGCTCCTATTGTGTTGTCGTGGTCGGTCGATTCTCATCCATTTTCACCCGGAGTGAATGGTATCCAAGAGGTGCCTCCCACTGCCTCCGTGCTGGTACCTAACGCCGCCGCCTCTACTGCCGCTCTGACTTCCTCCATCACACCTGTTTGTCGCCTTTTTTCTTTCTCTTCTGAAACACTAAAAAACCGGAAGGAAATGTTATACTGTTGATAATAATAATAATAATAATAATAATAATAACGATAAACAGTAATAATATCAGTATAATTTTTAATAATGGCTGTTATAATAGTGATGATGATATTTGTTTCTAAAAGTGATAATATTAAGGAATGTCAAACTACAGTAAAACAACAACAACAACAACAGCAACAACTTCTTAAACCAAAATTTAGTGATTCAATAAATTGTTTCCAAACAATTTATTTAATATAATTCTTTGCTTATATTCTGTCATATAACCGGAACCTCCATTATACTTCCTGTAACCCACCCACCATCCCTGACTTAGCTACCTCCTCCAACCCACCCACCTCCTCCAACCCACCCACCCACCTTTGACCTACCCACTACCTCTCTCTATCTCTCACCCTTTGAGGAGTATCTCTTGGCTGGTATTGTGGGTAGGCCTATGGTGGGGTCCGCTTCTTAGGCCTAAATACAGTATGTGCATTTATGAATCTCGGCTCGGTGTTTTGTGTGTGTGTGTGTGTGTGTGTGTGTGTGTCAGGTGGATGAGGGATGGATCAGTGTGGGGGTTATTAATGCCCGCCGTTATTTATGAGGTGGAAGGAGGAGAGAAAGAGAGGGTAGAGCCGAGAGGGAGGTGGAAGGAGACTTGAGAGAGATGTAGACTCTCTCTCTCTCTCTCTCTCTCTCTCTCTCTCTCTCTCTCTCTCTCTCTCTCTCTCTCTCTCTCTGACACGATGTATCCTCGACTCTTGAAAACCGAATGAAAAGGTAGTTTATGATCGATCTCTGTGTATGGGTGGGTGAAGAGGCGAGTGAAGGGTATTGTAATCGGCCTCTTGGTGTCAGTGAGTCAAGTCAGTTTAGAAAAAGTCCACGACGATTATGACTGCAGTTGTTTTAATTTATATTGGCGCAAACCCACATACGTACCCACCATTACACACACACACACACTCACACACACAAACTCTCACACACACACACACATACACACACACAAACACACACACACACACACACACAAACTCACGCACGCACTCACACAAACACACACACACACACACACACACACACACACACAGAATCTGAGAGTGAGAGAGACGGGGAAAATGGTGCCACTACCGTTAACAGAAAGAGATGGACAGCCTCGAGGAATAGAACGATCAATCCGGCGTGGCACACTTGGTGGTGCGGAAGAGGGAAGGATGTTGTCTGGGCCCAAGTGTTTATTGTACACACAGGGTGGCCCATAAGGTACTGGTTCTCGGTTAGAGCGATTTCTGCACCAACCTGTACGGTATCAAGGATTCTGGGAACTGATTCACGAACGGAAGCAGTTTTTTTTTTTTTTTTTAGGGGTCATTGGTTCAGGTTAGGTAAGGTTAGCGATAGTTTGAGTTTGGTTAAAGGTAATTTTGTTTGATTAAAGATATACTTGGTTACTAGCACTTGGTTAGGTTGGCTTAGGGATAGGCCTGGTTAGGTTGGGGTACATAAAGTGAAGTTAGGTTGGTTTAGGTTGAGTTAGATTGTGTTTGAAAAAAGTTTCATTCGGTCAATTTAGTTTTAAGATTTGGTTTTTACTTCGGGTTCGGCTCCAAATCAAGCTCCGGCTCTGGGTTCGGATTCGAGTCGGTTTTAAGGTTGTTTCTCAGGTTATGTTGTGAAAGTGATCATCATTTAGAGGACGGGAGGTGGGCGGAGGAACATCTCGAGATTTAGTTTTTGTAGTCCTCGTCAGGGTGGGGGGGGGGGGGGTGTATATCAGGTGGGAGGGAAGCTCATACCTTAATGGGAGGGGGAGGGGGGATAGAGGAGGGAGGAAGGATGGGTGAGGTAGGGGGAAGAAGGATCGAGGTGGAAGGGGAGGAAGAATTTAGGAGGAGGAGATGGTGGAGGGAAGGAAAGAATGGGAGAACGAAGAGGGGATGATGTGGATAGGGAGGAACACACACACACACACACACACACACACACCCGCAACAGTAAACAACAGCAGCAGCAGCAGCATCAATAGAGGTGTCAGGGTCACGTGATGCTTATGACATCGGCAGTGTTTACGGGGCCATAGCTCAGGCCTGTGAGTCACGCCTCCTCGACCTGACCTGCTCCCGGAGTCTCAAAAGCTCCTACGATAGATTCTTTACCTTAACTAGAGATATGAGGAATGTATTTAACTGGTTTGCTTAAGTTACGACACAAAGATGGATGCTGAAAGGTTCCTACGATATTTTATTTTTTTATTTTTACTATAACAGGACTTACGAGAACTTAGCTTATTGGTTTGCACAAATTACGACACATAGATGGATTCTTAAACATTCCTACGCTATTGTTCCCTTAAACTTGATTCATGAGAACTCGTTTAAAAGGCTGATTTTACCACAAGTAGTTACGTTATCATCTCCGGATGTAAGGTTAAAAAAAAGAACTGTATGAATCTTTGAAGAAAACGGACAATGGAACCGGATTCTGAGAAGTTCTTATGATATTTTGTGCTTAGTAAATATAAAAGGATACAGTATCTTATCTAATCTATGGTGTGAAGAAGATGATTCAAAATGACGTTGAAATTATACAGCGACTCTACCGTACCTAGAAGCCTTCTCTTGGCCCGTCTGAGAAAAGACTAATTAATAACAGCCTTACAGATGAGGTAGTGATAGATAGATTAATCCTGGCGGGGTTATTAGTCTTCATTATAACTCTATTTATCACAAGTTCATGAAAATTCATATTCTTGGGAACCTTTCACAATCTTTTAAGTCAAAGGAAAGTTGGTAAAGGGTAAATCTTTTCTTCATGGTTTTTCGTAACTTTTCTGGATCTTGAGTGAAAGGAGGTTGATGGAAGTTTAAACCTACACGATTTTCCATTTTTTTTTATAATTATTAGAATGTCTTTGAAAGTTAAGTCCCACCTGGTTTTTGAAGCTTTTTTCCGAATTTTAGGTCAAGGAATATTTATAAAAGCTAAATGTGGAATAGTTTCACGAACGTTTTAAAGTTTCCTGTAAAACTAAACGATATCCTAATGGAGTTTCGAACTTTTTCTGAATTAAAGAAGATTCGTAAGGCCTAAATTAACTTGTTTTCTGTATCTAAGTTTCAAGTCGCTTCATAAAAAGATACTTCCTTATAGGTTTTGTAAGGTCTCTCTTTTTTTAAGCATCTTTGGGTTGAATAATGTTAACAAAAGAGCCGCGAAGAATTTACATAATGCATGTCGAGTTGCAGGAGTCATGGTAGCGGGGCGGGGGGGGGGGACAGTCTGAAGGCACCGTGCCAACCCTGGTCCTTAGGTGCCCTATTAGAAGCACGCCAGTACTAATGGAGTTCTGTCCTAATGGGCCCCTATCTTAGTAGGCCCCTGTCTTAATGGGCCCCTGTCATAATGGTTAGAATT
>CAUDMG010001828.1:2507500-2770000 GCA_958450375.1 Homarus gammarus
CAGTACGTAATGAAAAGTAAAAATACGAAATTGGAAGAGTGAAAATTTAAGAAAGTAAGAATGAGATAATTTGGCGACGGCGAATGTAAGAGAGGGTGAGAATATTCGCGAAATGATACAGACTGAGAGAGAGAGAGAGAGAGAGAGAGAGAGAGAGAGAGAGATAAGAGGTTAAAAGAAGAAAAATGAGGTAGATAGAGGCGGCAGGGCGGAAGTAATGGCGGAGATAGGAAAGGAAAAGCGAATGATCGAGACAAAAGATAAGAGAGAGAAAGAGAGCGAGAGAAAGACGAAGAATCAGTGCCCCCAGAAAGGAATTAATGAGGGTGACATAACGAGAGAGATAGCGAGAGACTGATGAGAGACTCGGTGGAAAGAGGGAGGGAAGGAGGGAGGGAGGGAGGGAGATAGAGAGAAGTAGGGGGAAAGGAATGAAGGAAAGAGGGAGGGAGGGAGATAGAGAGAAGTAGGGGGAAAGGAATGAAGGAAGGAGGGAGGGAGAAGAAGGGAAAAGAAGGGAAAAGAAAGGAGGAATGGAGAGAGAGAGAGAAGGAAGGAAGGAAGGAAGGCGGAATAATGAAGAAAGAAAAACCGAGTTTGAGATTCGAGAATGGAGGAAAGAGGAAGAGAAAGAAGATGGAGATAGAAGAAGGATGGATGAACAAGGAAGAAGATGAGAGAAGGAGGAGGAAGAAGAAGAATAGGGAGAGAGGCTATGTTAAAGGCACAAGAAAGACCAAAATTAACCCTCGAGAAGATAAGAGAGAGAGAGAGAGAGAGAGACTCCGGAAAAGACCCAATAATTCTGTACATGAGAGGACCCGACACCAAACCCCCCGACACCCCCCTTCCCCGATACCCCCCTTCCCCGACACCCCCCTTCCCCGACACCCTCCTTCCCCGACACCCCCCTTCCCCGACACCCCCCACCCCGACACCCCCTCCCCCCGACACCCCCCGACCCCCGACACCCCCCGACACCCCCCGACCCCCGACACCCCCCGACCCCCGACACCCCCCGACCCCCGACACCCCCCGACACCCCGACACCCCGACACCGACCTCCCCGACACCTACCCACCCGATATAATCCCGGAAGAAGGAACAAAAGACCAATACAAGAACCTCCCCCTTCCCCCTTTTCCTCCTTACTTCTCTCTCTTCCCCTTCACTTGTTCACCTTCCCTTCACTTCTTCACCTCCCCTTTCCCTTCTCATTCCTCCATCTATCCCTTACCTCTCTCTTCCCTCTTCACTCTCCTACCTCCTCCTTCTCCCCCTCACTCCCCCAACTCTCCCTTCCCCTCTCCTCTCCCTTCTCCTCCTTACTACTCCAACTCACCCTTATCCCCCCCTCCCTTCTTCCCCCCCTTACCCCCTGCCCATCACCCCTCTACCTCTCTTTCCCTCTCCCCCCCCCCGATAATTCTGTGAGTAAGAGGAGATAAAAACCAAATATAAAAGACCTTTCCTCCTCCCCACCCCCTAAAATCCCAGTAAGAAAGGGGGGGGGTGGAGGTGACGATGATCCACAAAAGACCGATTGAGAGAGAGAGAGAGAGAGAGAGAGAGAGAGAGAGAGAGAGAGAGAGATAGAGAAAGCGAGAGAGAGAGAGATAGAGAGAGAGATGGTTCACCAGATCTAAAGAATTAAAGGCAGAGATTGGCCTGGTCGTATATCGAAGCGGTGGTCATTATCGGTGATGTAATTAGACAGGTGAGGTGGCTGAGTTAAAACGTACGTACGTACGTGTGTGTGTGTGTGTGTGTGTGTGTGTGAAATTACAAATTTAGGTGCAGGTGTTGTGGGAGCTGTTGCAGTGTTGATGTCATTTCTACTACGACTACTTTTTTTTTTTATTAAATGGCCTCCAGCCTCCCACAATAGCCACACCTTTGCCGCCATTTTATTACCTTAATATTAAATATCCTAATACATAAGTAGCTACCCTAGCTGTGTTGAGTTAGTTGAGCCGCAGATCTATGCGGCATTAAGTGACTGTTGCCTCATAGTCAATATCTGCAACTGTTTTCGGCTCTGGGGCCGATGCTCTCGTTCCCTGAGGCAGAGCAAAGCCGACCGAAAGAGAGAGAAGGACAGTCGACATCTCATCCAGGCTGTAACATAACTTCTGGGCTGCTGCTTCTGTTCTGATAGCACCTCCGCCAGTCTGGCGTAGAAGCATCTTGCACTTGGTCCCATCCCACCAGAGGAGTGAAGCTGCCTTGATCAACGTTCTGAATTCTCTCCCCATATGCCCTTATCTTGTCGTTCTCGTTCCTCCTGTGTGCAGCATCGAGAGCTAAGTTACGGTGACATGCGGCCATGGGATAAAAAATCCTGATGTCGAAGAAGGCTCGCTGTCCCCACGGCCAGAATCCTCAAGCACTGATGTCAACACAGGCTTCGTTGGATGTGTTTGAAGTCCTATGTTGGAAATTCTCACCGTCCAATGGAAGGAGAGTCGGTTCTACCCTGTCATCACGACAGATTTCCTTCAACATATTTGCTGTGAGATCCCTTACTTCATCTTGCCTCATGCATATAAAGCTCCCTTTTCTTGCACACCATGGCGTGATCGACGTCTTAGGAAGAGCCACACACGCATTGGGAGGGCAAGCCATCTACTGGCCTACTGTAGCTTAGAGCAATGACATCTGTAAATTCTTGTTTATTGAAACTGAAACCATTTGCCCTTATCGGTAACGTAGTTAACCAGTTCGAGGCGCCCACCTCCTGCGCTATAGCTATTTTTTTTTTAATTCTCTGGTACTTTCAGCATCAGTTGCTGTGACTTATCACTTTGGCCGTGATGCCGTTCTGTCGTAATGGACCTTCGAATCTTGTTTACTTCACTGGTATCCACCTCACCTGCTGCATTCCGAGCTATTATGTGGTCCGTGAGGGCTGCCGTGAGCTTAACTGAGTTTTGATGTTCCGTGGCAGCAATCTCCTCTGGATTGGTCAATCCCATTCCTCCCAGTCTCGGTGGTAGTGCAAGGAGTGATCTTTCTGCTGGGGTTAAGTGAAGATGTTTCACTAATTTGGGAATGAAATTGAGTACTACTACTTCTACTACTACTTAATGCCTCTTGTTGTATTTTGTTGAAGGCTTATCAGGCACTACCACCATCACCAGAACTACCAGCACTGTCACCACCACCACTTTCACCAAAACCACCACCAGTACCACAACCACCATCACCAGAACTACCACCACTGTCACCACCACCACTATCACCACCACCACTTTCACCAAAACCACCACCAGTACCACAACCACCATCACCAGAACTACCACCACTTAACACCAGCACTATCACCACAACCAACACCAAGACCACCACTATCACCACTATCACCACTACCAACACCACTATCCCCCTCACCACTACTGTCACCGCCCCTACCCCCACCAGTATTACACCCGGTTTTAACACCCGGTAAGGTTGTGTGGGCTTCCCCCCCCCCCCCCCCAAGAGTTCTTTTTTAATTACGCCTTACGTTATTAATTTCCACCGAGGAGCCACACCGGGTGAAGACTGGCTTTGACTCCCTCTTGGTGGTGGTGTGGCTCCCTCTTGTTGTGTGGAGCCGCCCTCTTGTTGTGTGGAGCCGCCCTCTTGTTTATGATGTGGCTCCCTCTTGTTTATGATGTGGCCCCCTCTTGTTTATGGTGCGGCTCCCTCTAGTTGGTGGTGTGGCTCGCCTTTGACGGTGATGTGGCTACCTCTTGTTGATGTGGCTCTCTCTCTCTCACCTGAATGGCACCTGGCATGAAATCGCAGTATTTTAATAAAGTTCAAAGCAGCAACCCTCGAATGTTCCCTCCCTTCACTGCTTCCTTCTCTCCTCATCTTCCCCTTCTTTCTTGCCTCCCACCTCCTCTTCCTCTTCTCCCCCCCCCCTCTCCCTCTCACTCCCTTTGCATCCTCAACTCCCCCCTCCCCTCCTATTCTTCCCCTGCCAGTCTTCATTTGTGTTTCCTTCTCCTCCCTACCCCCCACTCCCTCTTCTAATCTCACCTTCTCTTCACTTTCAACTCGGTCTCAATTCCCCCATCCCCATTCTCATCCCCCTCCCCTTTCTCTCTCCCCCCCCCCCCATTCCCACTGTCATTTCCCTCTCTTTCTCATCCCCCTTTCGTCACCACTTTCCTTCGTCTCACCCACTCTCCTATATTTCCCCTCTCACCCACCTTTCCCTCTCGCCTGTTTACTCCCTCTCTTTCTTACTCTCCCTCCATCCATCCCTACCACCCTCATCTTTACAACCGGGTCTCATCGTCTCCCTTTTTCTCTTTATCACCTCTCTCCTCCCCTCCCTCTCACTCTCTCTCCCTCTCCCTCCTTATCACCTCTCCCCCCACTCTCACCCCCCTCTCTCAGCCGCCAATTTTAACCCACTTCAAAAAATAGGGGGGTTTTAATTGCCGCTGCCGGAGACAATACCTATTACTGGTAGACTGCCAACACGAGGCCGGGTTTAGTCGACCATAGGGAGGGTGCCTGTGTCTGGTTGAGGAGCCATCAGAAGGGGGTGGGTGGGTCGGATCCGGTCAGTCGGTCGGATCTGGTCGGTTGGTCGGTCGGCTGGTCGAGTGGTAATGGAATAGAATATTTTATGGATCTGGATGACTGGGATGGAGACTCCGTGTCTGGTCTGGTCTGGTCGACTGGTGTGACTGGTAGAAAGATCAAAGGTCTGGTCTGGTCTGGTCTGGTCGGGGCGGTAGAAGGGTCCTGGTCTGTTCGGAGTGGTAGAAGGATACGGGTCTGTTCTGGTCGGGGTTTGTCGGGTCTGGTCGGGGCGGGGTGGGCGGCAGAAGGATCCAGGTTTAGTCTGGTCGGGGTTGATCTGGTCGGGGCGGGCGGCAGGAGGTTGTAGGTTTGGTCTGGTCGGGGCGGGGCGGGCGGCAGGTCGTATATTATTTAAACTTGACTTCCACCAGGCAGTGACGAGGGATGGCGAGCCTAAAATTTAAATTCATTTAGGACATCGGGAGGAGGAGAGAGGGGAAGGAGGAGAAGCTGGAGGAAAAAGAAGAAGAGAGGAAGATGAGGAAGAAGAGGAAGGGGAGAGGAAAATATAGGGTGAAAGTAAGAAAAGGGGAGGAGGAAGAAAAGAGGAGGGGGAGGAGAGAGAAGAGAGATGGGGAAACAGGAGAGAATGGAAGATAAGGAGGGATAAGCCGGGGAGGAGAGAAGGGGAAGAGGAGAAGGAAGAAGGAAAGAGGCCTGGTAGTGAGGGTGTGTGTGCCCGCGCGCAACTCAAACATCCTACTTTTCCCTCCCCCCTCCTCCCCCTATTCTTCCCCCTCCCTCCATTTTTATTTCTCCCTCTCCCTCCTTCCCCTACTCTCACCTCCCACTACCTCATCCCTCTCCCTCTCCCTCCCTCTCCCTCCCTCTCCCTCTCCCTCCCTCTCCCTCCAGCTTGACACAATCACTGTTAATTGCTTCCGGGGGAGGGCACTGATGTTAACTCTGGCCTGATTACTGAGCTGTTGAAGTAATTAATTGTTCAATTAAAAGGTCCGTCCGATCCTCCGCCAGACGACCCCATGTTGCTTCTCCTACCCAAGTGCCCCCTTCACCGTGTGTCAGGTGGTCGTATTATTATTATTATTATTATTATTATATTATATAGAGTGTCTTATTTATATCTAACACATTAATATTATATAACTTTCTAAGACATCTATATATTAAAATAATTAGTCTTCAGTGTTACAGGTGAAGCTCTATATATTTGAACTATTGAATATTACAATGTGCCAACACTGAAATAATATTCTTGTACACTATACATCCGAGACTAACACAGCTTACTGTCTAAAAGGTGACAGATTAACGCCTTCTGTCCCCAGTTAATTGATGCATTTACGGCAGTATTTATGTGTCTTGTGGTCTTACTATACAACGTCTCACGGGCTAAGACAAACACACACTACATTCTTCATTAAATATTTTCGTAGAGAGAATTGTATTGAAACTCTCTTCTGGATGCTCTCTGATTTTCAACAACAGAGACGTATTTAATGTAGAGTTATATAATACTAACCCCTGTTGGTCCATCGTCATGTTACATAGTTCATATCTTTACCTCCTAACACTGAAAACAATAATTATTCAACTCTACAGATATTTCTTTTCTTTCACCAATTATTATTATTTTCCCTTTCTATTTTTTTTCATTTTTCCTTTTTTTATTTTGTGTCATTTTTCTTCTTTTATTTTCTTTTGTCGCTTCAGGTCTATTGTTTATGTGGCCGTTGTTTTTGGTGAGTTTTATATGTATATTGTTATTGGTTTTGGTTCTGGTCAAAATTGTTACCCCCCAAATACTCTCTCTCTCTCTCTCTCTCTCTCTCTCTCTCTCTCTCTCTCTCTCTCTCTCTCTCTCTCTCTCTCTTTCTTTCTTTCTTTTGTGGGGTCTTTTTTCTTTGTTTTGTTTATTTTTGTCAATGATTTATTATGTTCATAGTCTGTTACGTACATAATATCACTTACACGAGCCCGAAAGATGACTATTACGTACACAAGCCCGAAATATAACTCTAAGACGTACATAAGCCCGAGGCGATGCACACGGTCTCAGCCCAGGCACCAGAAAGCCTAAGTCAAAGAAGACAAAAAACTTTTCCCATTTTCTGACGGTACAATCACTGTCGGTCTGCTTATTCGAGATTTAAAGCCCATACCTCCCTCTCTCACCCTCCCCCTATCTCACCCTCCCCCTATCTCACCCTCCCCCCCTCTCTCACCCTCCCCCTATCTCACCCTCCCCCCCTCTTTCACCCTCCCCCCCTCTCTCACCCTCCCTTCCTCTCACCACCCACACTTCCCTCCCTCTCACCACCCACACTCCTTTTCCCTCACCTCCCTCTCTCATCCTCTCTCTCGCCCTCCTTCACCTCACTCCTTCACCTCCCACACTCCTCCTCCCTCACCTCCCACACTCCCCCTCCCTCACCACCCACACTTCCCTTCCTCTCACCACCCACACTCCCCCTCCCACACTCCCGCCCCCCTGCCTGAAACAAGCTAGGGGTGAAGCGAATCCAGTTGTAGGGGTTCGAAACAAATTGGGTGAAGTATGAAACAAGGTTGGGAAAAAATAGTAGATGAGAATTGAAACAAGATGAATGTGGGATGAAAAAAACTGTGGTGCTAAAGAAAAAAATCTGTGTGTGGTGCAAAAACAAAAAATCTGTGGTGCAAAAAAAATCTGTGGTGCAAAAAAAATCTGTGGTGCAAAAAAAATCTGTGTGGTGCAAAACAAAAAAACTGTGTGGTGCTAAAGAAAAAAAAATCTGTGTGGTGCAAAACAAAAAAACTGTGTGGTGCCAAAAAACAAAATCAGTGTGTGGTGCAAAACAAAATAGTTAAGGCGGCCAGAAACATTCGATACATTTGACCCTGAAACAAAATACGATTAACTGAATCCCTATGACTGAAAAGTAACATCTTAAATCTCGGAACATAAGACGTGAAGCTACGGAGAAAGTGATCTGATACATAAGGTCCGAAACGAATATAGGATGGTACCCGAAACTACTATAGGTAAGGTCCGAAACATATGACCGGGCCCTGAAACATCTGATTGGGCTCTGAAACATCTGACCGGGCCCTGAAACATCTGACCGGGCCCTGAAACATTTGACTGTGCCCTGAAACATCTGACCGGGCCCTGAAACATCTGACTGGGCCCTGAAACCAATTACTGGCTTAAGGAAGAGTAAACAATAGATACAGAAACACCTGAAACATCTGAAATATCTGAAGAGGGAGGGGGAGGGAGAGGGAGGGGAGGGGGAGGGGGGTCTGATACAACTGATTTCAGAACCCGAGGACCTGAAGTAACCAGCTCGAATCTCGCACAAAACAACTCGTTAAAAGGATCCGAAACAGGTGTTATGAGGAGTTGTTTATGTTGCTCTGTGTGTGTTGCTCTGTGCGTTGCTGTGTGTGTGTGTGTACATGTTTTAATTGTATGTATGTAAATGTTTTAATTTTGTGTGTGTGTGTGTGTGTGTGTGTGTTTTAGGAAGGGGTGAGATGACGAGGGATGACTAATTTGGTGTGTGTGTAATCACTAATTTCCCCTGGGAGAGTAAACGGTGTGTGAGAGACACTGGTGAGAGACGGCGTCTGGGGAGATAGATTTTCTCTCATTCTTTCTTTCTTTCACTTTATTTTCACTCAATCATTCACTCTCATACTCAAAAGTCATCCACCTTTCTCACTCCCATGCTCTTTAACATCCACTCACTCACTCACTCACTTTCTCACACGCACTCACACATCTGCTTACACTTACTTTCAACCATATTAAAACTTACTTTCTTAACACCCTCACGCACTCACACTCTCACACTCACGCACACTCACACACACTCACACACTCACACAGTAATTCAAGGAAGGGGCCCAACAGTGAGGGACTTGGGACTTGACTTTATCCTAGGTTTACAGTTCATTTTCTGGGTCTTTGCCTACGAGGGGGAAAAGTTCATATACCCCCCATCCCTCTCCCCTCCCCCCTCCCCTCCCCCCTGTGTACTGTCCTGAGAAATTGTAGGGGGAAGTAGGGAGAGAGGGGAGGGAGGGAAGGAAGGAAGGGAGGGGAGAGAGGAGTAGAGGGAAGGAAGTGAGGAGGGTGGAGAGGCGTAGGGATTGGGGTGGGGAGGAGTGGGGAGAAGAGTGAGGGGTGGGGTAAGAGAAAATGGTTTGGAAAAAAATGGTGGTGATAACTTGATAAGGGGAGGAGGTAGGGTGAGGGAGGGTGAGAGAGAGGGAGAGGAGGGAGGGTGAGAGAGAGGGAGAGGAGGTAGAGGAGACATAAGTACAAAATAACAGGTAGATGAATCAAAAGTTTAATGAGAGAACATAAAAGACTCATCAAGGTAAGACATTGTGTATTGTGATGCTACCGACCGATCCTAACCTAACCCGACACGTTCCTTCACTGGGGCTTCTCAAGGACTAGAATGTTGTAACCAGTGGTGGGTGACGGGCCACAAGTAACAGCAGCCTTCTTGGTCAGCGTGAAGAGTTATGGAATAGATTATTATTATTGTTATTGTTAGTATTATTATTATTATTACTATTATTATTATTATTATTGTTACTATTATTATTATTATTATTATTATTATTATTATTATTATTATTATTATAACTATTATTATTATTGTTATTATTGTTGTTATTATTATTATTATTATTATTATTATTATTGTTACTATTATTATTATTTTTGTTACTATTATTAATATTATTATTATTATTATTATTATTATTATTATTATTGCTATTATTATTATAACTATTATTATTATTGTTATTATTATTATTGTTACTATTATTATTATTATTACTATTATTATTATTATTATTGTTACTATTATTATTATTATTATTATTATTATTATTATTATTATTATTATTATTGTTACTATTATTATTATTGTTACTATTATTATTATTATTATTATTATTATTATTATTATTATTGTTACTATTATTATTATTGTTACTATTATTATTATTGTTACTATTATTATTATTGTTACTATTATTATTATTATTATTATTATTATTGTTAGTATTATTATTATTATTATTGTTACTATTATTATTATTGTTACTATTATTATTATTATTATTATTATTATTATTATTATTATTATTACTATTATTATTATTATTATTATTGTTACTATTATTATTATTTTTATTATTATAACTATTATTATTATTGTTATTATTGTTATTACTATTATTATTATTATTATTATAACTATTATTATTATTATTATTTTTGTTATTTTTATTATTATTATTATTATTATTATTATTATTATTATTTTTATTATTATTATTTTTATTATTATTATTATTATTATTATTATTAGTTGTTGTTGTTATTATTATTATTATTATTATTATTATTACTATTATTATTATTATTATTATTATTATTACTGTTATTGTTATTGCTATTATTATTTTATTATTATTATATAGAAACTCCTATAGCCTTAGGGAAGCGAGAACTGAAGGGGGGAAAGGCAGAGATATTTAAATCCCTATGTAATATTTGGTATGCTATTTAGTGTGTGTGAATAATAATAATAATAATAATGATAATAATAATAGTAATAATAATAATAATAATAAATAGTGTATTAATAGAGCTGCAGCCGGTGGCTGAAAATATACAGAGTTACATTTGATTTAGACATAATGATATAATGTGCGTTGAATACATTTACAGGGCTGTACAGTACATAAATCAGGAGTTGTTTATTATTTTAACAATAGATGGGATGGTGCTGTTCTTATATCTATCGGTGTGGGCTCTTATGGGCTGAATTTTGTTGTAGTGTGTGTGTGTCATCAAACCAGGGTCCTTGACTTGTAACAATAAATTCCCCCATTCACTTATCCACGGGGACCCCAAATTAGCATGAGTGTGATAGGGGGAGGTCTGGGACGTGTGTCTCAGCAGAACTTTCTCTTCTTTCTCCCTTTGTCTCTCCTCCCCATTTCTCCCTTCACAGTTTCTCCCCCTGCCCCCTCTCACAGTTTCTCCCCTGCCCCCCTCTCACAGTTTCTCCCCCTGTCCCCCCTCTCACAGTTTCTCCCCCTGTCCCCCCTCTCACAGTTTCTCCCCCTGTCCCCCCTCTCACAGTTTCTCCCCCTGTCCCCCCTCTCACAGTTTCTCCCCCTGTCCCCCCTCTCACAGTTTCTCCCCCTGTCCCCCCTCTCACAGTTTCTCCCCCTGTCCCCCCTCTCACAGTTTCTCCCCCTGTCCCCCCTCTCACAGTTTCTCCCCCTGCCCCCCCTCTCACAGTTTCTCCCCCTGTCCCCCCTCTCACAGTTTCTCCCCCTGCCCCCCCTCTCACAGTTTCTCCCCCTGCCCCCCCTCTCACAGTTTCTCCCCCTGCCCCCCCTCTCACAGTTTCTCCCCCTGCCCCCCCTCTCACAGTTTCTCCCCCTGCCCCCCCCTCTCACTGTTTCTCCCCCTGCCCCCCCTCTCACAGTTTCTCCCCCTGTCCCCCCTCTCACAGTTTCTCCCCCTGTCCCCCCTCTCACAGTTTCTCCCCCTGCCCCCCCTCTCACAGTTTCTCCCCCTGTCCCCCCTCTCACAGTTTCTCCCCCTGCCCCCCCCTCTCACAGTTTCTCCCCCTGCCCCCCCCCTCTCACAGTTTCTCCCCCTGCCCCCCCCTCTCACAGTTTCTCCCCCTGTCCCCCCTCTCACAGTTTCTCCCCCTGTCCCCCCTCTCACAGTTTCTCCCCCTGGCCCCCCTCTCACAGTTTCTCCCCCTGGCCCCCCTCTCACAGTTTCTCCCCCTGCCCCCCCTCTCACAGTTTCTCCCCCCTGCCCCCCCTCTCACAGTTTCTCCCCCTGTCCCCCCTCTCACAGTTTCTCCCCCTGTCCCCCCTCTCACAGTTTCTCCCCCTGTCCCCCCTCTCACAGTTTCTCCCCCTGTCCCCCCTCTCACAGTTTCTCCCCCTGTCCCCCCTCTCACAGTTTCTCCCCCTGTCCTCCCTCTCACAGTTTCTCCCCCTGGCCTCCCTCTCACAGTTTCTCCCCCTGCCCCCCCTCTCACAGTTTCTCCCCCTGTCCCCCTCACAGTTTTCCCCTCCCAATGTCTCCTTTTCCCCCTGTCTTCCCTCACAGTTTCTCCCTTCCCCTGTCTCCCCCTTCCTGTCCCATCCTTCTGTCTCCCCTCTCCTCTTTCTTCCCCTTCCCTTGACTCCCTTTGGCACCCTCCCCCTGTCTCCCCCTCACCTCCTCCTCCTTCCCCTCGTCGACGTATGTCAATACCTCCCGAGTCCTTCAAGACCTTCCTCAAGAGGGAGGTCTATGACTAAGGCGGATTTTGATCTTATTGTGAAGGGTAAAGGCTCTCTCTCTCTCTTTCTCTCTTTCTCTCTCTCTCTCTCCGTCGTAACTGCGTATTTGTGGCGTATCATTTATTATTAATGTCAATTTTCGTTTGACTGACGCATCTATCGTAGCTCACTGGTGGTAGTGTATCTGACGAGTGCTGGAATGTTAATGAAATCTGTGTGAATCTGCGTATTTCTAACATGTGTCTTTCTTTGTATATCTGTTGTATTCCTGCGTACTTGTGGGCGTCAGGGGTCAAATTTGCGTTTCTTTTCCTGGCTGATGTTTGTGTATTTTTAAGGTGTCTTCCTTATTCATGAAAACATGGGAGTTATAAGTGCGTATTATTGAGCAGTCTTTCATGGCTTATCCTTGTGTATACTCGTTGACGCTTGAGGACAAAGTTTGAAATTCCTGACTTGTCGAGACTAACGGTATACGCCCCCCCCCCCCTCTCCCCCCCTCCCCCCCCCCCGTGCCCTCGTACAAATTACAAGTGACATACTGATCTCCCCCCAAATTGTCTCCAATCCAGGACCCCCCGCCCCCCTAAGGCGCCCCCCCTCCTACCCGAAATAAAGACGACTTTGTAGGGACTTGAGCCAAGTTCCTCTGATGGTTCTCACAGCCCGACGCTGCCTACATCACGGCCTCTTATTGTTTCTCTGTGGGGGAGGGGGCTGGGTGTTAGGGTAGGGGTTGGTGGAGGCCGGGGGTTAGGGAAGGGAAATGGGAGGTTAGGGAATGGTGGAGATAGGAGGTTAGGGAAGAGGATTGGAAGGAAGGGGAAGCAGGGGAGAACTGGGTAGGGTATAGATAGGGAGTAAGGGATAGGAGAAGGACAGCTGGGGCGAGGGGAGACACGGGGAAGGGATAGTGGGATGAGGTCAGTTGGAGGTAGAGAGTTGTTGATTGATTTATTGGGGTGGGGTAACGGGGGAGAGGAAGTTTAGGGTGGGGTAACGGGGGAGAGGAAGTTTAGGGTGGGGTAACGGGGGAGAGGAAGTTTAGGGTGGATATGGGCGGGGGGCGGGGGTTGGGGTTAACGTGACAAGGGAAATACAGGCCTGGGTTGGGAGGAGGAGGGGAAGGAGAGGTGAGGGAGAGAAGAAGAAGAAAAATAATCTGGGGGGGGTGTTGAACATGGCAGATATATGATTCATGGGGCTAGTTTATCGAGCACCACTCTCCCCCCTCACCCTCGGCACCTCCTATGCAGCACGAAGAATATTAGTCCTGGTATTAAAAGCCGTTTAATTGATGTAGGTAATGTTTATTATAAGAATAAACGTAGGTAATTATAATCATCACATTTTTTGAAGGATTATTAGCAAAGATTAACCCAGGAGGATCTGCCATTTGTCTCCCTGAACTCAAGAGTCTATTGGTGACGTAACAGTCTGTATCAAGCCTTAAATAACATAGACTTTACTGAACTATAGTGTCAAAACATATTAGGATTGGAGAGTCATGTTAGTTAATTCCTTTACGTTACTTATAGCTCTTGTTACGTTACTTATAGCTCATGTTTTGTTACTTATAGTTCTTGTTGCGTTATGAATATATCATGTTACGATATTTATAGTTCTTGTTACGTTACTTATAGATCTTGTTATGTTACTTATAGTTCTTGTTACGTTACTTATAGCTCATGTTTCGTTACTTATAGTTCTTGTTACGTTACTTATAGATCTTGTTATGTTAATTATAGTTCATGTTACATTACTTATAGTTCTTGTTACGTTACTTTTAGATCTTGTTAGGTTAGGTTAGGTTAGGTTAGGGTGTATTAGGTTAGGTTAGGTTAGGGTGTATTAGGCCTGGGTAGGGGTGGGGGTATGTTACCTGTCTCTCTGACTGAAGGTGACGAACGATACAGGTATTAATTACTGCCTTAGTTGGTGTATAGTTTGTTAATTAGCTTAGACAGTGTGAGTAACTGTTGTTGTTTTGGTCTCTCTCTCTCTCTCTCTCTCTCTCTCTCTCTCTCTCTCTCTCTCTCTCTCTCTCTCTCTCTCTCTCTCTCTCTCCACCTGCAAACATCAACCCACCCACATTCACCCACATCCACCCACAACCCCCCACATTCACCCACATCCACCCACAACTCCCCACAACCATGCTATACACCTCCACAATCACCACCATCCCCGACACACAACCACTCCACAAAACCTTACACCCCGAACCCCACCAGCCCCCAACACCCCTCCCAACACCCCCCTACACCCCTCCCAACACCCCCCTACACATCCCCACACACCCACCGCCCCCTACACATCCCCACACCCACCGCCCCCTACACATCCCCACCACCGCCCCCTCCACATCCCCACACCCACCGCCCCCTGCACATCCCCACACCCACCGCCCCCTACACATCCCCACACCCACCGCCCCCTACACACACCCACACCCACCGCCCCCTACACATCCCCACACCCACCGCCCCCTACACATCCCCACACCCCCACCGCCCCCTACACATCCCCACACCCCCACCGCCCCCTACACATCCCCACACCCCCACCGCCCCCTACACATCCCCACACCCCCACCGCCCCCTACACATCCCCACACACCCACCGCCCCCTACACATCCCCACACCCACCGCCCCCTACACATCCCCACACCCACCGCCCCCTACACATCCCCACACCCACCGCCCCCTACACATCCCCACACCCACCGCCCCCTACACATCCCCACACACCCCCACAGCCACACCCACCCACACACACCCACCCCAAGCCCCCCATAAAATCCATACCCCTCTCTTACCCCCCTCCCCCCCCTATAATCTATTCATGTTTCCTGGCATGAGTTCCCATGTTTTTGCCTTGCGTCGCGGACATGTTGCCATCGTGTTTGTGTATGGTAATGAGGCCAGCGCGTATAAAGCGACGTGGGTGGGGGGGAGGGGTGTTTGTGTGGTGGGGGTGGTGGTGTTTGTGTTAGCGTACAGGGAGCCGGATTTTGTTGTTATTTGACATTGGTTGGATAATTTGTTTGTGGACGTTTGTAATCGACCGTGTAGACCCGTCGTGTTTGTGTTTGTGTGTTTGTTCTGATTGTGGGTGTTTTTTTATTGTTTTTTTATTATTTTGGGGGGCTTTCGATGGAGGGTCGTGAGTGTTGAAGTTAGGGTGTGTGTGTGTGTGTGTGTGTGTGCGCGCGCGCGCGCGCATTAATAGGTCCGAGTTACCTGCCAACCATTACACTCTTTATTAACACTAGTTTCTTTGATTACAGGTAAGACGTGAGTGGACTCTCCTGGTGTCTGGGCTCAGGTACAGTAGAAGATATTAAAGATAAGTGCTGATCGTACCTGTGTTATTGGTAAACGTATTTGATCCTGTTTAGAAGAATCCAATCCTCCATCTCCTCAGTTTGATCGTGTAGTAGTAAGAGTATCTAATCCCTTGTATCTCATTCGTTCATTGCTTAAGTTGGATCTTGTTATGGTAAAAGGATCCAATCGCTCTGAATTGGATCTTGTACTGGTAGAGGCATCCAATCCTTTATAAATGGAATCTAGCCATCCCAAGTTTGGTCTCGTAATGGTAAATATCCAGTCTTATTGCTTAATGGAATCCAATAGTAAGTTGGTTCTTGCGTTGGTAAAAAGTATCGAATCATATTTGTATAGAATCCAATCGTCCAGTTAAAGAAGTTTGTTCACGTGTTGATGAAAAGTTTCTCACTCTTTTGTTAGTCGAGGTCAATCATTTATCGCGAAAGTTGGATCATGTACTTGTAACGGTATTTGTATCTTCTCGATTCTTTATGCATAGAATCCAATCATCTATCACTTAAATTGGACTGATGATAATAAACGTTACCAATCCTTTGTAAACAGAATCCAGTCGTACCTTCGCTCTGCTGGTCCTTGTGCTCCTGCTGGTATCCAATCTTACTGTAAAAGAAGGAATCGCCCATCGCCTACGTTGGTTCCCACACTGGTAAAAACAATAACTAATCCTTTACAAATAGAATCCAGTCGTCCATCGTATAAATTGAATCGCGTACCCATAAAAGCATCCGATCCTCTGTTAAACAAGACTGTATATCCCGTCGTCAGAATTAAATCAGTCGTTTACTAGTGAAAAAAAGATATTCAATCCTTTATAAACAGATTTCAATTGTCCGTCGCTCGAATTAAGTTGTATCAGAATGTACTCGACTCTTTGTTTACCAACACGAGCGCACAGGAGCCAGTGAGACATAAACAAAACACACAATAACAGCGGCAGCGGCAGGGTTGGAATTTCAGCGACCAATTAGACGCCGGCAGAGTGACGCCAATTAACCAATGACTCAACTGGAATTTTGTCGCGTGTTTCGATTTTCTGTTAAGGGAACGATTAATTAAATAAGACATTCAAGAATAGGCTACTAACCGCCTTAAGAAAATAGCCAATAAGAATTTTTTTGCAGTTTTTGTTTATGTGGAAATGACTATGAATTGTAAGTTGTATTTTGTATTACGTAAATTAATTGTTTCCGGGTTAAGTGATGCGACGCTGGTATAGGGGTACAGTATGTGATCGAGACTCTGTGACTGTTTGTTTACACGTTTAGTGGATGGGAAGCTACAATCCTCAGTTCCAGGCTTTGGATTCTGTGAAATTCGTATGTGAAAATTTCCAAATATTCCCGGGGACTCCTTCTCTTCTTTCTCCTTCTCCTCCTCCTTTTCCTCCTCCATCCTTCTTCCTCCCCGTTTTCCTCCCCCTCCTTTATCTCTTCCTCTTGTTATTACTACTACTAATCGGAGACACAACAACGCATCTAACTAGTTCAGGTCTTAAAACAATCACTAAGAAGAGACACTGAAGCTGCACCATACATTCAAACTTTAACTAAACATCTTGTATCCATCACTAAGTCAGATGGTAAGTTGAGAACACACACACAAAGAAAAAAATAATCGTTCGTATCCCATCTCTGAGAACTTTGAAACAGCCGAGAAATTCATCGCGGTTGAGCATGATTGTTTTGCCTCGATATCGTCTAATGAATCCCACACACCTCAGTTTTCAATGAATAAATTTGTTTCTCTGATAAGATTTGGACGCAGCCAGTAACACCGATGGAGGAGTCGAATACCTGCAGGTAACCAATACTAGGAGGGGTATTTTTTTTTATAGAGGAGGGGTGTGTTGGTGGGGGGTTGGTGGGGGGTTGGTGGGGGGCTGGTAGGGGCTTGGAGGCTAGTGGGGGATTGGAGGGTCTGGGGCTTTGGTGGGGCTGGTAGATTTTGGGGAGATGAAGTAAATGGTCATGTGGTGGTGTGTGATTGTTGGAGGTGGATGGTGTTGGAGATGGTTGGTGGTAGAGTGTGTGTGTTGGAGGAGATAGTTGGTGTTGGATAGAGTGTGTGACTGTTGGAGGAGATGGTTGGTGTTGGAGTGTGTGAGTGTTGGAGGAGATAGTTGGTGTTGGAGAGTATTGTGGGGTAATAAGGCAGTTGGCACAATAAATCTAGCATTGTCAATACTCCCAAAATCCTTCTCAGTGTTAACCGTTAGTGATAAATCCTCCTCCTCCTCAGATTTTTGAACGCGGTCATGAATCCTCTGTAAGTTACATAGTCGTAAACAGTATTGAGGGAAATCTGTAACACCCCTCAGGCCCTCACCCCTTCCCGCACCAACAAGATTTTAGGGTGTGATAAGAAATTCTATCCAGATTTTGAGTCATGATTTTTGGGGTTAGGATTTTTTTTAGGCCAAGTTTTTTTTAAGGGCTGTGAAAAATTCCTTCTTGGTCTTTGTGTGTTGTGACGTATTTTTTTTTTTTATTATTATTTATTGGGCACCCCCCCCCCCCCCCCTACATCTTTGTGTAAGGTGAAGCGCAGAAGCGTTTACAGCGCCCAACAGAGAAGCATGCTAAGTTCATGCTTGCCTTTATAGCTCATGAGTTAATGGCGTAGAACAACAGCAGCGGTGAAGGTCACAACAACCACGACCTCTCCTCTTTACCCTCCCCGAGATCCATGTGACCTTATGTGACCCTTCGTGACCTGCTTTGACTCGAGTAAATTGATATAACCCCTCGTTACCCCTGCCATGACCTCCCGTGACTCGAGTTGAGGAGTACCTTTTAACAGCCTGTCAGAGACGTCACTTTAACACCTAGTTCCATTGTTATAAGATGTGTGGTTGTGGTGTGGTGGTGTAGAGTGTATGGTGGTGGTTGTGGTGTGGTGGTGTAGAGTGTATGGTGGTGGTTGTGGTGTTGTGGTGTAGAGTGTATGGTGGTGGTTGTGGTGGGATTTGGTGGTAGTGTAATGGGTCAGAGGAGGATATAGTGCTGTGGTGGGAATGTAGTGGTTATGATGATAATGTGGTGGTGAGAGGATGGTGTGGCGCTCGTGCAATGGTGTGGTGAGGGTATGGTGTGGCGCTCGTGCAATGGTGTGGTGAGAGGATGGTGTGGCGCTCGTGCAATGGTGTGGTGAGGGTATGGTGTGGCGCTCGTGCAATGGTGTGGTGAGAGGATGGTGTGGCGCTCGTGCTTTGGTGTGGTGAGGGGATGGTGTGGCGCTCGTGCTATGGTGTGGTGAGGGGATGGTGTGGCGCTCGTGCTATGGTATGGTGGTTGAAGTAATATTATACAGCGCTCTCACTTTAACCCAGTAATGTGGAAAGGAGACAGAAATTTGGATGTAAGAAATGAATCTTCCATTATCTCACGTCTGGGGTTCACTGAGAGAGAGAGAGAGATGTTGGTTGGGAGGAAGACTTGTTCAAGGGAGATGTGGTGGTGGTTGTTGGCGTTAGAAGGGCTTAGAGGAGGAGGAAGAAGAATAGGAGGAGGAGGCGGAAGAAGAAGAGTAGGAAGAGGAGGAGGAGACCAATAGTGTTGTGTTTTATGTTTGTAATTATCATTGTTTATGTAGAGGGAGGGAAGGACAGACACACACTCTCACACACTCTCACACACACACACACACACTCTAATTGTTGCCTCTCGTGTAACGAGGATGGCCGGCCCAAGGGCCACCTGGACGTGAATTTGTTTAAGGTGTAGAAGCTGTCGCCAACACAACAACCACACCCCGAGTTAACAAGTTGCATGACCCAGTGTCAAGGAATAGTCCGAGAAGACCGGACAACTGGTCAGCTGCACTGGCTTACCATTACCCCGGAAGACGATCCGCAAATCGATTAACATCCGGGTCCCCAATTACTGCTAGGTAGACAGAGGCAAATGGCGTAAAGAAACCTGCCCTAAGTTTCACCCTGCCCGGGGATCGAACCCGGGTCCACTCGCTTGCGAGGCGAACATGCTGACCATTACACCACAGGTCGACACTCTCTCTCTCTCTCTCTCTCTCTCTCTCTCTCTCTCTCTCTCTCTCTCTCTCAGTAACACGGGAAAATACCCAAAACATTAATAAAGGTGATACCCAAAACGGCAAGTGGTCAAGTACACGGGAAAATGACCCAGGGGAAAAAATGGAGGAAAAAAATACTCCATGATGTAATATTTTGGTAGTGACTGGAATAGGCGGACTTGTTTGCTTGCAGTCAACACGAGGACGACTGACGGGCAGGCAACCGTTTTTACCGTGCATGTTAACTAAACAGAGAGCAAGCAGGAGACGACAAACGTGTACTTACTACTGGGGGAGGGGGTGTTATGAGTAGCTGGGGGGTGTTATGAGCAGCTGGGGGGTGTTATGAGTAGCTGGGGGGGTGTTATGAGTAGCTTGGGGGGTGTTATGAGTAGCTGGGGGGTGTTATGAGCAGCTGGGGGGTGTTATGAGTAGCTGGGGGGAGCTTAATGATACAGTGGTTGAGTATTAGTGTGTTTATTCCTCCTCCTTATATACCTTTTTTTGTTTTCATTTTATTCCTCCTGCTCTTTTTTTCGTATTTGTTTTAGTTCTTTCTTCATAGCCATTTCTTATTTTATTTCCTGTTCTTCATTTTCATTCTACTCTCTTCCTTCTCTTTTCTCGTTATTTCTTTTCTCTTCTTCCTCTCTCCTCAGTTGTACATTATCTCTTATTATTTTTCTTCTTCTTTCTCTTATTATTACTTCTCTCTTCTTCCTTTATCCTGAGAGCAGTCGTCTGAGCCTTAATTTGTGTTGGCTATAAGTGATTGGATCCACAAATCTTCCACCAGCGGCCCTACAGATGATGTGTTTGGTCGAGCCTCACGGGGCTGTGTAGGAGTGAGGGAACTGTATCTTATAACCCACCTGGCTGGTTTGTTTTAGTGTGTCTGTACCTCTGTCAGTACAACACTACGTTACCTCCTGCCCATCTATTATATTCTTACTTGGGGATTTTGTCGGAGTGGGTGAGTGGCTATGTCGCCTTCAGTGTGTAGGACTCGAGGTGTTACATTAATAGTGAGTTAATTTATTGACGTGTGTTGAGTGGTTTACTGACAGGTAAATTGAAATGGCCTGTCATCACTTGTGTGTGTCTTTCATATATATATATATATATATATATATATATATATATATATATATATATATATATATATATATATATATATATATATATATATATGCTGTTAACCACAAGGAAAGAAGAAAACACGAAGTTCCCAAGCGCTTTCGTGTAATTCACATCTTCAGTCTGTACTCACCCCTGAAGATGTGAATTACACGAAAGCGCTTGGGAACTTCGTGTTTTCTTCCTTCCTTGCGGTTATCAGCATATACCTAGATCACGCGCACCTACAGTGATTTACTTGCATATATATATATATATATATATATATATATATAAATATATATATATATATATATATATATATATATATATATATATTATTGAAAATATTACTTCATTTGTGGTATTTATTGTACCTTTCATATCTCTCTCTCTCTCAACATCTTTGTCCCTCTCTCTACCCCTCTCAGCATCTCTTTTTTCCCTGTATACTCCATTCTCCTCTCTCTCCCTCTCAATTTTCCATTCCTTTCTTCCTTATTTACCACTCTCATCAATTCTTCTCCTTTTCCCCCCTCCCTCCTTTTCTTCCTCTCTCCTTGTCACCTTCCCTTTACCTTCTCTTTCTCCATTTGCTCCCTCTCTTCCTCCATGTCCATCTTCCCCCCCAGAGGCCTCGGGAGGGGGTCAACTGAGTGTGCGCTTTACTCCATTATTCTAAGAACAATATTTCTACTCTTATCAACACGTATAAATAACTCCCCAGCCCAGACTCCCCTCTCCCTCCCTCTCTTTCTCCCCAGCCCAGGCGCCCCTCTCCCTCCCTCTCTTCCTCCCCAGCCCAGGCGCCCCTCTCCCTCCCTCTCTTCCTCCCCAGCCCAGGGGCCCCTCTCCCTCCCTCTCTTCCTCCCCAGCCCAGGCGCCCCTCTCCCTCCCTCTCTACCTCCCCAATCCAGACGCCCCTCTCCTTCCCTCTCTTCCTCCCCAACCCAGGCGCCCTCTCCCTCCTTCTCTTCCTTCCCCGCCCAGACGCCCCTCTCCCTCTCCAGTTCAGGCGCCCCTCTCTCTCCCCAGCCTAAGCGCCCCTCTCTTTTCTTCCCAGTCCAGACGCCCCCTTTTTCTTCCTCCCCGATTTAGGCGCCCCTCTTCCTCCCTAGTCCAGGCACCTCTCCATTTTCCTCCCCAGCCCAGGCGTTCCTCTATCTTTTTTTCCCCAGTACAGGCTCCTTACTTTCTCCCCCGACTCCCTACCCACACCACACTACGTCAAGCACACGCTGCCATGTACACGCACACTGCCACGTACACGCACACACCTTTTTTGTGGACATTACCTCGTGTCCCATCTAATCATCCCATTACCCCCTTAAGTGTCCCAAGATATCCCATTATTTGCCCCCTTAGTGTTCCTTATTATCCCCCCCCCATTATATTCCCCATTACTGTCCCATGGTATCATTCCCTCACTTTACCCCATAGCTATTAGTACCCGTTGTTAGAGTCCCATTATTTTACCCATGATATCAACCCATTAATTTGCCTTCTTTTTTTTTTGTCCTATGATGTCACCCCCATTAGCTCCCATTACCACACAGTGTTCCCCCATGTTATAACCCATTACCGCACGTTGTTCCCCCATGTTATAACCCATTACCGCACGGTGTTCCCATATAATTACCCATTACCTCCCCCAATACCCCTTAGTGTCTGCCGGTCTTGCCCTATCACCTCGTTATTGGGTTCAGCTAACGCGCCATTAGTTCCCCTTAACCCTTAGTGGCGCTTGTTAATGAAACGTGGCACCATAGTTCCCTCGTTTCTTCTTTCCTCCCTCTTCCTTCCCCCCTCCCCCTTCTTTCCTTCTTCCCTACATCCTTCTTTCCTTCTTCCCTCCCTCCTCCTTTCCTTCTTCCCTCCCTCCTCCCATCTTCCCATCTTCAAGTGCTAGTCCTCACTCTTTCCTTCCTCCAGTTCTCGCTCACTCTTTCCTCTTCCTTCACTATCCTTCCCTTCCTTCCCCCTCCCTTCCTTCCCCTCCCTCCCTACCCCCGTCCTTCTCTAATTGGTGTTTCCTCGCTCCTTCCTCCTAGTTTTTTGAGCCATAATAACAACCACCATCACCACCACCACCACAACAATAACCACCATCACCACCACCACAACAACAACCACCATCACCACCACCACGACAACCACCATCACCACCACCACGACAACCACCATCACTATCACAACAACCACCATCACCACCACCACAACAACCACCATCACCACCACCACAACAACCACCATCACCACCACCACGACAACCACCATCACTATCACAACAACCACCATCACCACCTCAGCAACAACCACCACCACAACAACAACCACCACCACAACAACAACAACCACCATCACCACCTCAGCAACCACCACCACCACCACAACAACAACAACCACCATCAGCACCACCACAACAACCACCATCACCACCACCACAACAACCACCATCATCACCACCACCACGACAACCACCACCACCACGACAACCACCACCACCACGACAACCACCCACCACCACCACGACAACCACCATCACCACCTCAGTAACAACCACCACCACAACAACACCCACCACCACAACAACAACAACCACCATCACCACCTCAGCAACCACCACCACCACCACAACAACAACAACCACCATCACCACCTCAGCAACAACCACCACCACCACAACAACAACAACAACCACCACCACACCACTCACCGCCATCACCACCACCACCACACCAACAACCACAGCAACACCCACGTGACTTTTAAACAACTACATCATCTTCAACTTACGATGGTCCAGCGCGCGTGACGGACGATGACGGACAACCAAAGAGAACCGCTACTAAGCCAACAAAGAGGTCCGTACGTGAAGGTGGTGAGGTGGGTCTCTGGGAGGGATGAGGTCAGCCGGAGGTTAACACAGTGACCCAGTAACTCTGGTCATGTCCGACGGAGGGAGGATGGACGTGAGGCGCCTTAGAGTGAGCAGTAGTCTCTTCTCCCCGCCCCGCCCCACCCCACCCCGCCCCACCCCCCCTCTGTGACGTGTTTGAGGGAGGCCAAGCCATGACCTCCCGCCCTCTATGGGATGACATTAAAGAGGACCAAACATGACCTCCTTCCCCAACATTTTCCCCTTCCCCACCCTTACCCCCTCCCCCACCCTTACCCCCTCCCCACCCTTACCCCCTCCCCCACCCTTACCCCCTCCCCCACCCTTACCCCCTCCCCACTCTTACCCCCTCCCCACCCATACCCCATCCCTACCCTTACCCCCTCCCTACCCTTACCCCTTCCTCACCCTTACCGCCTCCTCACCCTTATTCCCTCAGGGGGTTAAATCATCGTCCTCAAGGGGTTAATTTATCGTACTCAAGGGGTTAAGTCATCGTCGTCAAGGGGTTAAGTCATCGTACTCAGTGAAGTCATCGTCCTTAAGGGGTTAAGTCATCGTCCTCAAGAGATTAAGCCTTCGTTCTAAGATGTTTAATCCACCATGGAAGATAAGGACAGGAGACAATTCCTAATCCCTGTTCTGTCTCATCACCGTCTGCCTCCCTCACACACCTTCGTATCAGTACCGGGGAACTTGACCTAATCAGCCACGCTTACTAGATAGTTTAAACCAAAAATCCACAAGTACCCAAATTTAATGCTTTTTAAATATATTGTTGCAAATATGGATTACATGCTTCCTGTCACCCCCCCCACCCCCCTGATGTGTCTAAACATATTACTACTACTACTACTACTCACAGTACTACTACTACTTCTACTACTATTTTTTTTAAGTGGCCTCCAGCCTCCCCCAATAGCCACACCTTCGCCGCCATTTTATTACCTTAATATTAAATATCCTAATACATAAGTAGCTATCCTATCTGTGTTGAATTAGCTGAGCCGCAGATCTATGCGGCATTCAGTGACTGTAGCCTCATAGTCAATATCTGCAGCAATAATAATAATAATAATAATAATAATAATAATAATAATAATAATAATAATAATACCAACTCCTCAAAGTGGACCCCAGGTAAACACCAGGTGAGCATCATAAAGACAGAGAGATGAAGCACGTGGGTTTGTTTACGTGGATGGTGCTGCCCTCTACACGACGGACTGGCGAACTAAAGATTCTAGTTGGCAGGGAGACTCTTGTTTACGTCGTAGTCAAGCTGGCGTCACTATAAGCAGAAAGAAGGCTGGCGAGCGTTCGTTTGGCGTAGCTGTTCATAACGCGTCAGAAGACACATAAAATAGTTATAAGAGATACATAATGGTCAGAAATTACACAGGAGATACATAATACTTACAAACAAGACACAATAGTCACCTAGTAGTCACAGGACATATATAATAGTCACAAGATAGTCACGAGACATATATAATAGTCCCGAGAGACACATAATACAAGAGATTCATCACCCAGGGAGAGATTGGCTATTCCCTGTGGTGATGAGAGTCTGAGGGAAGAATTTAAGATGATTGGGTTTTAAAAGCGGGGAAGAAAATATATCGAGGTGGGGAAAAAAAAGATTGGTAGGAGGGAGGAATATTGGCCATCTTGAGGGGGGGGGAGGGGGGGTAGGAAGATTGGCCTAGAGGAGAGAATAATGAGATGGATTGTGAAGGAGTAAGGGGGATTAACAGTGAGGGGGATTAGCAGTGAGGGGGATTAACAGTGAGGGGGATTAGCAGTGAGGGGGATTAGCAGTGAGGGGATTAACAGTGAGGGGGATTAACAGTGAGGGGGATTAGTAGTGAGGGGGATTAACAGTGAGGGGGATTAGCAGTGAGGGGGATTGGTAGCGAGGAAGTGAGAAGGAATGGTAGTGACGGCTTAGGTTTGGGGATTCACGGACCAATAGCCCAATCTCGCCGTATTATTAGGATTGGGGACCTCCAAGATTGGAAACTTATTAGGATTAGTGACCATTAACGTTAATTGGGGTCTGTTCTAAGGCTGGGGCCCATTATGACTGGGGTCTGTTAGGACTTAAGCGCATTTTTTACCAGCCATCATAGTATGTAGTGGAAGTAATTACACACACACACCCACACACACACACACACACCCACACACCCGCCCACCCACACCCACCCACACCCACCCACACACACACACACCCACACACCCACCCACCCACACACACACCCACCCACCCACCCACCCACACACACACCCACACACACACACCCACCCACACACACCCACACACACACACCCACCCACACACCCACCCACCCACACACACACCCACCCACCCACACACACACCCACCCACACACACACACCCACCCACCCACACACACACCCACCCACCCACCCACACACCCACCCACCACCCACCCACACACCCACCCACCCACCCACACACCCACACCCACACACCCACACCATTAATACTAAGTCACTACCGTATACCCTTCATCCAATCGTTTCTTCCATTTCCCCTTCCTCTCTCTACCATTTTTCCCCATCACTTATCCCCCTCCCTCTCCACTCACAACATTTCCCCTCTCCTCTCTACCCTTTTTCCTCCCTCCCTCCTTCCCCTTACCACTTCTCCCTCTCCCCTCCCTCACACTCCCCTGCCTCCCTCTCCCCTCACCAGCATTACCGGCGCCGTTAAAGGTAATATATTAGGCGCTACCTCACTGTTACTCCCGTTGACGACACCTGTCTCCTGTTGACACCCAGGAGAGAGAGAGAGAGAGAGAGAGAGAGAGAGAGAGAGAGAGAGAGAGAGAGAGAGAGTATATGCCGTGGTTAAAATCGTGTTTAATTTCGTCTAGAAGATCCACGTGGGCACTAAAAAACTTGATACCCACCGTGTTGGTGTTTATGTGTGCACTAGTGTCGTGTGTGTGTGTGTGTGTGTGTGTGTGTGTTTGCGCCTGTGGGTGTGTTCTGCACTTGCGTTTCTTAAATGTGTGTTTATGTATGTGTAAGTGTTCACATGTATGTATTGTGGTAGAGTACATGTACAATATACGTCCAAATGCACACGTTCATGTCCACACGTGATATCAAATACCGTACGACAATTTCAATACAGTTTATCAGTACCATCCAATCTGCTCGTTGATTGGTCGGTGGGATCATGAACTCAGCCAATCAAGAATGAGCCTTTGACATCACTGGCCAGGTTATGAAACGCAATCCAGTACAAAGGTAAATATCGTCCATGAATTAATTTAAAATTGAAAGAGAAAAGACTTTATTTTATTAATCCTGGTCATTGTGATTTAACTCGGGTATTAGAGGAATGTCTTCAATATTCTCAACAATTTGGTTTTGTTTAGTCGTTTTAGCGTTGTAATGATAAGTAAAGTTCTTTGATAAAATAAAATTCCTATTAATGAAAAGTTTAATGGTTGAAAAATAAAATAATTACGTCTTATTTAGAGAACACGTAAAGGTGAATTTAGCTGAAGAAAGTTATCAATCTGTCGTCTTTGTTTTAATCGTTTATAAAATTGTTTGTAAGTTTCTACGACAAGTTTAGTCCTTTGAAAACAGTAAGTGTGTCTCTATGGAAAGTTTACAAGTTGAGGAAAAATTATCAACTTTATATTGCAGGATTTCAAGTTAAATCTAGTTAACGAGAGAGGTGCCATTAGTACACCTGGTCGGCCCTCCACCCTCACACAGTCTAACCTTATTTGGACGCCAGAAAGGGGTCGAGTCACAGGATAATTTCGTCGCCATTTTGTTTGAGTGCCATCTTTGACCCTTAGCTGAAGTGAGGCAATTAGGTGTTGGATTTTCAAATATTTTAACGTTTTAAGTTTTGTACAAGTCAGTATTAGTCAAAGAATATATCCACATATGGTAGAGTCTCAGTGCATTTTCTTCGTCATTTTAGCCTTCATTTTTTGTGTCCTCACCCCTCCTTCTCTCCCCTCCTCCTCTCCCTTCCTCTCTCCCCTCCTCCTCCCCCTTCCTCTCTCCCCTCCTCCTCTCTCCCCTCCTACCCCTATCGTGACCTTGGCTCTCAATCTGTTAACCTCTATATTAGGTCATGATAGGTTAGGTTAATCAGCCACTGTGTAGAGCGAACACTTGTAATTATCCGTTCATGAACAGACAGACAGAGTAACACTCCGGAAAACTCCAGATAAGTGTTTAAAAATTAGCCAAAGGCATATTATTCCATATTAATTGGATATATTGTATTATAATATTCCTCTCGTGACGTCCACCAATTAACATCTGGGGATATATTAGCCAACACCTTTATTAAATCAACTCTTTAATAATATAAATTAATTTTTTTCCCACAGTTGATCAAAGTCAGTCGAATTATTATTATTATTATTGTTTATTTATTTTTTATCTAAAGGTATGAATACATTTTTGTTCTTTTCGTTTTTACTTAATAACTAACAAACAATAGGACGTTATTACTGAGCTTAAAAATATGTGTTGTAGTCAGAGCATTTTGTTGGTGGGCGACAGATGTGCATAGTAAATTAAAACATGGCTCCCCCTCCTCTCCTCTCCTCTCCCCTACCCTACCCTACCCTACCCTACCCTACCCTACCCTCTGTCCTGTTTTCCCCAACCCTGCCCTGCCCAACCCTACCCCGCCCTACCCTACCGTACCCCGGTCTACACCAACCCAACCCTACCCTATCCCTGCCTTGCCCTACCCTACCCTACCCTACCCTTCCCTGCCTCTCAGATAACCCTCAGGAAAATGCAAAATGAAAACGTATTTTTAAACTCGCTGATAAATTCTGGAGTGTGGGGGCCTGAACAGCGCCATCTGTGAGACAAATGAAAAACGTTGTGTTGCGTGCGTGCCACCACCATCCCCCCCCTGCCACCACCACCACCACCACCATCCCCTCCTACTACCACCACCATCCCCCCTCCTACCACCACCACCCCCCCTCCTACCACCACCACCACCCCCCTCCTACCACCACCACCACCCACCAACCCCTCCTACTACCACCACCATCCCCCCTCCTACCACCACCACCCCCCCCTCCTACCACTACCACCACCGCCACCCACCAACCCCTCCCTACCACCAGCCACCACCTCCCGACACCACCACCATCTCCTCCACCTCCAAGCACCACCAACAACCACTTCTTCCTCCATCTACCACCACAACTACCACCACGACCACCACCACCCACCACAATCACCACCACCACCACCTCCCACCCTCAACACCATCGTCAAACACACGTACGATCATCCCTCCCCCTCCACCCGCCTTAAACTTGAGCACAACACAACGCTCATCTTAGCAAGGTAAAACTCTTCCCTGAGGTGTAGTTTCGACTCATTTTGGCCGCCATCTTTATTTCGTCGCTTATGAGAACCAATTAGACGTGTTTCCCATTTACATATTCAGGGGGAGGGGGTGGTGAGGGGGACCGGGTGGTGAGGGGGATTGGGTGGTGAGGGGGATGGAACTTACGATCCTGTGAGAATAAGGACTCAAGATATGACTCTCAGACGTAAATACGATATTATTCCACCTTAGACTCTTTGAGGGTGAGACGGAGAGATAGAAGGTAGAGTCTCTCCCTCACAGTACAGTTCTCACTCGTTTTGGCCGCCATCTTTGTCTTGTAACTTTAGATTGTCAGCTAGATGTGTTCTCACCTCTCAATTAAGATACCCCCTCACCTCTCAGTTAAGATACCCCCCTCACCTCTCAGTTAAGATACCCCCTCACCTCTCAGTTAAGGTACCCCCTCACCTCTCAGTTGAGATACCCCCTCACCTCTCAGTTAAGATACCCCCTCACCTCTCAGTTAAGATACCCCCTCACCTCTCAGTTAAGATACCCCCTCACCTCTCAGTTATGATACCCCTTCACCTCTCAGTTAAGATACCCCTCACCTCTCAGTTAAGATAACCCCGTCACCTCTCAGTTATGATACCCCCCTCACCTCTCAGTTATGATACCCCCTCACCTCTCAGTTAAGATACCCTTTCACCTCTCAGTTAAGATACCCCCTCACCTCTCAGTTATGATACCCCCTCACCTCTCAGTTAAGATAACCCAGTCACCTCTCAGTTAAGATACCCCCTCACCTCTCGGTTAAGATACCCCCCTCACCTCTCAGTTAAGATAACACCCGTCACCTCTCAGTTAAGATACCCCTTCACCTCTCGGTTAAGATACCCCCCTCACCTCTCAGTTAAGATAACCCCGTCACCTCTCAGTTAAGATACCCCTTCACCTCTCGGTTAAGATACCCCCCTCACCTCTCAGTTAAGATACTCCCTCACCTCTCAGTTAAGATACCCCCCTCACCTCTCAGTTAAGATACCCCTTCACCTCTCAGTTAAGATACCCCCTCACCTCTCAGTTAAGATTACCCCCTCACCTATCAGTTAAGATTACCCCCTCACCTATCAGTTAAGATACCCCCTCACCTCTCAGTTAAGATAACCCCTCACCTCTCAGTTAAGATACCCCCTCACCTCTCAGTTAAGATACCCCTTCACCTCTCAGTTAAGATACCCCCTCACCTCTCAGTTAAGATACCCCCTCACCTCTCAGTTATGATACCCCTCACCTCTCAGTTATGATACCCCTCACCTCTCAGTTATGATACCCCCTCACCTCTCAGTTAAGATAATCCCGTCACCTCTCAGTTATGATACCCCCTCACCTCTCAGTTAAGATACTCCCTCACCTCTCAGTTAAGATACCCCCCTCACCTCTCAGTTAAGATACCCCTTCACCTCTCGGTCAAGATACCCCTTCGCCTCCCGGTCAAGATACCCCTTCACCTCTCGGTTAAGATACCCCTTCGCCTCCCGGTCAAGATACCCCTTCACCTCTCGGTTAAGATACCCCCCTCACCTCTCGGTTAAGATACCCCCCTCACCTCTCAGTTAAGATACCCCCTCACCTCTCAGTTAAGATACCCCCTCACCTCTCAGTTAAGATACCCCCTCACCTCTCAGTTAAGATACCCCCTCACCTCTCAGTTAAGATACCCCCCTCACCTCTCAGTTAAGATACCCCCTCACCTCTCAGTTATGATACCCCCTCACCTCTCAGTTAAGATACCCCCTCACCTCTCAGTTAAGATACCCCTTCACCTCTCGGTTAAGATACCCCTTCACCTCTCGGTTAAGATACCCCCCTCACCTCTCTGTTAAGATACTCCCCTCACCTCTCAGTTAAGATACCCCCTCACCTCTCAGTTAAGATACCCCCTCACCTCTCCACTAGTGACCACGGGGACAAGAGGGCCAGGCCGGAGCGGTATTCGTTTTTCAAATTAAAGTAGGAACGTAGTCTAGTTTTGATGACCTTGACGGCCACTATTTCCCCTTCCCTCCCCTTCCTTCCCTTCCGCTCCTTCCTCCTCTTTTCCTTTCCTTCCATCATCTATTCCTTCCCCTTCCTCCCCTCCCCATACCGAGTCTCCCCCTCCCCCATCATTTAAAGTTTTGATGGTCACTATTTCCCCCTTCCTCCCTCCCTGCCTTCTTTTCCTTCCTAAACCGTTCTCCCCCCTTCTTTCCCCCCCCTTCCTAAACTAGTATTTCCTCCCCCTTCCCTTAAAGGTTATAATGGAGGGGTTATAGTGAGGAATCAGCCAGGGATGACCTCATACAGCCGGGGAATTACTGCCACGTATAAATTGTCTCCCGGACCATCCTAAGGTAGACCCATCCCCTCCTTCCCTCCCCCTCTCCTTCTCTAGTGACGGTCCAGTGTTGCCAAGATCGTGGTGTTACCCCTCTTGTATTCATAAATCCAGTGTTGCCAAGATACCGTGGACGTGGTGTTACTTCAAATGTCATCATAAATCCAGTGTTGCCAATATAGTGGTGTTACATTTATTGTCTTCATGATCTCAGTGTTGCCAGGATCCCGTGGACGAGCACATAAGATTCAAAATGATCTTAAGAACTAATAAGAGTACGAATAATTTACTAGAATCATTGTACACTTAGTTTATTTATCAGTAACATACACAGTACTCTCACTCTACTCAGTATACAGTACAGTAACATACACAGTACTCTCACTCTACTCAGTATACAGTACAGTAACATACACAGTACTCTCACTCTACTCAGTATACAGTACAGTAACACACGCAGTACTCTCACTCTACTCAGTATACAGTACAGTAACACACACAGTACTCTCACTCTACTCAGTATACAGTACAGTAACACACACAGTACTCTCACTCTACTCAGTATACAGTACAGTAACATACACAGTACTCTCACTCTACTCAGTATACAGTACAGTAACATACACAGTACTCTCACTCTACTCAGTATACAGTACAGTAACATACACAGTACTCTCACTCTACTCAGTATACAGTACAGTAACATACACAGTACTCACTCTCTACTCAGTATACAGTACAGTAACACACACAGTACTCTCACTCTACTCAGTATACAGTACAGTAACATACACAGTACTCTCACTCTACTCAGTATACAGTACAGTAACATACACAGTACTCTCACTCTACTCAGTATACAGTACAGTAACACACACAGTACTCTCACTCTACTCAGTATACAGTACAGTAACACACACAGTACTCTCACTCTACTCAGTATACAGTACAGTAACATACACAGTACTCTCACTCTACTCAGTATACAGTACAGTAACATGCACAGTACTCTCACTCTACTCAGTATACAGTACAGTAACATACACAGTACTCTCACTCTACTCAGTATATAGTACAGTAACATACACAGTACTCTCACTCTACTCAGTATACAGTACAGTAGCATACACAGTACTCTCAGTATACAGTACAGTAGCATACACAGTACTCTCAGTATACAGTACAGTAACATACACAGTACTCTCAGTATACAGTACAGTAACATACACAGTACTCTCACTCTACTTAGTATACAGTACAGTAACATACACAGTACTCTCACTCTACTCAGTATATAGTACAGTAACATACACAGTACTCTCACTCTACTCAGTATACAGTACAGTAGCATACACAGTACTCTCAGTATACAGTACAGTAACATACACAGTACTCTCAGTATACAGTACAGTAACATGCACAGTACTCTCACTCTACTCAGTATGCAGTACAGTAACACACACAGTACTCTCACTCTACTCAGTATACAGTACAGTAACACACACAGTACTCTCACTCTACTCAGTATACAGTACAGTAACACACACAGTACTCTCACTCTACTCAGTATACAGTACAGTAACACACACAGTACTCTCACTCTACTCAGTATACAGTACAGTAACATACACAGTACTCTCACTCTACTCAGTATACAGTACAGTAACATACACAGTACTCACTCTCTACTCAGTATACAGTACAGTAACACACAGTACTCATGGTGACAGTACTCTACCATAACATAATTCCTACGTTGGTAATTAAATATTTATACAGTGGTGCTAAGACCATGACCACCATACATCGTTAATGCGTTCATGTAATATTACTACATAATACGACGTTTAAAACAGTAATGACACGAATTATCATCGATTTGGACTGGAGTTCGACCAGCTGCAGCTCGCACACAATGCTTAATTATGCCGCATATTGATAATTTTTCCATGACTGGTTAAAATTCTTATGCCAGTAAGGGGGGATTGACTTGGCACAGCTATAGGTCACTGTTGCCAGTACCCTCAGAGAGTATACCTCTTATGTTCCTATTTTCAAACGTTATATTGTGAATATTCTGTTATAAACATCATTAGTTGGGGTCAATATTAAATAGTATTAACAGACAGTGAATGTGGAGGTATGTTGTATGTTGAAGGTTTATGTTAGAGAGGAGACACCGTTTTGGTGGTGGTGTGTTTTGAGTTGGCACAGCTGCAGCGGCCTCACTTCCCCCCTCCCTTCCCCACAACATTACACTCAAAATTGAGAGGAGGGGAGGAGGGGGGCGTCGACTCCCTGCCTCAAGTCCCAGAGATGCATACGGTAAATTCTCCCCATAACCAGTGATCCTAACAGGCCCACTTTAAGCTACGATACAAACATGAAGGTGAAAATGACGTCCAAACTACCCTGAGACTGTACTGCATCTAGGTGTGTTCTCCCGCTTCTGGCTACGAGGAAAGTATAACGTAAGAACCTTTTGAGAAATTGAACGCGCTGGATTTTCAGTAGACCTGTCATATGATGTGAAGCTGAGAGTGTATTTAGTTACGGTATAGTCTCAGGACAGTGTTAACGCCCTTATTGTGGATGCCGTCTTTGTGTCTTAGTTTATTTAAGACTTGAAGTATTTAGGTCTAGTCTTACTGTGACCTACAATTAAGACTTGTTCACTAATTTGTAATAATCTTGCTGTGGGTTTTTTTAATTTTATGATATTTCATACTTTTATCTTGCTATTATTATTCTTTTACTAAGGGTGTAGTGGTCAGGTGGATACAGTGCCACTCTCCTGTCCTAAGGGTCACTGGTTCGATCCCGGGGTATAATCATTCCACACACACCTGTAACTGGGTACCTGACTTTACAGTTGGGAAGTGAAGGCTGTCAAGTGCAGTACCGTCCAACGCTGCTGCCTTGTTTACCGTAAACTTGGTATACTGTGTAGTGCTGTGTCCACACTGACCGTAACGAGCTGTCATGCCTAAGGGACCCGCGTTCACTTTTTCATACTCCTTTCAAGGTGTGTGTGTGTGTGTGTGTGTGTGTGTGTCATTTTTATAACTCTTATTTTACCTCTACATGACATTATCCTCTTTTTTTTTATCTTTCCCTTTTCCTTATTTCACATTTTTATTTTTATTTTTACTTCTTGATTTATTGAGTTGTTTTTTTTTCTTTCTTTTTTTACCATTTATCGCTTTTTTATTATTTTTTATTTATGTTTTTTATCAAGTTGGTGAAACACATTTACTAACAAGGCGGGGGTGAGGTACAGCAGGCGCCCTCGTCCGCTGGTAGTTACGCTAACATCAATACCTGAGGGGGAGGTGCTGGGGAGGAGAGGAGGTAGGATAGGGATGGGGAGGTAGGGGAAGGGAGGGGAGGTATGGCTGGGGATATGAGTAGAGATGGAGCTATTTAGTAGGGGAGAGGGAGGCAGTAGGGCTGGAGAGTGGTAGTTGGGGAGTAGGGATTGGTAGGGGAGTAAGGTGTGGTAGGAAAGGGTGGGAGTAGGGATTGGTAGGGGAGAGGGTGGGAGTAAGGTGTGGTAGGAGAGGGAGGGAGCAAGGTGTGGTAGGAGAGGGTGGGAGTAGGGATTGGTAGGGGAGACAGGGTGGGAGTAGGGATTGGTAGGGGAGAGAGGGTGGGAGCAAGTGGGGATTAAGAGAGGCAGATGTAAAACCAATGGGAATTAGGCAGTGTGTGTGTGTGTGTGTGTGTGTGTGTGTGTGTGTGCGCATAAGTATGTAACCACAAACTCATTATTTACCGGAAAGTGAACATCAGAGAAGAACCAAAGATCAAACAACATTAATATAAGTATCTAATTCCCAGCCTCAGTCCTCAAAGATTCCTTAGTTAATTACCTTTTTTTTTAACCCACGTAATTGGGGGAATTTACGACCAGGTGTAACAGTGCATTAAGCTACAACACAAAGATACCGACCGAAATGGCCTCGAATTAGCACTGAGACTCTACCAAAGTTAAGTTTGGTTTGAGAAGGTGGCGTAAATATGGACCAGTGTGTGTGTGTGTGTGTGTGTGTGTGTGTGTGTGTGTGTGTGTGTGTGTGTGTGTGTGCTTTTTATTCACATACTAAGATTTTATGAAGAAAAAAACGAAGCGGACGGCTCACCAATACGGAGTTAAAAATGACCTAAGTTAATTAACCTCCCCCCCCCCCCCTCCCATACGTCACAGGAGGCAGCTAATGACTCGCCCAGTTGACACAGTTAACAAACCTTGTCCAGGCCGTTAGTGCGGAACGTCTTGTGCTCCTCTGGGCGACTCTCTTCACCTGTTGACTGATGTTTATCACTGTCAGCTGTTGTTTACATTTGTCAGTTTGTTTACGTTCGTCAGCTGATGTTTATCTTGGTCAGCTGATGTTTACCTCCGTCAGCTGATAAACGTTTACCTCCGTCAGCTGATGTTTACCACCGTCAGCTGAAATTTACTTCCGTCAGCTGGTGTAAAAAGAGATGAGGATGTGACGGGGAGGAAGGAAGTAAAGGGTGAATAGAGATAGAACGAGATAAGGAAAGAGGAAGAGAAGGAGGTGGGAAGGAAGTGAAGGGAAAGGGTAGAGGTGAAGGAAGAAGTGAGTGGAGAGGGAAATCGAAGAGAGGAGAGGTGAGGGAAAGAGTTAAGGTAGTGGATACGGGAAGAGAGAGAGAGAGAGTGTGGGAGAAGAGAGGGGAAGAGGATAAAGGTAGGGGAAGAAAGGAAGGGTGGGGGAAGGGTGGGGGGGGGGGGGAGAGACGCCTGGAGCCATGGCGTTTGTCTTTCAGGACTTAAGAAAGAATAAAGTCTTTTGAGTCTGTATTGCAAGAAAGCTCTATTGGGAAGTCTGTAATTGGTAACACTGCCTTTCATATTGTTTTGCCTACGTAGTCAGCTCTATGTTTGCTTTTCCTGACTGACTGACATACTGGGAAATATATTTTTCTTCTCCCCGGTTTCTCCCCGGTGTAAGAGAGAGAGAGAGAGAGTCTGGGAAACGCCTTATCTCAGAGTAATGTTGACA
Source organism: Homarus gammarus (assembly GCA_958450375.1). Lineage (NCBI taxonomy): Eukaryota > Metazoa > Arthropoda > Malacostraca > Decapoda > Nephropidae > Homarus > Homarus gammarus. Next base: position 2,543,545 of record CAUDMG010001828.1, read on the forward strand.
ACTCAATATGTGGACGGGAGGACCAAGTCACTGTCCCTCCGTGTTTATGATACAGTAGTGGAGAGGTTCTGGGGTGTGGGAGGCCGGGAGGTAGGGGTGTTAGGGGTTGGTGGAGAGGTGCTGGGGTGTGGGAGGTCGGGAGGTAGGGGTGTTAGGGCTTGGTGAAGAGGTTCTGGGGTGTGGGAGGTAGGGGTGTTAGGGGTTGGTGGAGAGGTCTGGGGTGATGGAGGTGTGTGGGAGGTTGGGAGGTAGTGGTGTTGGGGGTTGGTGGAGAGTTCTGGAGAGTGTGGTGGAGGTGGTAGTTTAGGAGTCGAGGTATTTATTTTAAAGTATCTGCCCCTATCCCCACCACCACTCCACCCCCCCTCCCCCTCTTCCCCCCTCCCTCTCTTCCTCCTCCCCCTCTCCCCCCCTCCCCCTCTTCCCCCCTCCTCCTCTTCCCCCCCTCCCTCATCGCATGTAATAGCCCGCCTGCCACTTTAATTAAGAAAACTAACGGAGGCTAACACGCCTGCCTAGCAGGACTAGGTCCCTCTACCCCTCATGGAGCCTAGCAGAACTAGGTCCCTCTACTCCCATGGAGCCTAGCAGGACTAGGTCCTTCTACTCCCATGGAGCCTAGCAGGACTAGGTCCTTCTACTCCCATGGAGCCTAGCAGGACTAGGTCCCTCTGAAGTACATTAACCCCCTCCTCCTCCAACGCTAGGCTAAAGCTGACTGCTGTCCACATTAATCTACTCTACACAGTCTACCCTTGGTTAGTTTACACTTTTGTTGTACTTCAGCATCTGACCTCATTTACTCTACAGCATCTCTACTGTAGACTCTACAGTATTGTAAGAAATCGACTATTCTAAGCCCCCGTTTCTTTCCCGAATCACGATACATAGACCATAATTTAAGGTTATATTTACAATATATTGTTTTAGTTTACAATATAACACCAAGTATACAATATTCCCTGCTTTAGGATACAATACAATGCAAAGTAAACAATATCTTTATCATTGTTTTACATTATAAAGCTAGTTAAACAATATGCCCATTTATTATTTACAATACACCCGCCTGTAGTATACAGTATTATGTCAGGTGAACTATTCCCAGCCTTAGGTTACAATCTTACGTGAGGGTTTACATTATTCCTAGTCTTAGTCTGCAATATTACGCTGTGTATACAATCTCCCGGGGTTAGTTTACGGCATCCTAGAGTTTATAGTATACAGTATCTCTGGTCAGGGAGGGGGAGCATAGATACCTCCCCTCCCCCCCACGCTTCTTCCCCTTCCCTTCGCCATTGGAGGTCCTTAATGAAAAAACTCCATGTATTTTTTTTTCTTCTCCTCCTGGTCCTCTTCCTCGTAGTCAGAATTTTGATCCTGATCCCATCATCTTTGAGGACGTTCTTGGATTCTCTTTACTCAAATGTTTCCGTTTCTGCAGCGAATGTGGCGTGAATCAGTTTTTGGGGTCCTTCAATCTTGACCTTGACTATTCTCAATGCAGCCATGTGTTAGTAGAACTAGGGCGACCTGTTTCCTTTGAACGCGTCTTCTTCTCTTCATTTACTCATCTTATCTCCTCATCTAAACGCCGTCTTACTCCCATCCACACGTTAACCTTAGCTATTTTGTAAGCGCCTTTTTCACTAACCGCAGTTTCTCTCCATCTGAACGCGGTTTCTCCTCCACTAAATGCGACCATCCCTCGTCTTGGAACTTAATGTCGGGGACCAAGTGACGAGCTTACTTTTAATTTGGGTTTACATCGGTATTCTAGACACGGAGGAAAATTGCCATGGAAGTTACGAGCAGAAATGTTTACGGCGAATATATCTGGTAGGGGAGAGGCGATACTCACAGGGACCTGGTTCCTGTGTCTTGGTGATTCGTAAGTATGTATTTACCGTATAACTCTGATTAATAAAGACGTAGGTAATGGAGTCTAGGTGATATTTTGACGCCATTTTGCTCACAGTCATTTCGTATGGCTCTTTAGGGGGGTATTATTGGGTTTGGTATTATCTAGCGTGTACGAACCTGTGGGGATCTTGTTCCTGGTGAGGATATTTTGGGTAGTCACAGATGTAAACACTGGATGGGTGACTTGTTATGGTGTGGGGTGGGCGAGGGCTCTCTCTCTCTCTCTCTCTCTCTCTCTCTCTCTCTCTCTCTCTCTCTCTCTCTCTCTTTCTCTCTCTCTCTCTCTCTCTCTCTCATCCACCCCTTCTCGTTTTCCTCCTCATTCCTCTCTTTTCTCATTCTCTCCTCACCCAGCTTTCCTCTTGCATTTTTGCTCTTTACTTCGTCTCGTTTTCTTATATACTATCTTTTCTCCCCTTCCAATTCTTCCCTACCAAAACCCTCTTGCCTCTTCCCCTCCCTCCCGTGTCCCCCCCCCCTCCATCCCCTTGCCTCCCTTCTCTCTGTTCCCCCTCCATCTCATTTTTTCTCCCTCCCCTCTCCCTCCCTCGCTACTTTACCCCGAACCCCCAACATTTTCTCAATCTCTCCCCTGCCTCTCTTCTCACCTCTCCACCCCCATCGCTCTCCCCCTTCACTACTCCTCCTCAACCCCACCTCTCTCTCCCACTTCCTCTTCACTTCTCTTTTCCACCTCCACTTTCCTTTCCCTCTCTCCCACCTCCTTTTCCTTTCTTCATCTACCTTCGCCCATCTCTCCCACCTTCCTTTTTTCCCTTCCCTCTCCCCTTTCCCTACACTAACTCAGCCCTTCCTCCCTTTCTAACCTCCTCTTCTTTCTCTTCTCTCCCTCCCCTTCTTCCCTCTCTCCACACCCCTAACCCCCTCCTTCTTCCTCCAGCTTCACCTCAACTGATATTGAATCCCTGACGGCGGACAAGACCTTGAGTTTAAGTTTTTATGATAGAGTAATTGTTAGTTCACAGGGGTGGCTCTGGCCCGGCCCCACCACCACCACCATATTGGAGGCGGTGGGCAGGGGTTGTTCAGGAGGTTGTGTGATGATTAGGAGAGGGAGTTTGGGGTTGTGAGCAGGGATTGTGGGGGTTAGGATGGTTTAAAGGATATTTAGATGAGTGTGGGATGATGAGAGGTGGTTGGGGGATGGGATGGGATGGTTAGGGAAGGATTTGGAGGTCTAAAGGTATTGGAGTAGGTAGTAGGCAGCTACCAAACAGGGAGGTACTACCGCCTGCGGAAGATATTGGAAGCATAATGTGTTGTCTAATGGTAGACCCTGCTGCCATATGGCATCACGAAAATTGTGACCAAGTCCCAGGTTGCTCATCTGACTTTCTGCCTCGTTTACACACAATTGCAGGGTCTCAATTGTTTCTCTTACTTTGACAACACAACACACATATCGTTTCTCACTATTTATATTTTTTACATATACTGTATGTATTTTTTTATGGTTCTTTACTATTATTATTACAGTGTTGTTATTATTAATATTATTATTATCATTATTTTTTAATATATTTTTTATTTTTGTTCTGTTTTATTTTTAATTTTGTATTTTTATTATAAATTTTATTTACTATGAAGTATTATTTGTATAATTACTACTACTATTTTTTTTTTTTTTTATAATGGCCTCCAGCCTCCCCCAATAGCCACACCTTCGCCACCATTTAATTACCTTAATATTAAATATCCTAATACATAAGTAGCTATCCTATCTGTGTTAAATTAGTTGGGCCGCAGATCTATGCGGCATTCAGTGACAGTAGCCTCATAGTCAATATCTGCAGCAGTTGTCGGAGTTGGGGCAGAAGCTCTCGTTCCCCTGAGCCAGAGCAAAGCCGACCGAAGGAGAGAGAAAGACAGTCGACATCTCATCCAGGCTGTAACATAACTTCTGGGTTGCTGCTTCTGTTCGGAGATCACTTCTGCGACTGTCGTAGAAACATCTTGCACTTGGTCCCATCCCACCAGAGGTTGTGAACACTAGAGGAGTGACGCTGCCTTGATCAACGTTTTGAATTCTCTCCCCGTATGCCCTTCTCTTGTCGTTCTCGTTCCTCCTATGTGCAGCATCGAGAGCTAGGTTATGGTGACATGCGGCCATGGGATCAAAAATCCTGATGTCGAAAAAAGCTCGCTGTCCCCGCGTCCAGAATCCTCGAGCACTGACGTCCACACAGGCTTCGTTAGATGTGTTTGAAGTCCTGTGTTGGAAGATCTCACCATCCAATGGAAGGAGGGTCGGTTCTACCATGACATCCCGGCAGATTTCCTTCAACATATTTGCTGTGAGATCCCTTACCTCGTCATGCCTCATGCATATGAAGCCCCCCTTCTTGCACACCATGGCGTGATCGCCATCATAGGAAGAGCCACACACGCATTGGGAGGGCAAACCTTCTACTGGCCGACCGTACCTTAGAGCATGGCATCTGTAAATTCTTGTTTATTAAGACTGAAACCATTTGCCCTTATCGGTAACGTAGTTAACCGGTTCGAGGCGCCCACCTCCTGCGCTATAGCTACTTTTTTTTTCAAATTTTCTGGTACCTGCAGCAATAGTTGCTGCAACTTATCATTTTGGCAGTGCTGTCGATCTGTCGTAATGGACCTACGAATCTTATTTACTTCACTGGTATCCACTTCCCCTGTTGTATTCTGGGCTATTATGTGGTCCGTGAAGGCTGCCTTGAGTTTAAGTGAATTTTGATTTTCAGTGGCATCAATCTCCTCTGGATTTGTTAGTCCCATCCCTCCCAGTCTTGATGAAAGTGCAAGAAGTGCTCTTTCTGCTGGGGTTAAGTCAGGGTGTTTCTCTAATTTGGGAATGAACTTGACACTGATAGCTTCTTCCAGAGGGTGGAGGAGGGGTCCGATATCAGGGATAGTATGCATCAGGTAGTTCCAACGATGCTTGACTCCATGGGTGAATGCAGCAAAGGCCGCATGTGGCTCTGTGTTAGCAATCTCAGACAGAACTTGGATTTCGCTAACCCACTCATTCACCTTTCCCGCTACGTACTCGGTCTTGAAGTCCGCAGTGCCAATTACTGCGCCTAGATGTCTTTGGCCGTCCTTAGTTATTTTGACCTCACTTCCGCTACTACTATTACTACAACAACAACAACAACATTCCCCCCCCCCCCCGGCCCCGATGTGGGTCTGTGACCTGTGCTCAGGTGGGCTGGTCCCCGTGAAAAAAGAAGTGAGCGAGTTAAGGGGTTGGGAGTTAGTCTTTCTCTCATACTCTATGGACGTAACCTACCATTCATCAGGTCAGTCAATCTCTCTCTTTCTCTCGGTCAGGGTCAAGGGGGCGAGGATCAGAATTGTTCCAGTACTCTTGTGTGGTAGGGTTGAGGGCTCTAGGAATTGTGTTAACCTTACCCTTGGCACGTTCTCCTTTATATACAAGTTCCTGTTTGATTACTCGGTTCACCTGAAGATTAGGCACCCCAGCTTATTTCACCTGATGATTAAACACCTTATTGCTAACCTAACCAAAACTAACCCAGATAGAGTTAGGGTGTTTGTGAGGTGAGATAAAGTGGGGTGCCTATTTTTGAGATGATCCGCATACCCTCGCTGTTTATACGTTGTCATAAATGGGGTAGATGTGTTCGTATCCTCCCTCCACCCACCCATCCGTCCTTCCGTCCGCATTAAGTGTCCGCACTCTAACTTAACTTCCTGAAAACGGATATCGAAGAAACTTGGTAAACCTATGCAGCTTAAGTCAAGGAGGAAGCCTATTGATTTTGAGTCAATTGTGTTTGAGTTTTCTTCCCTAACCTGACCTTTTTAAATGTTTCTCTTCCTTTTTCTGATTCACGTTCCACGACACGGATTTGAGGGATGGGGGGGGGGGGAGGACTGGTGATGTTTGGAGCTGTAGCGGGATGTGATGACTAGTTGGTGGTGACTATAGATGTATTGAGGTCGTCTGTGTGTAATAGGATAGCTGCTAACCTCGTCTCCTCTCTCTCTCTCTCTCTCTCTCTCTCCATTGCCTATTATTGTTCGTCAGTATCTTTAATATTGCATAAATTTGTTTGTTACTTGTTTTCATCACTCTCCCCCTCTTCCCCTCCCCCGTGTTCTTCTCTTCTACCTTCTCTTCGTCCTCCCCCTTCTCCCGTCCTCCTTCTCCCGTCTTCCCCCTTCTCCCGTCCCCCTCTTCCCCATCTTCCCCCCTCCTTCCCCCTCCTCCCCTCTTCCCCCCTCTTCCCCCCCTCCTCCCCTCTTCCCCTCTTCCCCCCTCTTCCCCTCTCCTCCCCTCTTTCCCTCTCCTCCCCTCTTCCCCCCCTCCTCCTCTTCCTTGTAAGCGCCACCCTCACACGTCACTCCACGCCTCCCGCTATATTTACCATTCACGTGCGTGGGATCGATCCCGCGGCTCCTCGATGTGTCCCGCACGCCTACCTTACACGCCGACCTAACACGCCACCTTTGCACGCCTCATTCCTCACTAACTCACATCAATAACCTCGCTAACTCGGACCATAACCTCGCTAACTCGGACCATAACCTCGCTAACTCAGACTATAACCTAGCTAACTCAGACCATAACCTCGCTAACTCAGACCATAACCTCGCTAACTCAGACCATAACCTCGCTAACTCAGACTATAACCTAGCTAACTCAGACCATAACCTCGCTAACTCAGACCATAACCTCGCTAGCTCAGACCATAACCTAGCTAACTCACACCATAACCTCGCTAACTCATACCATAACCTCGCTAACTCAGACCTCGCTAACTGTGACTATAACCTCGCTAACTCAGGTCATGACCACATTGACCTAGATCGTGACCTTTGCTTAGATGAATGAGCCTCACCCCGGGAATGAAAGGCTTAGAGGGGAGTTAACGAGCGGCCAGTCAGTCCCAGAACACACCTTGCTTACACCGGGAATACATGTACAGTATATACCGGGTTATTTTGTTCATCTAACATAAGAGTTCTGCTGAAGAATTCTCCCGACGAATAATTTCCTTTTGATTTGTTCATATATCGTTTGTAGTGAAGATTAGGAACCTGGTTTATTTCATCCTGTGATTAAAAGACCTCAATGCTAACCTAACCAGACCTAATATAATATAGCCTTATTTAATCCAATCTAATCTAACATAATCTAGCCTAGCTTAGCCTTGCCTTACAAAACTTAACGTAACCTAACCTTGCCTAGCCTAACATAACCTAACGTAACCTAACCTAGCATAATATAGCCTTCCTTAACCTAACCTAACCTAACCTAATCTAATCTAATCATCAGGTTAAACTAAGCGGGGGGGGGGGGGTAACCTTCAGGAACACAGTTTGTAAAAGTTAAATGAATTTTGATGTTTTAACTTATTATTATTATTATTATTATTGTTAATATTATCATTATTATTATTATTATTATTATTATTATTATTATTATCATTAGCATTATTATTATTATTATTATTAATATTATTATTATTATTATTATTATTATCATTAGCATTATTATTATTATTATTATTAATATTATTATTATTATTATTATTATTATTATTATTATTGTTAATATTATCATTATTATTATTATTATTATTATTATTATTATTATTATCATTAGCATTATTATTATTATTATTATTAATATTATTATTATTATTATTATTATCATTAGCATTATTATTATTATTATTATTAATATTATTATTATTATTATTATTATTATTATTATTATTGTTATTATTATTATTATTATTATTATTATTATTATTATTATTATTATTATTATTATTATTATCATTAGCATTATCATTATTATTATTATTATTATTAATATTATTTATTATTATTATTATTATTATTATTATTATTGTTAATATTATTATTATTATTATTATTATTATTATTATTATTATTATTATTATCATTATGCATTATCATTATTATTATTATTATTATTAATATTATTATTATTATTATTATTATTATTATTATTATTGTTAATATTATCATTATTATTATTATTATTATTATTATTATTATTATTATCATTAGCATTATCATTATTATTATTATTATTATTAAAATTATTATTATTGTTATTATTATTATTATTATTATTAATAATATTATCATTATCATTATTATTATTATTAATATTATTATTATTATTATTAATATTATTATTATTATTATTATTAATATTATTATTATTATTAAAATTATTATTATTGTTATTATTATTATTATTATTATTATCATTATTATTATTATGATTAATAATATTATTATTAATATTATTACTAATATTATTATTATTATTATTATTATTATTATTACTATTATTATTATTATTATTATTTTATTATTATCATTATTATTATTATTATTATTATCATTATCATTATCATGATTATCATTGTTATTATTATTATTTTTTATTTTTATTTTTATTATTATTATTAATATTATCATTATCATTATTATTATTATTATTATTATTATTATTAATATTATTATTATTATTATTATTATTATTATTATTAATTGTATTATTAATAATATTATTTTTATCATTATCATTATTATTATTATTAGATGGTATTCATGGTAGCTGTTGAACATAATGTTGGCAGTACCAGCACTATAATATATATATATATATATATATATATATATATATATACTATATATATATATATATATATATATATATATATATATGCAAGTAAATCTAGGTATATGCTGATAACCACAAGGAAAGAAGAAAACACGAAGTTCCCAAGCGCTTTCGTGTAATTCACATCTTCAGGGGTGAGTACAGACTGAAGATGTGAATTACACGAAAGTGCTTGGGAACTTCGTGTTTTTCTTCTTTCCTTGTGGTTATCAGCATATATATATATATATATATATATATATATATATATATATATATATATTATATTATAATATATATATATATAATCTAAAAAGTATCTGTCAGGATGGTTCCGATGACTTCCGAAATGCTACCTGCAGCTCGTCATGGCCCGGGAGGGTTGGTATGCATGGCTCTGTGGCATACTGAACATCATATTAATTACGTCGAAATAAATACACACTGCATTACTATGTTAAATTATATACCAAATTAAATGCAAGTCCCAATATCTATCATCCGTGGTCTCATAATGCTTCACACTGTGTGTGGACAGATACCTTTTTGAAATACTGTACACCATTTGCTAGACACGTGACAGGCCAAACACTGAAATCAATGTATACACATAAGTCACAGACAGTAGTCGTCCCACACACTATACTCTACACAGTGGCCACTATACCGTGTGGGCGGGTTAAGCAGTGTTCGCTCAACACAAAATACTCGACTTGAGAAAATATAAACGTATGGCTCCCTAAATCCTCCTTTAACAAGACATTTCATACCCCAGTAGACACCATCTCCCGGGAAGTTATCAGCAGGGTGCCAGGCGTGTGTGGCACCCTAGGGGAGGGTGCCAAGCAGCTGTGTCACTCCAGGGGAGGGTGCCAGGCAGCTGTGTCACCCAAGGGGAGGGTGCCAGGCGTGTGTGGCACCCTAGGGGAGGGTACCAAGCAGCTGTGTCACTCCAGAGGAGGGTACCAGGCAGCTGTGTCACCCAAGGGGAGGGTGCCAGGCGTGTGTGTCACCCCAGGGGAGGGTGCCAAGCAGCTGTGTCACTCCAGGGGAGGGTGCCAGGCAGCTGTGTCACCCAAGGGGAGGGTGCCAGGCGTGTGTGACACCCTAGGGGAGGGTACCAAGCAGCTGTGTCACTCCAGAGGAGGGTACCAGGCAGCTGTGTCACCCCAGGGAGCGTGCCAGGCAGCTGTGTCACCCCAGGGGAGGGTGCCAGGCAGCTGTGTCACCCCAGGGGAGGGTGCCAGGCAGCTGTGTCACCCCAGGGGAGGGTGCCATTGATTACGAAATGCCATATTTTATATCACCGCTGGAAAGAGAGAGAGAGAGAGAGAGCGAGAGAGAGAGAGAGAGAGAGAGCAGGTTGGTGGGGTCCCGCGAGAGAATGGTGACTGACAGGTGGGGATATAGGAAAGTAGGGAGGTGGGGGTGACAGGGGGTTGAAGATGGAGGGGAGATGGGGGAGTAGGAGGGCCTGAGAGTGGGGGGATGAAGAAGGGGAGGGATTGAGAGAGGAGAAGGAGAAAAGAAGTAGGGGAGGGAGGAGAGAGGTATAGGAGGAGGGAAGGAGGGGTCTCGGTTGTTAGTGAGGGATCATTACCACCCCATTAGCTTATTGGTGGTCTGTCCCTCGTCTTGTAGACATCCCCCTCCCTCTCCCTCTTCTATCCTCTCATCCCACCCTACCCTTCCTGTCCTCCTCTCCCCCTCATTCCTCTCCTCCTCCTCTCCTTCCCCCTCTCTTTCACCCTTCCTCCATCCTCTCCCCCTTCACTCACCCTTCCTCTCTTCTCCTTCCCCCACGCCTCCTCTTTCTCTCTTCGTCTCTTCTCTTCTGTTATCATTCTTCCTCTTTTAAGCACCACCTATCTCTCCTTTTTTCTCTGTCCCATCCTTCTTCTCTCCTCCTCTATTCTTGTTTATCCTCCTCCTCCCCTTTAAACATCTTCCTCCCCATTACCTCCCCTCCCATCTTCTCAGCCTCTACTCGTTTCACTTCTATCTATCTCCCTTCCTTTCTTCACCCTCTCCTCACCCCTCATTCTCTCTTCACATTATTAATGGGTTCCACCGTCTTATAGGATCTTCCACTCCCCATCCACACCCTTATTCTCCTCCACTTACACCCATATTCTCTTTCCTCCACCCTCGCTCTCCACCCACATCCTCTCTCTCCCCCACCCACATCCTCTCTCTCCCCCATAAACACCCTCGCTCTCCCCCCACCCACTCCCTCATCCTCCTCACCCACTCCCTCATCCTCCTCACCCACACCCTCATCCTCACCCTGATAACGACATATTCAGCACCTGATTTCTGCTTCGGTAGTACCTGGTCCGTGGAACAGTCTCTCTCATCAGTATCTCTCCCTCCCTCCCTCCCTCCCTACCACCCTCCCTGTGACCTAAGCTCCCTTCCTTCCTTCCTTCCTTCTTTCACTTCCTTCCTTCATCCCAAGTAATCCTCCCTCCTTCCCTCCCAAGTGACTTAATCCCCCTCCCTCCCTCCCAAGTGACTTAACCTCCCTCCCTCCCTCCCTCCCTTCCTCTCTCCTTCCTCTCTCCTTCCCTCCCTCCCTCCCTCCCTTCCTTCCTTCCTTCCTTCCTCCCTCCCTCCCTCCCTCCCTCCCTCCTAAGTGACTTAACCTCCCTCCCTCCCTCCCTCCCTCCCTTCCTCTCTCCTTCCCTCCCTCCCTCCCTCCCTCCCTTCTTTCCTTCCTTCCTTCCTTCCTTCCTTCCTTCCTCCCTCCCTCCCTCCTTCCTTAGTGACTTAACCTCCCTCCCTCCCTTCCTCCCTCCTTCCTCTCTCCTTCCCTCCCTCCCTCCCTCCCTCCCTCCCTCCCTCTCTCCTTCCTCTCTCCTTCCTCTCTCCTTCCCTCCCTCCCTCCCTCCCTCCCTCCCTCATATCACCCCAGTTTCCTGAGTATTGATTTATTTTTCCCTGTGAGTTATGATGGACACTGTAGACCAAGTGTTAGTGTTGTGTCGGCCACTTGAGAGGTTGTGAAAGAAACGACTCGAAATATTCCTGAGTAAACTGAAGGTAGGATTTGTGTGGCGTCCATTGTACTCCATCAGTTTAAGGTTTGGTTAGGTTAGGGTTGGGTTGGGTTGGGTTGGTTAGGTTAGGGTTTGGTTAGGTTAGTGTGTTCCTCGTTCCTATACAGGTAACACGGGGCGTAGCACAGAAGGCATACTCTCATTATCGAACCCGTCCGAGATGTTGGTGTTGGCTTACGGCCTTGTGTAGTGTTTCTGTTGAATGTGTGTGCGTGTTACGTTACACACACACACACACATACACACACACATACATACATACATACATACATACAGTCGGCCACAGGAATAAGTATACACACTGTAGCTGTAAGGTCCGAAAATGGTCTGGTAACGTTGAAACTGCGCATCCAGACGCATGATGTAACTCAGCTCCCCCCACCTGTTATGTCTAACTATTTTTTTGTTTCTCCTCTTCCTTCCTTTACTAATCCAAACAGCAGTAAAAACAAAGTAGGGTAAGAGAAAAAGTGGGGGAAAAGGAGGAGGGAGCTGTACGATAACTGCAATCCTATTCGGCAACAAGTTTACTACCATTGAAAACAACATATTACTTGTAATATAAACTCAAGTCACTAGTAAAACATTCACAACAAATGTATTTATAACATATATGAAGGAATAAAACATAAATTACAGGTCATTTTGTAATTTTGTCTGTTCTGATCAGGACAGTGTTACCAGATATTTTGTCTCAAACAGGAACCGTTAGTGTATACTTATTCTTGTGGCCGACTGTACATACACAAAGATTATGTTGTTCTTAATATTTTTGGTAATCCTGTAATATATATGTGTGTGTGTGTGTGTGTGTGTGTGTGGTCATCATTACCAGTTGTGTGCTCATGTATGTATTGAGTGAAGCTGAAACACATGGTTATTACGGTATAAATTTAGTCTTAATGTTCTGGGTCTCGTGTCAGCTAAAGCAAATGTCTCTCTCTACCTTCCAGCGTCACTTAATAAACAATTATATTAAATAGCTCAACAAATTACAGAATAAGTTATAGTCAACGTATAATGAAATAAAAGATGAAATTATACAACTTGATATTAAATAAGGTAATATTACATGAATTACAAGTGAAATATAATTGAAAATCTATTGGCTGGTGATCAAAATTTACCGTTTATTAACCCACTAGTTTAAAACTGGTCGCTGATTTTTGGAGTTTGGGACGTTCCACTATTTTCAATTCAGTGGATCCCTCTTGAAGGCGGGGTGAAGCCACATACCACAGACTCTTAATAATATTGAGATTCGCGATGTGTGAACGTCTTAATTTTCTCTCCTACTCAACCAGGCAAATACCTACATTTAAGAATATTTTGACTCGACCTTATAGCAATGAATTTGTCCCGTTAGTTCAGTCCCTTAAATTATTAAATATTAATGTTGTTTTTAAGTTTGACTCAACTATTACTAATATATTAATCGAGAATAGCCCAACCTTGAATGTAAATGGAAGTGTTTGCTGTGTTCCATGTAGCAACTGTAATGGAAATTATGTTGGACAGACTGGGAAAGCATTACAACTCGGAAATAAACAGCACAAGTACAATATTAGAACAGCATCTGAAAGCAGTGCACTGGTCTTTCATGTTAGGAACAATAATCATCCCATAGATTGGGAAAACAGCTTAGAAGTATTTAAATCATCATGTGTCACTGAAAGACTTCTGGTTGAAGCTAGTTTGATTAGGGAATTGAATTCTATAAACATTAGTGATAGTCAGTACAAAACTGATTTGTTACACAAATTTATTTGTCAGTGGCCCAAGGTTAAGAATGGTTAGAAAGCATTCGAGTTAGATGTAGGATAGATGATTAGTGGGTCCCATATTTATTACCTTAACATGACTAGTTACGTCGCCCTTTCTTTTAAGCTCCTTTGTGTGTGGTGGTGTTGGTGTGCGGATTAGTGGATGTCGTATTTATGACCTGACCTCAAGTTTAGTAAGGTTAGATGGGCTTCAGTCCTAATAGACACTACTCGTAGTGGCCACCAATGTAACCTAACCTAGCTTAACCATTCGGATTAGGACGTCTTAGGACGGGGCTCACAAGAACTGGGCTCTATTCTTTAAGTCTAGAATAGTTTAGGTTGGGGCCTCTTCGACATAGGGCTGGTTGCTTATCTCTGTACACTGGGATCATCATGGGAAAAAGACCTCACGTGATAACTGGATGATCTGATTATCCTTGTTAGTATACACACACACACACGCGCACACACAAAATATATTGTTTTTGTTGCTACTGTTTATGTTACTGTTGTATTTTTTAATGTTACTTCTACTTATCTCATCCTCGTGTTGCTCTTGCTTCTGTTCTCTGTTGATGCTACGGACGCTGCAACTCCCGATACTGCGGCTACTCAGAGCTGCTTCTGTGTTGACTGTTGTGCCTTGCTGTATTTGTTGTTGTTACTGGTGAAACAGCTGATGCTCCTCTCTCTAGTACTCGAGCTGCTGCTGTTCCTACTCCTGCTCTTACTGTTCTTCTGCTGCTGTTGCTGTGTCTCCTGCTACCGTCCTTTTGTTACTACTGTCCATTCTTCTAACACTTATAGCAGGAACTGTCCCTCCTGTTTCTACTGTTGCCACTGCCCTTTGTCCCGCTACTGCTGTCGTCCCGCCGCTGTTGCAACAGCTGCTGTGTCACCGCGTGTTATCACCACTTAAGCCCGCTTTTGTACTGAGAGGATTTTGTCTGCAGTAAATTGAAACTCCGGTCACTTAACAATGCTGACGCTGGTGTGAATGGCCCGGCCGGACGCTCTAGCCCGGTTAAAAAAACACAAAAGAGTATGAATAAAAAATAAATTTGGCGTTATCAATTATGCATGTGACCAAAGGGGGGCTTCACAGGCCAGATCTGAAAAGAGGACATTAATTAATAATTATTTCAACTGGACCTGTGTGATCGCGCTTTGTGATGGACTCCCTTTTTTGGCCGGGTGTTCGACAGATATAACGGGTTATTCTTTTTATGATAGTCACCCCTCTAGATCATGTGGATTTAGCTATGGTTTATAGAAAATGAGGATATTTTTTTTTTTTTTTAATTTTTCGAAGCTTTTGTGAATGCCATTGTATTTTGTTTGGTTGACAAACTAACATAATAAATAAGAAATTTTATATATGCGTATGTGTTGTTTTTTGTCATGACGTGCAATTATTATGACATACACATATACTTTATTTACATACTGGAAAATCGGAAATTATTTATTTGAAAGAAAACGTAAACTTTTTAGGGGTATTTTTGTTTTGAATAATGAAGGTGAAATTTTTACTTTCCACTTGTTTATGTATGAGGGAGTATTTATCAGCACCACCGAGCGTGTGTGTCACCTCCTATATTTATTGTTTAAAACACGAGTTAGATAAAAGTAAACAACGTGATTTTGTGGTGTGTGTGTGTGTGTGTGTGTTTGATTTTATGTGTGTTTTTTGTTTGTGTATATCTGACTTTTATGTGTTTGTGTGTCCGATTTTTCATGCATATATGCTTATTCACATATGTATATGTGCGACCGTTTGTATACACCTGTACACTTGGGTCTGTGTCCTCCACCCTAGTCCTCACACCAACAGTTTTATTGATCCACGGGTCTTCCCCGCCCACCTGCCAGTATCCTCAGTATGCTTCATTTACTGAGTATTTTGTATATTTACTAATACTTAATATGCTGTATACAAATTATACTGACTGTATTGACCATGGAGAATATGTTGCATACACTCAGTATGCTGAATATATCGAATAAGCCGAATTTCAACAGCTGGCTTATAATAATATTCATTGAACTAATGCAGACGTTGAAGATACCGTTTAATATATATATATATATATATATATATATATATATATATATATATATATATATATATATATATATATATATATATATATATGTGTGTGTCTGTATAAAATTATCGTATATAAAACTTCCTTAACGCGTTCCATATAATTAGCCGCACTATGAGGCTCTCCAAGTCATCTCCCAACACCTAGAATTCTATGGAAAACTAATTAGCACAATCAAGTGGAGGAAACACACACACACACACACACACACACACACACACTCCAGTTCATTTTTTGCGTCTGTTTGTCATCACATAAAAGGACAGGTGTGTGACTTGATTTAATTAAATGTATTCACCTCTCAGCCTTTTCTTAATTAGCTTCTATTACCTTGATTAAGTAGCGCGCAGGTGAGATCTCTTTTTCGACTGGTAATTGAAGAACTGAACCTATTTTTACTTACCTTTCATAAGTTGAAGGTAAAATGTGTTTTATTTTATTCTTGAGATGTTGTGTCGAGATAATTGAAGGGGCTGGGGTTCTTAGTAGTAGTAGTAGTAGTAGTAGTAGTAGTAGTAGTAGTAGTGGTAATTGTAATAGTAGTTGGCGGCCAGCGCGAGGTGGGTGTGGTGGAGTGTCCTCCCTGATCTAAAGTGTTATTCGAGGGGACATATTCGGAGTGTGGGAGTGGGAATTTCACGTTGATGACCTTACAGGAGCAGGAAAAGTGGAGGACGTCTAAAAGTGGTGGGACCTGGTAACATCGCAAGGCTCACAAATAGGGTACCGCCCAAACGCCAGCAAGTCCTTCCTCATTGTGAAGTCAGAACATTATGAACGGGCAATGGAGGTGTTTGGCGGAAGTGAGGTCAAAATAACAAAGGAAGGCCAAAGACACCTAGGCGCTGTAATCGGCACGACTGACTTCAAAACCGAGTATGTAATGGGAAAGGTGAAAGAGTGGGTTAGGGAAATCCAAGCTCTGTCTGAGATTGCTAACACAAAGCCACATGCGGCTTTTGCGGCATTCACCCATGGAGTCGAGCATCGCTGGAACTACCTGATGCACACTATCCCTAATATTGGTCCCCTCCTCCACCCTCTGGAAGAAGCTATCGGCGTCAATTTCATTCCCAAATTAGTGAAACACCCCCCTTAACCCCAGCAGAAAGATTACTCCTTGCACTACCACCGAGACTGGGAGGAATGGGATTGACCAATCCAGAGTAGATTGCTGCCACCGAACATCAAAACTCAGTCAAGCTCACGGCAGCCCTCACGGACCACATAATAGCTCAGAATGCAACAGGGGAGGTGGATACCAGTGAAGTAAACAAGATTCGAAGGTCCATTATGACAGCACGGCCAAAGTGATAAGTTGCAGCAACTGTTGCTGCAAGTACCAGAGAATATGAAAAAAAAGTAGCTATAGCGCAGGAGGTGAGCGCCTCGAACTGGTTAACTACGTTACCTATAAGGGCAAATGGTTTCAGTCTCGATAAACAAGAATTTACAGATGCCAACGCTCTAAGGTTTGGTAGGCCAGTAGAAGGTTTGCCCTGCCAATGCATGTCTGGCTCCTCCTATGACATCGATCACGCCAAGGTGTGCAAGAAAGGGGGCTTCATATGCATGAGGCATGACGAAGTAAGGGATCTCACAGCAAATATGTTGAAGGAAATCTGCCGTGATGTCATGGTAGAACCGACCCTCCTTCCATTGGACAGTGAGATCTTCCAACATAGGACTTCAAACACATCCAACGAAGCCCGTGTTGGCGTCAGTGCTCGAGGATTCTGGACGCCGGGACAGCGAGCCTTCTTCGACATCAGGATTTTTGATCCCATGGCCGCATGTTACCGTCACCTAGCTCTCGATGCTGCACACAGGAGGAACGAGAATGACAAGACAAGGGCATACGGGGAGAGAATTCAGAACATTGATCAAGGCAACTACACTCCTCTAGTGTTCACAACCTCTGGTGGGATGGGACCAAGTGCAAGATGTTTCTATGCCAGACTCGCAGAGGTGATCTCCGAACAGAAGCAGCAGCCCAGAAGTTATGTTACAGCCTAGATGAGATGTCGACTGTCCTTCTCTCTCCGTCGGTCGGCTTTGTTCTGCCTCAGGGGAACGAGAGCTTCGGCCCCAAAGCCGACAACAGCTGCAGATATTGACTACGAGGCTACAGTCACTGAATGCCGCATAGATCTGCGGCTCAACTAATTCAACACAGCTAGGGTAGCTACTTATGTATTAGCATATTTAATATTAAGGTAATAAAATGGTGGCGAAGGTATGGCTATTGGGGGAGGCTGGAGCCCACGTTATTAATTAATTAGTGATGGTGGTAATTGTAGTAGTAGTAGTAGTGATGGTGTTAATTGCAGGAGTAGTAGTAGTGATGGTGGTAATTGTACTAGTAGTAGTGATGGTGGTAATTGTAGTAGTTGTAGTGATGGCGTTAATTGCAGCAGTAGTAGTAGTAATAGTGATGGTGGTAATTGTAGTAGTAGTAGTGATGGTGTTAATTGCAGTAGTAGTAGTAGTAATGGTGGTAATTGTAGTACTAGTAGTAGTGATGGTGGTAATTGTAGTAGTAGTAGTAGTGATGGCGTTAATTGCAGTAGTAGTAGTAGTGATGGTGGTAATTGTAGTAGTAGTAGTAGTAGTAGTGATGGTGGTAATTGTAGTAGTAGTAGTGATGGTGGTAATTGTAGTAGTAGTAGTAGTGATGGTGGTAATTGTAGTAGTAGTAGTGATGGTGGTAATTGTAGTACTAGTAGTAGTGATGGTGGTAATTGTAGTAGTAGTAGTAGTGATGGCGTTAATTGCAGTAGTAGTAGTAGTGATGGTGGCAATTGTAGTAGTAGTAGTAGTAGTAGTGATGGTGGTAATTGTAGTAGTAGTAGTGATGGTGGTAATTGTAGTAGTAGTAGTAGTGATGGTGGTAATTGTAGTAGTAGTAGTGATGGTGGTAATTGTAGTAGTAGTAGTGATGGTGGTAATTGTAGTAGTAGTAGTGATGGTGGTAATTGTAGTAGTAGTAGTGATGGTGGTAATTGTAGTAGTAGTAGGGAATAGCCGTAGGTCAATAATAGGTCGACGGGTTATATTTAGACCCTCAAGGATGAAGGTCAGAAGCACATGGTTATGGTTTTGTTAGCCTCGTTATGATGAGGAAGTGATCTCAGAGGTACACACACACACACACACACACACACACATATGAGAAGAGGGGGAGAGATGGAGAGAATATAGAAGGGAATGACAGAGGGGGATGAGAGAGAGAGAGAGAGAGAGAGAGTGAGAGAGAGAGAGAGAGCCCCCACACAATGATTGATGACCGAGCTCCGCCTGGCAGTATTATTTTGACTCATTAATCTGGAGGAGTGGCTGACGCAGGTGTGGCTATTGACTCACGCCTCCTACACCCTGTTGTCAGCGTCCTCCTCTGTCGTTCTTGTCAGTACTCTGCAGCGTATCGTCGTCAGCTACAGGGGTGGAGGAGGGTGTCGTCGTCAGCTCGTGCACTTATCCCCGTCGTCGTCAGATAATGCAGGTTGTCGTCATCGTCAGTAGTTCCTGCAGGTTGTCATCATCGTCAGTAGTTCCTGCAGGTTGTCGTCATCGTCAGTCGTTCCTGCAGGTTGTCATCATCGTCAGTAGTTCCTGCAGGTTGTCGTCATCGTCAGTAGTTCCTGCAGGTTGTCGTCATCGTCAGTCGTTCCTGCAGGTTGTCATCATCGTCAGTAGTTCCTGCAGGTTGTCATCATCGTCAGTAGTTCCTGCAGGTTGTCATCGTCGTCAGTAGTTCCTGCGGGTTGTCGTCATCGTCAGTAGTTCCTGCAGCTTGTCATCATCGTCAGTAGTTCCTGCAGGTTGTCGTCATCGTCAGTCGTTCCTGCAGCTTGTCATCATCGTCAGTAGTTCCTGCAGGTTGTCGTCATCGTCAGTAGTTCCTGCAGGTTGTCATCATCGTCAGTAGTTCCTGCAGGTATCGTCGTGGTGAGAGTCAAGGTGATCATCCCTTGAAACAAACACACACACACACACACACACACACACACACGCACGCACACACACACACACACACACACACACACACACACGGAAATAAAACTCAGTCTGTACTTTCACCGCGTCACCGAGACAGGTCGAGTTGGGTATTAATCACCTCTTTCCATCAGCATTTACAACATTAAATTCTACTTTTCCACTAAGGAGTTTGTTGATGGGGCATTGATTAACCTTTGTTTGTCTAGAATTTTTTGTCGTGGGGATTTTTAGACGATCTTAAAGGGTTAAAGGATGACAAAGGTAATGGATAAAATTCCGGCCATGACAAGAATTTTTTAATGAATACTGTATTGAGAAACTGATTAATGTGTTTTTTAAATATATATGTTCGTGTGTGTGTGTGTGTGTGTGTGTGGTTTCTCTAAAGTTGCCCCTTAATTGTTTGTTTTTTCGGGTTTTTATTACTTAATTTCTGTTCTATATTTGTCCATTTTGTCATTGTCCTTTATAAACCCGTTATTAGTGTTGTCACCCCTTAAGTTACCCATTAATAGTGTTCTCACCCCCTTAAGTTACCCATTAATAGTGTTCTCACCCCCTTAAGTTACCCATTAATAGTGTTCTCACACCCCTTAAGTTACCCATTAATAGTGTTCTCACCCCTTAAGTTACCCATTAATAGTGTTCTCACCCCCTTAAGTTACCCATTAATAGTGTTCTCACCCCCTTAAGTTACCCATTAATAGTGTTCTCACCCCCTTAAGTTACCCATTAATAGTGTTCTCACCCCTTAAGTTACCCATTAATAGTGTTCTCACCCCCTTAAGTTACCCATTAATAGTGTTCTCACCCCCTTAAGTTACCCATTAATAGTGTTCTCACCCCTTAAGCTACCCATTAATAGTGTTCTCACCCCTTAAGCTACCCATTAATAGTGTTCTCACCCCTTCAGTTGCCCATTTGTAGTTTCGTGTTAATTGTAAGGAGTATAGGGTATAGGGGGATGGGTAAGATGGTTGGGTAAAGGGAGTTAGAGAGGGTGGGAAAGGGTTTTAGGGGGATGGAACAGTAAAGGGGTTGGGAAAGGGTTTTTGAAAAGGGTTAAATGGTGTTTGGAGAGTTTAAAGGGATTATAAGAGAAGGGATGAAGAGGGAACCAGACGAAGAAGAGAGGGGGAAAGGAAGGGGAAGAATGGGGCGGGGTAAGGAGGAGGAAGAAGGGGGAAAGGGGGAAGGAGGGGAGTAGAGAAACGGTTAAAAGAAAGGGAGGAGAGAATGAAGTAGGGGTCAATAAAAGAAGAGAATGGGAAAGGAGCCGGAATAGGAGGGGAAAGGAAAAGGAGGGCAAAGGAGTAGGAGAGATAAGGTGGAGGGTGGGAAAGGAGAAGGAAGAGAAGTAAGAGAGGGGGGAAGAAGGAGGGGAAAAAGAGGAAAAGGAAGTGGGGGAAGAAGGAGGAGGAGAAAGAAGGAAGAGGGGAACGGAAAAGGAAGGGAAAGTTGGTGGGGAAAAGAGGAGAAGGGAAAAGAAGAAAAGGGGAAAGAAGAGTGGAAAGGAAGAGGAGGAGAAGGAAGAGAAGGGGAAAGGAAGAGAAGGAGGGAAAAGGAAGAGGAGAGGCGAAGTTGAAGGGTGGGAAAGTATGAGAAGAAACAGGAGAAGGAAAAGGTGGAGAAGGGAAAGGAAGAAAGAAGAAGAGGAGAAAAGGGGGTGGAAAGAAGGAAGAGGGGAGGGAAAGAAGGAAGAGGGGGAAGGAGGAATAGGAGGAGGAAGGGAGGAGAGAAGGGAAGTCGGAGAGGGGTGGGGAGACATCCAATTTGGTCCATCAGCTGCAGCACAGGTATAAATAATTCCCTTTGACGAAACAACAGACAACAAGATGATGTTGCATGCAGTCGACTCCCAACCCAAGCCTAGAGACGTGTTTAGAGCCCCTCAAGCCCAGAGACGTGTTTAGAGCCCCACAAGCCCAGAGACGTGTTTAGAGCCCCACAAGCCCAGAGACGTGTTTAGAGTCCCACAAGCCCAGAGACGTGTTTAGAGCCCCACAAGCCCAGAGACGTATTAGAGCCCCACAAGCCTAGAGACGTGATTAGAGCCCCACAAGCCCAGAGACGTATTAGAGCCCCACAAGCCCAGAGACGTATTAGAGCCCCACAAGCCCAGAGACGTATTTGAGCCCCACAAGCCCAGAGACGTGTTTAAAGCCCCACAAGCCCAGAGACGTATTAGAGCCCCACAAGCCCAGAGACGTATTAGAGCCCCACAAGCCCAGAGACGTGTTTAGAGCCCCACAAGCCCAGAGACGTGTTTAGAGCCCCACAAGCCCAGAGACGTGTTTAGAGCCCCACAAGCCCAGAGACGTGTTTAGAGCCCCACAAGCCCAGAGACGTGTTTAGAGCCCCACAACAGAGCCCAGCAGACGTGTTTAGAGCCCCACAAGCCCAGAGACGTGTTTAGAGCCCCACAAGCCCAGAGACGTGTTTAGAGCCCCACAAGCCTAGAGACGTGTTTAGAGCCCCACAAGCCCAGAGACGTGTTTAGAGCCCCACAAGCCCAGAGACGTATTAGAGCCCCACAAGCCCAGAGACGTGTTTAGAGCCCCACAAGCCCAGAGACGTGTTTAGAGCCCCACAAGCCTAGAGACGTGTTTAGAGCCCCACAAGCCCAGAGACGTGTTTAGAGCCCCACAAGCCCAGAGACGTGTTTAGAGCCCCACAAGCCCAGAGACGTGTTTAGAGCCCCACAAGCCCAGAGACGTGTTTAGAGCCCCACAAGCCCAGAGACGTGTTTAGAGCCCCACAAGCCCAGAGACGTGTTTAGAGCCCCACAAGCCCAGAGACGTGTTTAGAGCCCCACAAGCCCAGAGACGTGTTTAGAGCCCCACAAGCCCAGAGACGTGTTTAGAGCCCCACAAGCCTAGAGACGTGTTTAGAGCCCCACAAGCCCAGAGACGTGTTTAGAGACCCACAAGCCCAGAGACGTATTAGAGCCCCACAAGCCCAGAGACGTGTTTAGAGCCCCACAAGCCCAGCGACGTGTTTAGAGCCCCACAAGCCTAGAGACGTGTTTAGAGCCCCACAAGCCCAGAGACGTGTTTAGAGCCCCACAAGCCCAGAGACGTGTTTAGAGCCCCACAAGCCCAGAGACGTATTAGAGCCCCACAAGCCCAGAGACGTGTTTAGAGCCCCACAAGCCCAGAGACGTGTTTAGAGCCCCACAAGCCCAGAGACGTGTTTAGAGCCCCACAAGCCCAGAGACGTATTAGAGCCCCACAAGCCCAGAGACGTATTAGAGCCCCACAAGCCTAGAGACGTGTTTAGAGCCCCACAAGCCCAGAGACGTATTAGAGCCCCACAAGCCCAGAGACGTGTTTAGAGCCCCACAAGCCCAGAGACGTGTTTAGAGCCCCACAAGCCCAGAGACGTGTTTAGAGCCCCACAAGCCCAGAGACGTGTTTAGAGCCCCACAAGCCCAGAGACGTGTTTAGAGCCCCACAAGCCCAGAGACGTATTTGAGCCCCACAAGCCCAGAGACGTGTTTAAAGCCCCACAAGCCCAGAGACGTATTAGAGCCCCACAAGCCCAGAGACGTGTTTAGAGCCCCACAAGCCCAGAGACGTGTTTAGAGCCCCACAAGCCCAGAGACGTGTTTAGAGCCCCACAAGCCCAGAGACGTGTTTAGAGCCCCACAAGCCCAGAGACGTGTTTAGAGCCCCACAAGCCCAGAGACGTGTTTAGAGCCCCACAAGCCCAGAGACGTGTTTAGAGCCCCACAAGCCCAGAGACGTGTTTAGAGCCCCACAAGCCCAGAGACGTGTTTAGAGCCCCACAAGCCCAGAGACGTGTTTAGAGCCCCACAAGCCCAGAGACGTGTTTAGAGCCCCACAAGCCCAGAGACGTGTTTAGAGCCCCACAAGCCCAGAGACGTGTTTAGAGCCCCACAAGCCCAGAGGCGTGTTTAGAGCCCCACAAGCCCAGAGACGTATTAGAGCCCCACAAGCCCAGAGACGTGTTTAGAGCCCCACAAGCCCAGAGACGTGTTTAGAGCCCCACAAGCCCAGAGACGTGTTTAGAGCCCCACAAGCCCAGAGACGTATTTAGAGCCCCACAAGCCCAGAGACGTGTTTAGAGCCCCACAAGCCCAGAGACGTATTAGAGCCCCACAAGCCCAGAGACGTGTTTAGAGCCCCACAAGCCCAGAGACGTGTTTAGAGCCCCACAAGCCCAGAGACGTGATTTGAGCCCCACAAGCCCAGAGACGTGTTTAAAGCCCCACAAGCCCAGAGACGTATTAGAGCCCCACAAGCCCAGAGACGTGTTTAGAGCCCCACAAGCCCAGAGACGTGTTTAGAGCCCCACAAGCCCAGAGACGTGTTTAGAGCCCCACAAGCCCAGAGACGTGTTTAGAGCCCCACAAGCCCAGAGACGTGTTTAGAGCCCCACAAGCCCAGAGACGTGTTTAGAGCCCCACAAGCCCAGAGACGTGTTTAGAGCCCCACAAGCCCAGAGACGTGTTTAGAGCCCCACAAGCCCAGAGACGTGTTTAGAGCCCACCCCACAAGCCCAGAGACGTGTTTAGAGCCCCACAAGCCCAGAGACGTGTTTAGAGCCCCACAAGCCCAGAGACGTGTTTAGAGCCCCACAAGCCCAGAGGCGTGTTTAGAGCCCCACAAGCCCAGAGAACGTATTAGAGCCCCACAAGCCCAGAGACGTGTTTAGAGCCCCACAAGCCCAGAGACGTGTTTAGAGCCCCACAAGCCCAGAGACGTGTTTAGAGCCCCACAAGCCCAGAGACGTGTTTAGAGCCCCACAAGCCCAGAGACGTATTTGAGCCCCACAAGCCCAGAGACGTGTTTAAAGCCCCACAAGCCCAGAGACGTATTAGAGCCCCACAAGCCCAGAGACGTGTTTAGAGCCCCACAAGCCCAGAGACGTGTTTAGAGCCCCACAAGCCCAGAGACGTGTTTAGAGCCCCACAAGCCCAGAGACGTGTTTAGAGCCCCACAAGCCCAGAGACGTGTTTAGAGCCCCACAAGCCCAGAGACGTGTTTAGAGCCCCACAAGCCCAGAGACGTGTTTAGAGCCCCACAAGCCCAGAGACGTGTTTAGAGCCCCACAAGCCCAGAGACGTGTTTAGAGCCCCACAAGCCTAGAGACGTGTTTAGAGCCCCACAAGCCCAGAGACGTGTTTAGAGCCCCACAAGCCCAGAGACGTGTTTAGAGCCCCACAAGCCCAGAGACGTGTTTAGAGCCCCACAAGCCCGGAGACGTATTAGAGCCCCACAAGCCCAGAGACGTATTAGAGCCCCCACAAGCCTAGAGACGTGTACCCAACGGCTGGTAAGTAAATAAGGGCTGTGTTGTATAGCATTTTATTCTCCCTCGTAATTGATGACGGGGATTTATTTTCTCCAATAGTTTACTGGTGAAGAAAATGGGGTTAATGGGGAGGGAGGAGAATTTATTAATGGGAAATTGAAGGGGGAAAGACTTGAGTAATGGGTAATTGAAGGGGAAAGAACTTGATTGATGGGTATTTGAAGGGGGAGGGAGACTTGGTAATTGAAGAAGAATGTCTTATAATGGGTCATTTAAAGGCGCAGGAAAACTTATTAATAGGTAATTGAAGGGAGAAGGACTTGATTGACGCGTCATTTAAGTGGGAGTAAGACTTGGTAATTGGAGGGGAAATGACTCGTAATGGATCATTTAAGGAGTCGGAAAATGTATTAATGAGTAATTGAAGGGGGAAGGACTTACAATTGGTTATTTAAGGGGTAGGGAGACTTATTAATGGGTAATTTAAGGGGAGAAGACTTATTAATGGGTAATTGAAGGGAGAAGGAAATACATAGACGTCAGTAAATAGGGATATTTTTTCTTAAGGGGGGGGGGGGATGGGTGAGCTAACAACATGAGCATGACTCCTCGTATAGAGACCACAGAACAGCTGGTAATTTAAGTGAACCCTTATGACGTGAACCATGATAATTACCTGGCCTTTACCTGGAGTCTATTCCGGGTGTACTCCATGATACCCCCCCATCCCTCCTCCCCCCTCTCTACGTTTAACATACCTACCTACCCCACACTCTATCCCTGCCCCCCCACCCCCCACCCCCTCAGCCCATACCCCCTTTTTTTCTTAACTCTCTCTCTCTCTCTCTCTCTCTCTCTCTCTCTCTCTCTCTCTCTCTCTCTCTCTCTCTCCTCATACCTTCCCTTCTCTCACTATCAATCTCCTTTTTCTCTACCCCTCACCCGTTTCTCTTTACCCCACCCATTTCTTTCCACCCCTCCCCACCTCTCTTTACACCTCCCCACCTCTACCCCCAACTATCTCTCCTTACCCTCCCCAACTCTCTCCACCCCCACTACCCCCCCCCCACTACCCGTCTCTGCATCACCCCCCCCCCTCCTGTACCCGTCTCTGCATCACCCCCCCCCCACTACCCGTCTCTGCATCACCCCCCCCCCCTCTACAGGTACACCGACAGACACCGTCGATTTAAAAACTGTCTCTTGGTTCATTTTGACTGATTAATTCATAACGAGATGAACTCTATTCATAATTATGGCACAGGTATTCATCAACAGTGATTTATGTATGTATACCTCTATTAAATGTCACCCTGTCTGTCTGTCTGTCACGTCAAGTCCACGCGGCTAGATTCCGTAATGAAAAACACTAATTAGTTTCATGCATGCGTTTAGCGGCCAGTCAGCGGTGATTTACTTCTGTGGCAGCCAATCAGCGGCGATTTACTTCTCTCGCCCGGCCAATCAGCAGCGATTTACTGGTCTTGGGCTTTCCTGATCCGTATCGATTGCTTGATGAGGGAGGAAGGAGGATAGGTATTGGTGGATGTGGAGCGGAGGTTTTGTATCGTGTTTGGTGATTGGTGGACTTCAGAGAGAGTTTGAGAATATACTTGGTGATTGGTGGATTACAAGAAGTGTTAAACATGTCTGGTGATTGGTGGAATGAGGAAAATTCTATGATATTTGCGGTGATTGGTGATTCGAGGAAAGAGATTTATTATGTCTTATGGGTGGTGAATGGTTGACTGGGAGAATATATGTGTGGTCTTGTTGTGATGGTCCATTTTCCTCGTCGTTCAACATAGATATCCATTAATTCTCTTTTCTGTTTGGGCATTACGAAACCCCTACTACGAAACCCCTACTACGAAACCCCTACTACGAGACCCCTATTACGAAACCCCTATTACGAAACCCCTACTACGAAACCCCTATTGCGAAACCCCTATTACGAAACCCCTCTTCTGAAACCCCTCTTACGAAACACTTGCTACGAGTCCTTTGTTACGAAAGCGTCATTACGAAACATAACAAATATAGCGGACGAGGAGATTAACTGAACCAACCATTCGTGAAGGTAAATCATATTTAGCTCCGCCCTTCCTTGTCACTAAGCCCCGCCCACATCTCACGTGCTGCCAGTGAAAATGCTGGAAAAAAGTAAACAAAACATCCAGCCAATGAGCATGCAGGAAAAACACAAACAGAACTTTAAGCCAATTGGGAAGTGAGAAAAACATAAACAGAAGTCTTAGCCATTGAGAATGCAGGAAAATATAAAAAAAAAGACATAAGCAAAAACGTCCGACCAATGAGGATTCATGAAAAACATAAACAGAAACTTTCAAGCCAATTAGGATGCAGGAAACGTCTTGTAAGTCATATTTCACGGAGGCTCAAACGTCACATTTATTCTCCACCTGTCACATCTGGTAAAACATTTCCTCTCGTGTTTGGTAGACCATGAATGTTGGTGTTTGACTTAGAAGAAATTGTGTGTATACATTTCTCGTCACTTATCTTTGTGAATATGTAAAATACCTCGAATAAAAATTACACATAACTTAATCCGTTTGAAGTAAAGAGTTTGTCTTTTCAGAATACCCGAATTAAATATTGCCCGTATCTTTGAACAGGGGGAAACTTCCGATGATTTTTTTTATAATAGTGAAAAGAGATATATAAAAATTACTCTTATCGTCAACCGTGTTAATATGTAATGGTCATGAAAAATACGTAAATAAGACTTATTCGTCATACCTACCGTGTGAAAATTGTGAGAAAAATCTGAATAAGAAATACCACCTCAAATCCGCCATACTGGTTGCAGAAAATAACAATGAGAATTACAATTATCTGTCACTGAGAATTGAAATAATAATAATAATCCTAGACTTAATGTGTATATTTGAGGACTAAGAACCCTATCTGAACTGAATGAGTATTACAATGTATTATATATATATGTGTGTGTGTGTGTGTGAAAGTGAAATAAACGAGGGTTTCTGAGGAAATATCCAGATGAAAAATATAACCGCTTCAATTTGGTGTGATGGCGAGAGAGCTTTGTGGGTACGGAAGAGGCGAGTAAGGAGAGAGATATTATTTTTCAGTGAACGCGAAGGAAAGAGGGAGATTTATTTGGCAGGTGGGCTCGGTGATGGCTGGGGTACAGGTGTGTTAGGTGAAGGTTTGGGGTACAGGTGTGTTAAGGTGAAGGTTTGGGGTACAGTTGTGTTAAGGTGAAGGTTTGGGGTACAGTTGTGTTAAGGTGAAGGTTTGGGGTACAGTTGTGTTAAGGTGAAGGTTTGGGGTACAGTTGTGTTAAGGTGAAGGTTTGGGGTACAGTTGTGTTAAGGTGAAGGTTTGGGGTACAGGTGTGTTAAGGTGAAGGTTTGGGGTACAGTTGTGTTAAGGTAAAGGTTTGGGGTACAGGTGTGTTAAGGTGAAGGTTTGGGGTACAGGTGTGTTAAGGTGAAGGTTTGGGGTACAGGTGTGTTAAGGTGAAGGTTTGGGGTACAGGTGTGTTAAGGTGAAGGTTTGGGGTACAGGTGTGTTAAGGTGAAGGTGTGGGGTACAGGTGTGTTAGGTGAAGGTTTGGGGTACAGGTGTGTTAAGGTGAAGGTTTGGGGTACAGGTGTGTTAGGTGAAGGTGTGGGGTACAGGTGTGTTAGGTGAATGTGTGGGGTACAGGTGTGTTAGGTGAATGTGTGGGGTACAGGTGTATTAAGTGAAGGTTTTGGGTACAGGTGTGTTAAGGTGAAGATTTGGGGTACAGGTGTGTTAAGGTGAAGGTTTGGGGTACAGGTGTGTTAAGGTGAAGGTTTGGGGTACATGTGTGTTAAGGTGAAGGTTTGGGGTACAGGTGTGTTAAGGTGAAGGTGTGGGGTACAGGTGTATTAAGTGAAGGTTTTGGGTACAGGTGTGTTAAGGTGAAGGTTTGGGGTACAGGTGTGTTAGGTGAAGGTTTGGGTTACAGGTGTGTTAGGTAAAGGTTTGGGGTACAGGTGTATTAGGTGAAGGTTTGGGGTACAGGTGTGTTAGGTGAAGGTTTGAGGTGCAGGTGTGTCAGGTGAAGGTTTGGGGTACAGGTGTGTTAGGTAAAGGTGTGGGGTACAGGTGTTAGGTGAAGGTGTGGGGTACAGGTGTGTTAGGTGAAGGTTTGGGGTACAAGTGTGTTAGGTGAAGGTGTGGGGTACAGGTGTGTTAAGGTGAAGGTTTGGGGTACAGGTGTGTTAAGGTGAAGGTTTGGGGTACAGGTGTGTTAGGTAAAGGTTTGGGGTACAGGTGTGTTAAGGTGAAGGTTTGGGGTACAGGTGTATTAAGTGAAGGTTTTGGGTACAGGTGTGTTAGGTAAAGAATAACCCCTACAGGTGTGCTAGGAGAGATAAGGGAGGAAGACTAAGAGATAGAGAGACATGTGAGTGAAAGATGAAAAACAAAAGTTGTGAAAGAAAGTGTACAAGAATATATGTTAGAGAGAATTAAAGAAAAAACTGGAAAGCTGAAAAATTGTTTGAGTGAAGAAGATAGAAATATAAATGTAATGAGAAAAAAACATTAACGGGAAATATAGAGAAAGTGAGATTGTGGTGAGAACGAATGAGAGAGAATAAAAGACAGTAATAGCGGAATCTAGAGAGAAGTAGATATACATGAGAGAGAGAGAGAGAGAGAGAGAGAGAGAGAGAGAGAGAGAGAGAGAAATTATTTTACATTCATTATTAGTTATAACTTTTTCTTCACTTCCACAGTAAATTAATAATGACGTAATCTGTGATGATGTAAAATTATGACGTCACGACTTCCCTCAGTGGCCCCTGCCGTCTTTGTTTACATTCTGTCTATATGCTGATGTCATGAGCTGGGACTCCCCTTATTTTGCCTTGCCGGCTCTCTTGTTTACACCCTGTCAGATGTCTACCAGAGTCTCCCCCACAACCTATTATGACCAGCGTCACGCCACAGAAAATGTGTTAATTATATATTTACTGACTAGTGATTGGTGTGTTTATGAGAGAAAGAGAGACACACACACACACTTACACAGGCTTCTCATTTACACCCCCCCCCCTCCTCCCCTCCAAAAAAAGGTGTCGCGTATCTTTGAAGAAAAAAAACATGTTTGGATTGGCCTCATATGTACTTAAATTTTGCCCTTGTGACTTTACACACACACACACACACACACACACATATGTAAATAACCCGGAATAACCTCTTAACATATTGCCCCGTAAAGTAAGCCCATAACACAAGGCTAGAGCACTTTACAGGTACCAACAGTCCAAATACCACTGCACTTAAAGATGTACCATGAAGTGGCAGGAATATTTTGTGGTACACGCGTGAAGTGACGTCAAAACAACCGCAATGTTCACTATGACCGCATACCACTATTACTATTTTTAAGTCTGGCGAAATATTGTACAGAAAAGACAAAAAAAATATCGTTTCGCAATATATTATTCAGTAAAATATATAGACGCGGTGAAGTGTAAACGCCGGAGACGAGAGCTGGCAAACAAAAGACAGTCGACCGAAAACATCAACACCGCCAAGTAAATAACAAAAACTGTAGCGACGGTGGGAAGAAAGTGTGCGACGGGCGTTTACTGTGGCAATTCAAATCACTTTTTACTGTCGTTGTGCTTGTGCCACAGGAATACTATTTTTGTTGGGTGTTTTTCTATCTTCTGAAGATTTTTCGGTGTGGGAATGATGGATGCAACAAAGAAAACTGTGGACGTGCGAAGGTTTTAAAAATAGCATCCCATCACTCTCTCCCACCCACTACGCCTTCCTTCCTCCCACCATCCCTCTCTCCCTCCCACCACGCCTTCCTTCCTCCCACCACCCCTCTCTCTCCCTCCCACCAACCCTCTCTCCCTCCCACCAACCCTCTCTCCTTCCCATCATCCCTCCCAACCTCCCACCAACCCTCCCCCTCTACCCCCTCCCTCCTAACCTCCTCCCTCCCTTCCTGCGCTTGCAATTCCTCATGGCTTTTCATATTACAACATGTATTTCTGCTCGTAACATAAATCAACGTCAACAAACGCTTTAGACTGTGCCTTGAGAGTTGTATACATGAATATTTAATCCCACGCTCAATGTAAACCGCTTAGAAAGGTTGAGAGATTA
The DNA here is from genome assembly GCA_958450375.1 of Homarus gammarus. Classification (NCBI taxonomy): domain Eukaryota; kingdom Metazoa; phylum Arthropoda; class Malacostraca; order Decapoda; family Nephropidae; genus Homarus; species Homarus gammarus. The sequence goes on from CAUDMG010001828.1 coordinate 2,574,497, forward strand.
ACTCGTACTTAACCCCGACTGAAACTAATCCTTATTACGCGTGTCTGTACGGCTGAGAGTGCCTTGTATCTCACGGGTCTATAGGAAAGCAGCTTTGCGAGATTACGCTTGGCGCTGCTTAATAGTTCCATAGGTTCTCTCTCGCTAATTAAAGATCCTCATTTCCAAAGCCAAAAAATACGACACGGGGCCTCTACTTCCCTCCTTCTCTTCCCCTCCCCTCTCCTCCCCTTCCCCCCTCCCCCTCCCCCACTCAAACAACCTTTATCACCCCCCCCCTTACCTATAAACCCTGAGGGTGTAGTGGATGTTTTAAGAGGACAGCGAACAGCTCAAATTCTTAAGGGGTCATTATGTGGGGTTCAATGTCTTAAGGGGTCATGTCAGAGGTTCAGTTTTAGAGTCTTAAGGGGTCATATCAGAGATTTTAGAGTCTTAAGGGGTCATATCAGGGGTTCAGACTCATAAGGGGTCATGTCAGGGGTTTTAGAGTCTTAAGGGGTCATATCAGGGGTTCAGACTCATAAGGGGTCATGTCAGAGGTTTTAGAGTCTTAAGGGGTCATATCAGGGGTTCAGACTCATAAGGGGTCATGTCAGGGGTTTTAGAGTCTTAAGGTGTCACATCAGGGGTTCAGACTCATAAGGGGTCATGTCAGGGGTTTTAGAGTCTTAAGGTGTCACATCAGGGGTTCAGACTCATAAGGGGTCATGTCAGGGGTTTTAGAGTCTTAAGGGATCATATCAGGGGTTCAGACTCATAAGGGGTCATGTCAGGGGTTTTAGAGTCTTAAGGGGTCATATCAGGGGTTCAGACTGATAAGGGGTCATGTCAGAGGTTTTAGAGTCTTAAGGTGTCACATCAGGGGTTCAGACTCATAAGGGGTCATGTCAGGGGTTTTAGAGTCTTAAGGGATCATATCAGGGGTTCAGAGTCTTAAGGGGTCATTATGTGGGGTTGAGTGTCTTAAGGGCTCATGTCAGGGGTTCAGAGTCTTAAGGGGTCATTATGTGGGGTTCAGTGTCTTGAGGGGTCATGTCAGGGGTTTTAGAGTCTTAAGGGGTCATATCAGGGGTTCAGAGTCTTAAGGGGTCATATCAGGGGTTCAGAGTCTTAAGGGGTCATATCAGGGGTTCAGAGTCTTAAGGGCTCATGTCAGGGGTTCAGAGTCTTAAGGGCTCATGTCAGGGGTTTTAGAGTCTTAAGGGATCATGTCAGGGGTTCAGAGTCTTAAGGGGTCATTATGTGGGGTTCCGTGTCTTAAGGGGTCATGTCAGGGGTTTTAGAGTCTTAAGGGGTCATGTCAGGGGTTTTAGAGTCTTAAGGGGTCATATCAGGGGTTCAGAGTCTTAAGGGATCGTATAAGTGATTCGAGGTGGTAATAAGCATCCTGTCATGAGTCACCTAACCTAACCTAACCAACCGCAGTAATGAAAACTATATCCAGGATGAGATTGTAGCCAGCGCCATGGAATAGAATCAGAAGTTATAACACCTTGGTACCTGCACAGTGCTATATATTTCTCCTCAACGAGTCACTATTTAAGTAGCTCTACCCCCCGCCCCCCCCCCCCCTCCCCTCCCCTCCCTTTTCCTGGTGTTAGTAAAGTGTTTTGATTGACTAAGACTTAAGAGGATTTTGTGTGCTTATTCAATACCTCAGTGACGTCGAAACTTATTATATGGGATCGAGGAGCTTCACTTGCTTGGTGTTGGTTCATAAATTGAGACTTGTAATTCCAGTCTTGCAATTCCAGTCTTATAATTCCAGGCTTGTAATTCCAGAACTTGTAATTTCAGGTTTATAATTCCAGTCCTTTAATTTCAATCTTGTAATTCCAGTCTTGAAAGTCCAGTCTTGCAATTCCAGTCCTTTAATTCCAGGCTTGTAATTCCAGACATATAATTCCAAGTTTCACCTCCTCATTTTCACCATCAAACTCACCCAGCTGACCCTCATTAACCCTGGCAAAACTCACCGCACCGTCAGCAGACTCTCAACAACTCGTGCTGGTGGCAATACTGATCTTTTTAACTCGGCACACTCCTCCCCTCCTGCCATTCATCCTTAATAACCCAGTTCCTTCGAGTGTTTCAAAACTTTGTGTAAAAGAAGACACAACTCGGGGTCCTGGAAGTTCTCTTAGGCAGAAGGTCATAAAGCTACGGTGATAACTTTAAAGACGACAACCTCAGTGATCAATACAAACCCCTGCCAGATAGATGGGTAATGTATGCCAATCTCCTCCTCCTCCAGAAGTCCAAAAAAGAAGTTTCCATTACCATACGATATGTCGACGCGCCAACTTCTTTGAACCTTGAAACTTCATTGCAAGTTCCTGTCAAAAGAAGTTCTACCCTACAGGCCCCTCCATATGCAAAGATGCGGTCACTTATTGATTTCTTGGTCGTGAATCCAAGTTTTAAAAGAGAGTTTGTTGAAGGGAAGTGACTGTGGTTCTTTTTCTTGCAACAGATCAACAGAAAAAGACATTTAATTTCATATATACTGCTTGCGATAATTGACGCCGTTCTTTAGATCTCATAGGATAAGGTGATCCAAGCGTCTCTTCCCATGTACCAAACACCATTCACAGTCACTGAACCCCCACGGATTTTTATTTTACTTTCAAACCCCTCCTTAAACCCCCCCTTAAACCTCCCTTAAACCTTCACGTGAACCCCAACCTGAATTCCTCCCCTGAACCCTTTCCCCTGAACCCTTTCCCCTGAACCCTTTCCCCTGAACCCCTCCCCTGAACCCTTTCCCCTGAACCCTTTCCCCTGAACCCCTCCCCTAAACCCCTCCCCTGAACTCCTGCCAATCCCGGTGTGTTTGTCGACTCACCATGCGTGTTTGTATGTCTGTAAATGTGAGTGTTTGTATGTGTTTTTTTCTCTTTGCGTGTCCATAGGTAATGGTTTCATGTATGTATATTTTTATATGTATGTAGCAGTATGTATGTTTGTGTGTATAAATATGTATTGTACTGTATATATTATGTGATCCATTTACAGCATATGTTGATAACCACATAAGGAAACAAGAAAACACGCTTGGGAACTAAGTGTTTTCTTGTTTCCTATGTTGTTATATAAAATGTGTGTGAGGGAAGAGCTTCATTGGTTGGTTGGGTGGGTCAGCCACCGGAGCACAGGAGGGCGGTCATCCGCTTGAGTGATCTGTCTTGAACAGATGGTCAGATTTACTCACCCCGCTGACCACGTGCTTGTGTGCCTCAAACAAGAGTCCATTAAGCTGTTGAGATAACGGCAGTCTTGGTGGACGTTTTATTTATTTATTTATTTATTTATTTTTAGATAGGGACAGTATTTGAGAATATATTGTTTGAGACTTTTTTTTTTTAACTTTTTTTTAGATGTTTTTAGATAAATTTTATAGTATTTTTATTTTTATTTTTAGGTAGATTGAAGGTGTGTAGCTACGTATTGAGTGGGTTATATCGACGCTCCTTGATGATAGAGGTTAATAGAGGAATTCAGTGATATTTTTTAGAGCGATTTCTTGTATATATTTAGTTATTTTTTATATATCATTATCCCATTGTCTTTTTTTATATAATTTATTATATTATTATTATATTATTATTATTATTATTATTATTGTTGATATCATTATCTTTATTATTATTATTCTTTATAATTATTATCATTATTACTATTACTATTATTATTATTATTATTATTATTATTATTATTATTATTATTATTATTATTATTATTATTACTATTATTATTATTACTATTATTATTGTTGATATCATTATCTTTATTATTATTATTCTTTATAATTATTATCATTATTATTATTATTATTATTATTATTATTATTACAGCCAAGCCTTAACATACTATGCTACACTCATATCTCGCTGGTGTTCATGGTAGGATAGTGGGAGAAACAACAAGGCCCTCCGAGTTTGGTCATAAATTACCTAACTTTGGCTCTAGTGAAGTCAAGTATGAGGATTTACATAAAGTCCTAATTTAAGTTTGGATGATCCTTGCCATCTGTGGAGACGGACTCTTGAAGGAGAATATTTTCCATGTGCTCTCTCTCTCTCTCTCTCTCTCTCTCTCTCTCTCTCTCTCTCTCTCTCTCTCTCTCTCTCTCTCTCTCTCTCTCTCTACCGGGAATTTTATGATGGTTTCCTAGTGAGATATTTTTCCTTGTGTCATTTTTCCTGATGACTTATTTTTCTACGTGTCGTAATAGGAGTGGATACCTATTACCAATGTGATCTATTAGGAATGAAGTTCTATTAGAAGCAAGGGCGTATAAAGAATGAAATCCCATTAGGAGTGAGGGGCTTATTAGTACCGGGTCCATTAGATCAAAGGCATATTAGAACCTGGGGCCTATTTGACCACTCGCTAGCCAAGGTCACAAGGAAGAGATGACCGTCTTCCTTCTCGTTGTGATAGACGTGAGGAGTTATTTCAGTAGAAGGAAGGAAGGAAAGAAGGGAGGGAGGAAGGAAGGAAGGAAGGAGTATCAGCTTTAAATATGGTTGGCAGAGCTCCACGATCCTGCACGCCGGTGTTATCCCAGCGTCCGTGGGTTTGTATGTCAGTAGGTGGGTGGCTGGTGAAATGGGCCCCAGTCCAAATGGGCCCTAGTCATAATGGGCCCCAACCTGATGAAATGGACCACAGTCGGAATGGGTTTCACTCCTAATGGGCTCCAGACTAACTTAATCTAGTAACTTTGGTTCGTCATATGGGTCCAAGTCCTTATAAATCCTAACCTAACCTAACCATACTTCGCCAGTTAATGTGTACAGTCATCTCATTATCATAGCTTACAGTCAGCTGATTCATATTTACAGTCATCTGATATAATTCCATAACAGTTGATACGTTTATTGTTCGGCTTATGATGTTAATACAGTCAGCTGGTCTCCCTGTGGCTGGGTGATGACCATGAATGATGAGGCGACGACATAATGGTTGCCATGGTTACGGGGACGCCAGCTGAAGAGTCAACACTCCCTGTCAACATCAGCGGGGCGGAGCAAGGTGGTGTGTGGGATGGACGCTGATTATACGGTGGTCATGTTTTGAATAGTGTGTGTGTGTGTGTACCGGGACGATCTTAGGGTGTTTCAGTTACGATACCTTTCCTTACGTTGTTTTCTTAATTACGCTCCTATATTAATCCTACTGCGATCCTTTAAACATTACTACAGCTAAGATAACCTCACTACAGTTTTGCTTCACTCCATCTACGATTTCGTTATCTTCGTTTCCGTAACTCATCTACGATCCTACAATACATCAGCTACAATATATTAGCCCTCACTTCCTGAACCTCACAACCATTTTACAATATCCTCGTTATACAATCCTACGATACTCCACACCACTTTCCCCTCCCACCCCCTCCCCTTCCGTACAACACCTCATTCCCCATCACCCCTCCTCTTTACGACACCCCACATCCCCCTTTTCCTCGTCTCCCTTCCTCCCCTTCAATACCCTAATCCCCTCATCCCCTCATCCCCCCTCCTTCTTAAAGCTCTCCCAAAAAACAAGAGCGCATCTATCGACTAGCCAATCCCCTGGTCGTTGAATCTTCTCTTAACCCTTCCCTCTAAACGGTAATTGGATCAGACGAACTACCGTCAATACCTGACCCTCCCCTCACCTCCCCTCACCCTAATACCCACCTTAACGAGGGTCATTACCATATTAACCAGCTCTTTCGCCCAAATTATTCTATCTTTATGGTAGTATTACTTAAAAGGGGCCTCTTGGTTTTTATATGGTGTTTTGTGTGGGGGTGTGTGGGGGTGTGTTTTATGGTCTTGTTTGGATTCGGTGTTTTTTTGGGGGGTATAAGTTTTTTTCCTAGGTGGAAGTGCGATGGGACTATAGGGATCGATTGCAATAGTAGAAGGACGAGAAGAAGACTGATACTGCAATAGTAGTTGTTGTTGTAGTAATAATTTTAGAAATATTAGTTCTTGTAGTCAGCATAAAAATAATAATAATTAGTTGTAACAATAGTAGTAGTGGTATGTGCTGTTGCTATTATTGTAGTAGTATTAATGATAATTTAGTAGTAGCAGCAGTAGTAGTAGTAGTAGTAAAATTAATCCCCAAATCTGGTCGACTTATATATTTTTTGAAGATGGCTGTCGGCACCTGAAGTTTTACTCCCTTCCCACCTGAAGTATGCACCCCACCTGAAGTATGCACCTCTCCTGAAGTATGCCCTCCCACCTGAAATATGCCCACCCCACATAAAGTATGCACCCCACTTGAAGTATGCATCCCTCCTGAAGTATGCACCCATGAAGTATGCACCCCACCTGAAGTGTGCACTCGTACCTGTTGGCTCACATCGTCATAACCTCTTTGACAATATCTATTTTTATTAGATCCTTTAGCTATTGTGGCGGTGTTATCAGATGTATAGAGCCATTGATGAGTTATGGTATCTCTCTCTCTCTCTCTCTCTCTCTCTCTCTCTCTCTCTCTCTCTCTCTCTCTCTCTCTCTCTCTCTCTCTCTCTCTCTCGCTCGTGTCTATACTCCCATATCATTCCTGCCTTTGCGTTGGGGGGGGGGGGGGGGGGGGGGCCGCCCCCCCCCAGCTGCGTTTCCCACGTTCCTTGCTTTCCCCTACCACTCCCGCCCCGACCACTCCCTCCCCTACCACTCCCGCCCCTACCACTCCCTCCCCTACAGCACCTTCCCCTACCACTCCCTCCCCTACCACTCCCTCCCCCACCACTCCCTCCCCCACCACTCCCTCTCCCACCACTCCCTCCCCTACCACTCCCTCCCCCACCACTCCCTCCCCTACCACTCCCTCCCCTACCACTCCCTCCCCTACCACTCCCTCCCCTACTACACCCTCCCCTACCACTCCCTCCCCTGCCACTCCCTCCCCTACCACTCCCTCCCCTACTACACCCTCCCCTACCACTCCCTCCCCCACCACTCCCTCCCCCACCACTCCCTCCCCATCACATCCTCCCCCTCACACCATTGTCTTGCCACGACCATTCTTCCTACTGATAACATCATTCCTACGTCTTTATTGGACAATCTGCAATACGGCCTCTCCCCCCACTCCTCATTCCCTCCCCTCTACCCCACCTCACTCCCCTCCATTCCACCCCCACCTCAGTCTCTCCACTCCCCTCAGTCCCTCCCCTCCACCTCACTCCCCTCCAATCCTTCCCCAGCACTCCCACCTCCCTCACTCCCCCCCCCCACTCCACTCCCCTCTTCTCCACCCCTCCTCTTCTCCACCCCCCTCCGCTCCACCCCCTCCCCTCCACCCCCTCCGCTTCACCCCCTCCGCTCCACCCCCTCCACCCCACCACCCGCACTCCCTTCCACCCTAACTGCCCTCCACCCTCACATCATTCCCTCCACCCCACCTTATCCTCTAGTTTACACCCACACACACAACCCACACACACACACAACCCACACACACACAACCCACACACACACACGCTAGACAGAATGGAGAAAGAAAATATTTAGAATTATTTTTTATTTCTCAATGAACTTACTCAGCAGTGAAACGAATCAATTTAGAATCCTTGAATCTGGTAGACCAAGCCAGCAAGACGCGTCTCAGAGGAGATAAGAGAACAGTGAAATTTACGACGGTCCCCCCCTCCTACCCCTTCCTTCCCTCTTACTTCCTCGTTTTCTCTAAACTTTATTCAAATGAGAGACCCGTTTTCTGTAACGACGCTTATATTCTGGCTTACGGATTTCTCTCTCTTTTGTCCTAATAGTAAATCGACGTTGTATTTTTAGCTCCAGGATATTAGGTTAGGTAATTGTTTACGTTAGCTCTGCCATTGTCTAATTATATTGATTGAACCCAAATCTTACATAAATGTCTAAAACTTTATTAATATTTAAAATGCAGTGAAGGAGAAATGTAAGGTAAGCTGTCTTGTTTTATCCGTCAGTAATAAAAGAACGCGAGGAAGAAAGGCAGGACTTGGACGATGACTGAAATATTTGGTTAGATAATGGAGTTCAACGTACAGAAAAGACTCAGGAAACATGATTATTATTATTCGAGGACACAGGAATGTTCATGAGATGGAGCTTGTTTATGATAAGGTTTATATTAAGTGCATAAGACGTTTTCTCTATATTATTCCTACTCTGTTGCTTGTAAGTGAATTAAATGAAGAAACGATTTAACTTCCTTTGAAAAGTTCCTCGATGTTCCTTTGTTCTGAAAACGGCTCCAATATTTATAGTTATGTGATATTTTTGCCCCATAGTTTAAGACTACACACCATGTCTTCAAGATAGATAGGCGGTAGTAATGGGGAACTGTTCCTCGTCCCAGCGACTTACACAACGCAGTGTGATTTTTTACCATAGAGGATTGTGTTATACCAGGAACTGCAATTGTTACAGCTTCTACAGCCGCCTCGCTCAGAAAGGCTACAACCATGTGTGCTGTCTTATACTCCGTTAGCTTCGTCGATCTAATGCCCGCCGCCTCTCTCTCTCTCTCTCTCTCTCTCTCTCTCTCTCTCAGCGGTCATGGGGAGAGAAGACCCTCATCATTGGCCTATTACCATAATCCCTATTCAAATGCGTCTTTCCACCATTTCCGTTAGTTGTGTCGTGAATTCTTCCTGGGGCCGGTGTTTCAGAGGTTCGTTGGGTGAATATAATAAAGATTAACAAACTAATTAGTTAAAATACCGTAAATAACAAACAACCGGAAGTCAAAATAGAATAGTAAATATATTATTTTATTTAGACATTTTCTTAGTACCAGTTTAAAAAAAATTGAGTCTTTGGAAATTTTTTTTTTTTCCTTAAAGTAAGTCAAATAGTTTGGTGCTTTCTTGTGAACTTCCTTCCTTCCTTCACTGTCTCTTGCTCCTCTCCTTCCTTCCTTCCTTCCTTTCACATTCCTCCCCCTCCTTGCCTCCTTCACAGTCTCTTGCTCCTCTCCTTCTTTCTTTCACATCCCTCCCCCTCCTTGCCTCCTTCACAGTCTCTTGCTCCTCTCCTTCTTTCTTTCACATTCCGTTCCCCTTCCTTCCCTATTTCACATTCCCTCCCCCTCCTTCCTTTCGTTCAACTTCCCTCTAAACATTGACTTTCTTGTCTCTGTGTTTATTATCTGCACATTCGAATTCCTTTTGTTATTGTTGTGTTTCCTTTACCCTTCTCTCTTTATTGTCATTCGTTTCCCCCCTTTTATTATTATTGTTCTGTTTATTTTTCTGTCTATATAATTATCCATTTTGTTTTGTACCCATTTTATTGTTCTTTCGTTTTCGTCATTTTCATTTATTTTCCTTTCAGGTCATTTGTATTCCTGTTTATTTTAATTTTATTTTATCTTGTGTTTTTCTTCTCATTCTTTTCTTCTATTATGTTATGTCTCTTCTCCTGTCCTTTATTTTATTTTCTTCGTTATTTTTACTTTCCAATAACTATTATTACTTTCGTTATTATTTTCATGTAATTATTTTTACCGTCCAGTAACTTTTTCTCTTCACTTGTGTTATTCTTTGTATTTTTCTGTATTTATCTTAACGTTTTGTTGATTTCTCTTTCTTTTCGTTGTTTTATCGTGTCTATGTTTCTTTTGTTCGTTCATTTGTCTTTTTTTTTGCACTTATCCTGAATCCTTTTTGTTGTTAATTATTGTATGTTATTATCTTTTCACGTTTATCTTTATTACTATGTTTGCTAATTAGTCACATTGTTTATTATTATCCGTCTCCTCTCACTCTCCTTCCACCCCTTGTTAACCCACCGCCTCTACCTGTGTGTCGCCCGTATTCATGAGTCGTGTCTTGTGCCGTGTAGATGTCGTGTACAGGCCAGTGTGTGTGTGCAGGTGGTGGTGTTTCCTAAGTGTGGTAACATTGTCTCATCTGCATACACACACACCTCCAGCTGCCTGCCTCCGATGTCTTGCTCAGTTATATGTTGTGATGTGTGAGTTTGTAGCATATACAAGGAATGCTCTGTGGAAACCCTAATTTTGAAGAGATAAATACCATACAATTAATCAAACCTACTCCCCCATACTCTGCCCTGTAGAAAACGGAGATACAGGAACGAAGGAAAACTCCCAAATAATATATATAAAGTCACTGGCCCCTGACCTTGGATATAATGAAATCAGGCAAGGAAAAAAAAGTGTTTGTGTTTCCCAGGGGTTGCTGCACCCGGATAGCCCCCCCCCCCCCCCCTCCGTGCCAGTGTAGGTGTTGACGGTGTGTTGAATATCATTGTGGGTATTGCAGGTCGTCAGTGGCTTCCAGGTGATGTTCTGAACACACACACACACATCTTGATTGGGTGATAATGAGCCAAATGAAACTCGTGATACTGTGGTCAGTGGTCTAGTTTAACCTAACCTAACCTAACCTAACCTAACCTAAACTTAACCAACCAATCAACCCAAAATCTAGCCTAACTTAATCTAAGCCCAATCCAATCCAACCCTAGCCTAACCTTACCTAATCGAAAACTAACCTAAATAAAACATAACTGACCTAACCTAACCTAACCTGACCCAAATGTAATATAACCCAACGTAACTCTACCAAAACCTCGTCTAATGTAACCTAACCTAACCTTGTTTAAGCCACCATGAACTGAACGTAATATGACGTAACGTGACCTAACTTGACTCCCCTTAGGATTGGTGAGTTGATACGATGCTCCTCTTAAAACTGCCCTGGTGGAGAAGGAGGCCTGGCAGAGTGTCCTCCAGCCCTCCTTCTCTCTCCTGTCCTCCTTCACTCTCGCAGCCTTCTCCTTCACCCTCCACTCCTGACCCTACATTCCGCCCCCTCACCCTCCACTCCTCACTAGCCCAGCCCTTCCTTCCTTCCTCCTCCACTTCGCTCTTCTCCTATATCCTCTTCTCCTCTCTCCCCTTCTCCTCTCTCCTCCCGACCCTCGCCTCCCTTCCCTTCCATCTCCTCCCTCTCCCTTCCATCTCCTCCCTAGGACAAACTCAGCACTGGGACAATCTGTTAGACCCTAGCCAGCCAGCTAGCTTCCAGTGCTTTCACGTATATTGCTTGAAGACACAGTGTGAACCCTGGTCTCTCTCTCTCTCTCTCTCTCTCTCTCTCTCTCTCTCTCTCTCTCTCTCTCTCTCTGCGCACGCCAGAGAGTCGTAAAATTTTCCCTTCCCACAAAGTATATCTTGCATCGATATAGACGTTACTATATAATGATGGTTCACCTGTGCACCACCACCAGACTCCGTGCACAGGACCACATTAGTCTCATTGTCCAAGATCAAAGCCTCAGCTAGAGATCAAAGATCAGATGTATTATAACAGATTTGATTTTCAGATTTGCCCCGCGAGGGGGCTAGTTTATTGGGCACACCCTTGCATCCTGTGCAAGGCGAAGCGTTCACAGGGCCCAACAGGGAAGCATGCGGAGTTCAGGGTTGCCTTCTTGACTCATGCATTAAGGGCGCAAGTGCCTGAAAGGCCATGGATTATGTCGGCGAGTTACATGTAGTGACAGCATGAGTGTGTGGGTGTATCAAAGGTTAGAGGTCAGAGGTCAAATGTGGTATAGAGTGTACTGGAGTCCAGAGCTAGAGGTCAAAGGTCAGATGTGCTATAACGTGTATTAAAGGTTACTGCTACAGACCAGAGATCAGATGGGTTTCAGATTTTACAAATTTGTCCCGCGAGGGAACTGGTTTATTGAAGTCAGCGCTAGAGGTCAGAGGTCCACCACACTCCCTTCCCAGTCGTGGGTGTTGTTATGTTATGTGGTGATTTTCTTCAGGTAAGCATACAGTATATATCAGGTACCTTTAAGAGAGCTCCAGCCCCTGACAGGTTCAGCCATGTTAATATTGTTTATGTTGTTGTCACTTACTTTGTATCTGGATCGATCATTCTGGCTAAAAATATTCGTTTAAATTTTAATTTGTTTACAGAGTTCAATAATAGTCCAGAGTCTCCTGTGTTGATATTATCTTCTCAGACTATACTTAAGGCGACCTTTACTTCCCTCTAGATCCTACAACACGATGACTCATACTGCTGGTCCGGTAGTCATCATAAGTGAGGACAAACTGGTGAACGAGTCCTTCCTGTGTTTTTCACCTGGCAAATTTAAGAACTGTCTTGGAGTCGGAGTGCTTAAAGGCATCTCCGGCAGTTCCCAAATACATCTCAAGACAATAAGAGGAGTCAGTGTTGTGTGTGTGAAGTTTTTAGACTGAGAATTGTTCCAGCTTTGATATGTAACGTCCTTCATAATGTTATAACCAGGGGGAGTGAGTTACAAATACCCCAAACGATACAAAGTATCATCGCTAGGCGGGAGGAGGAGGGTCCTTGTCTTAAAAAAAATATTCCTTATCCATCTAACTTATTCGTGTTCCAAGCGATACTTACATTACTGTGCTTACTGAAGGTCCTCTCGTCCTACATTACCTCTCCTGGGGTCCTGTACACTCCTCTGGCCTCCCACGAAAACAATTTAATCGAGTCATATTATTCCGTCCCTATGTTGATTCCTTCATTGTTGTCGTAACGAAGGAATCTGAGTCCATCTCTTCTCTATTGAACATTCTTGCTACTCTCTCGTTCGTTATGCTGCCGGCGTGAGACATGAAGCGGAAGTCTTGGAATACCGTAGTGTTGAGATATATATATATATATATATATATATATATATATATATATATATATATATATATATATATATATATATATAGATATATATATATATATATATATATAATTGTGTTCCTGTTCTGTAGCCTGTAATTTACTATGATTCCCCCTGGAGAATTTTAATCCCCCCCCTCCTCATATTTTATCCTTACGGTGTAGTGGTGTATAGGTTAGGTTAGGTTAGGTTAGTAGCCGAATTCTGGAGAAATTTATTTATGGAATTAGAGGCTCTATTACACACACTACCAGGGCTCTATCAGGAGGGGCCGGACACTGACCTCCTTCCCGGTCCTCTAACTTGCCGTAATCAAAGGCCGACGACGGGAAGGCACTGACTATCCCTCTCTCTCCCTACCCCATACAGACCACCCACTCCTCCCACCCCACCCGCTCCTCCCACCCACCCGCTCCTCCCACCCCACCCGCTCCTCCCACTAACCATCCGTCCCCACCCACCACCCATCCCTCCTAGGCCTTACCGGAAGTGCTCCACTTATTGATCTGGTCAAGCCCATCTCCCCCACCTGGTTAAACCCACCTCCCCCACCTAACCAGCCAAACCCACCGCCCCCACCTAACCAGCCAAACCCACCGCCCCCACCTAACCAGCCAAACCCACCTCCAACACCTAACCAGCCAAACCCACCTCCCCAAGCTAACCAGCCCACCCACCCCCCCCCCCCACATCCCTAGTTAGTGTGATATATATACAGTACATTACACTAAATAGGGATAATCGTCCACTAACCTGAAAACCCTACTGACCATTTTTCGTCAATAGGTATAACTCTTGTGTTTATCGCTGTGTGTGGCGGAAAATAGCTGGTATATGTTTGTTATTTGTTCTGTTTCATTGAAGACGTCATTTACCATCATAACCAAACCAAATTATATATATAAATTAGGTTGGGTTGGATTGGATTAGGTCGGGTTGGGTTAGGTTGGGTTGGGTTGGGTTAGGTTAGGTTAGGTTAGGTTGGTAATGATGCTTTTAACGTATATTTTGTATTATAATTATATGCGTTATCGTCCCCATATAAACAGCAGTTGAGAGAGAGAGAGAGAGAGAGAGAGAGAGAGAATATTATCACAATTTCAGTAGTACCCCCTAAACGTATGCTATATATATATATACACAGTATATACCACCATACATTAATCTTTATACATCACTGTTTCCTCCTAAGTTGTCGCTATCAGCCCAGAACACAGTAAGATATGTGAGCATCATTATATGAGTCTCTCCTTTATGATCAAAGCCTCGTGAGTCTCAGCTTCATTAGGACACGTGCCAAGTTCTCCCTCCACTCTCTTGTTTCCTTCTCGCCCTTTGTTTCCCTTGAAGCTAAGATGGGCCCCAGTGCTGATGGGCCCCAGTGCTGTTGGGCCCCAGTGCTGATGGGTCATAGTTCTGTTGGGCCCCGGTGCTGAAGGGTCATAGTATTGATATCTCAGTGCTAATGGGCCCCAGTTCTGTTGGGCCCCGGTGCTGAAGGGTCATAGTATTGATATCTCAGTGCTAATGGGCCCCAGTTCTGTTGGGCCCCAGTGCTGATGGGTCATAGTATTGATATATCAGTGCTAATGGGCCCTAGTTCTGTTGGGCCCCGGTGCTGATGGGTCATAGTATTGATATCTCAGTGCTAACGGGCCCCAGTTCTGTTGGGCCCCGGTACTGATGGGTCATAGTATTGATATCTCAGTGCTAATGGGCCCCAGTTCTGTTGGGCCCCGGTACTGATGGGTCATAGTATTGATATCTCAGTGCTAATGGGCCCCAGTTCTGTTGGGCCCCGGTGCTGATGGGTCATAGTATTGATATCTTAGTGCTAATGGGCCCCAGTTCTGTTGGGCCCCGGTGCTGATGGGTCATAGTATTGATATCTCAGTGCTAATGGGCCCCAGTTCTGTTGGGCCCCGGTGCTGATGGGTCATAGTATTGATATCTTAGTGCTAATGGGCCCCAGTTCTGTTGGGCCCCGGTACTGATGGGTCATAGTATTGATATCTCAGTGCTAATGGGCCCCAGTTCTGTTGGGCCCCGGTGCTGATGGGTCATAGTATTGATATCTCAGTGCTAATGGGCCCTAGTTCTGTTGGGCCCCGGTGCTGATGGGTCATAGTATTGATATCTCAGTGCTAATGGGCCCCAGTGCTGATGGGTCATAGTATTGATATCTCAGTGCTAATTGGCCCCAGTTCTGTTGGGCCCCAGTGCTGATGGGTCATAGTATTGATATCTCAGTGCTAATGGGCCCCAGTTCTGTTGGGCCCCAGTGCTGATGGGTCATAGTATTGATATCTCAGTGCTAATGGGCCCTAGTTCTGTTGGGCCCCAGTGCTGATGGGTCGTAGTATTGATATCTCAGTTCTAATGGGCCCCAATTCTGTTGGGCCCCGGTGCTGATGGGTCATAGTATTGATATCTCAGTGCTAATGGGCCCCAATTCTGTTGGGCCCCGGTGCTGATGGGTCATAGTATTGATATCTCAGTGCTAATGGGCCCTAGTTCCGTTGGGCCCCGGTACTAATGAGCTATAGTGTTAAGGGACCCCCAGTTCTGTTAGTCACCAGATGTAATGGATCTGAATTATGATAATCCCCAGTCCTAATGGAATCCACTACTGATAAGTTCCATTCCTAATAGGCCTTAGTCATTACACTACCTAGGCCTAATACACCCTAACTGTAATTGGCCATAACGTAAAGCACTAGGAATAGGGGTCAATTTGGTCTTAAGCTTCAGTGTTAATGATTAGGTTCAATTGGGCCCTATTAGCACTGGGGCCTATTTTCCTCCGTCGACCAATCATCTTGCGTGAAGGAACCAGCGCCATGAACAATTGACTGACCAGGTAGACGTTTATACCTGAGAGGTGTTAATTAAAGGAGAAAGATGAGACGATATGATGAATAGATACAAATATTACTGACTTATCCTTCCTGTTTCTTCTTCTTACTTAAGTCTCTTCTCATCTTCTCTGCTTTATTCAGTATCTCTCTTTTCATTGAGGTTTCTATAATTCCTTGATCCACTCTATACAAAAGAGGCAAACGAGTTCAGATAAGACGTAAATAGATGGGTAGATAGATAAAACACACACACACACACACACACAGAAATAAATAGATAGGATTTATCTTAGAAATGTATCAATTAGATTTATACACAATTATACTTCTGAATGCATTATTAATATTTTATCTTATTTACAGGTACGTGTGTGTGTATACAAAGGCTGGTCAACTCTCACCTGGGCAAGTATGGTATCAACTCTCCTCCTCTCATTGGCTGATACACCTGTGGTTCACCTGTGGACGTTACGGATCCTTAAAATCTCGTAGGTTCAGTTTTCCTCGTAACCTGGTGAAGGGTGGACGCGTCTTGTGGGGCTCTTATTGGGTATGGTGTAAAGATGGTGGTCAAAATGGCGTCGAAATTGCGCTTAGACTTGACCCGAACCAAGAGGCGTACTTTTGTCAGCTCTTTGACTCCAGACGAATATCCATTACCCCAAGACCCTCAGACCCCATGACCCTCAGACCTCAAGACCCTCAGACCCCAACATCCTCTGACTCAAGACCCTCAGACCCCAACATCCCAAGACCCTCAGACCCAAGACCCTCAGATCCCAACATCCCCAGACCCCAAGACCCTCAGACCCAAAACCCCCAGACCCAAGACCCCAGATCCATCGCCCTAGAGTCAGACTAAGGACCCGATACCCCCAGACTCAAAACCCATCCCCCTGACCTGTCACCCACTTATCTCCGCCTCGTTGACTGTTGACTGAGGGGCGTGCCAGCAGCTGCGGCCCAGTTACGTGTCCTGTCATTAACTGGGTAATCACGCCTGATGGAGAGTCATTTGTCCCTTTCCTTCCCGTCTTCCATCCTCCTTCCCTCCCTCCCTCCCTAACTTCTTTCCTTCCTTCTCCACCCCCCTCCTTTTCCTTGTTTCATTTCCTTTTTTCCCCCTCCCTTACATCCTCTCGTATTCCCTCCCTCCTTTTATCCATCTAGTCATCTTCCTCCCTCCCTCCCAATTATCTTATTAGTAGTGTTTACAGTTAATTTGCCCGGT
This sequence comes from Homarus gammarus, assembly GCA_958450375.1. Lineage (NCBI taxonomy): Eukaryota > Metazoa > Arthropoda > Malacostraca > Decapoda > Nephropidae > Homarus > Homarus gammarus. The sequence goes on from CAUDMG010001828.1 coordinate 2,591,281, forward strand.
AATAAGATGGCCGCGGCTAAGTGTGTGTGTGCGAGTCGTCTCCTCTCACTTATTTCTCGTAATTTGACCGTAATTAATCTGTGAAGGTGACCAATTATGTGATTATATTTTCCGTATTTTTTTTTTTTTTTTGCGAATTATAGGTTTTGTTGTTAGTTATTATCTTTATTTACGGATGAGTTTTTTAATATATAATTTTCTGGATATTTACTTTACACAGTTTTCCGTATTTAATGTTTACAAATGATCCTCCTTCCTTCCTTCCTTCCTTCCTTCCTTCCTTCCCCATTCCGAATCCAGGTGCCGTTCTGTTTGTTTGTTTGCTTGTTACTATCCATCTAAACTTGCTGCTATCCATCTGAACTTGCTACTATCCATCTGAACTTGCTACTATCCATCTGAACTTGCTACTATCCATCTGAACTTATTGCTATCCATCTGAACTTTTTGCTGGCCGTCTGAACTTGCTACTATCCATCTGAACTTGCTACTATCCACCTGAACCTGTTGCTATCCATCTGAACTTTTTGCTGGCCGTCTGAACTTGCTGTAAAACACTCAGAGCATTTGGACAACACCTGGCGTTTTCAGTCTCAGCTCAAGACGGTGTTTAGGAAGCTGAAAAAAAAATGGCTTTGTCCAGGGAAGTGAAAATCCTCAGAATTCCCCGACAACAGCTGATGGTATTGATGGAACTTTGGCCCAACAGCTGATAGAAAACGTGAGCTATTAAGTTTCTGGAATGTCTGTGTTTATGTCTGTTCGTCTGTCTGTGTTTCTCTCTGACTGTCTCTGTTCGTCTGTCTGTGTTTCTATCTCTCCACTTTCTTTGTGTGTTTACTCATCTCTCCATCTGTCCTTTTTATTGATCTCGTTTTTTTCAGCCATCACCTTAGTCCATCTGTCCGACTTTCTGTCCGCAACACTGACAGCTATACCATTCCCTGGAAGCTGCTCAGCGACAACAGGTGGACGTATGGTAAAATTGACACCCACACACACACACACACACACACACACACACACACACACACAGTACAATACAAGTTTTATTTTGACTTTATCCCTTTGTATGCCATCTCAGGAAGGTCAGGTTGCAGCTAGGGTGCTAGGTGTGATGCTAGCTAGGGTGCTAGGTGTGATGCTAGGTGTGGTGCTAGCTAGGGTGCTAGGTGTGATGCTAGGTGTGGTGCTAGGTGTGATGCTAGCTAGGGTGCTAGGTATGGTGCTAGGTATGATGCTAGGTGTGGTGCTAGGTGTGGTGCTCGCAGAGATCAGTGTGGCTTTGAACACAGGTTTTAGTGGTAGCTGGTGACCCGTCGGGCAGATCGAGATAAAAGGAAGCAAGGGGGAGAGTGTTAACAAGTAGGCCAAGGTCAGCCAGCAGGCAGGTTGTGGCCTCTCTCTCTCTCTCTCTCTCTCTCTCTCTCTCTCTCTCTCTCTCTCTCTCTCTCTCTCTCTCGTAGTTGGTGATTTAAGAAAGCATCCAACTCTCTTTATCTATGACACAAATTTGACTGTCAGAATAGTGTCGAAATAACACTTGAAAATCTATCATAACCATGTAATTATTTTTGTTACTGGGTAAATAGACCCTAGTGCCCAGGCCTAATATAGACCCCATCTCCCAGACCCAATAGACCCCAGTACTAACAGACATAACTCCAAAAGAACCCCACCAAAAGAGCCCCAGTTCTTATTATTAGTTTAAATTGAAACCCGTTAAAACTAGGGCTCATTTAACCTTGACCCAATTCAACTCTTCTCTAGTTACGAGGAGAAAAAAATTGCCTTACGAGTATTGGTGAATTCTTTCCCTGTTATACTCTGTACCTTGATGCCCCGGATAACACTCACAGCTGGGTGTTGCCTCGAAGTTATCTGCGAGAATTTTATCTCTATTTACGAGACTTTGCTCCTTTTCCTGCTAGAATCTCGGGGAGGCATGTGGAGTGTGTGTGTATAGGGACAGTTTGTTGGACCTGAAAACATCTTCGACAAAAGAGAGATAGAATGATTGTAGTCCAAACGGGCCTCGAGTCCTTGTAAGCCCCGGCGTGATCTACCTTAATTGAACTTAGCCATTAGGATTAGCACCAATTAGGAGTGGGCCCCAATCCTACTAGCTTAGTTTGGGGCTTATTAGGAGGCCTCAATCCTAATGATTTGCAGAGGGGGATAAGCTCATGAGGGGCTCAGTTAGAAGTGGTTGATTATGTGTCTTCACTTATAAGGATCTCTGGAAAGGAGGGATTGATATTTGGTTTCAGGCGGCATGTGGAAGACTCCTAGGAACAACCTCTTTGATCAGAAACTTCCGCGAAAAGAGGAAACGACTGAACTGACTGATCCGTTGGCCTTATTTATGAGAATCTCTGGGAACGAAAGGAACGAGATTCAGGTTCCTGGAGGCATGTGGGGCACCAGTAAGAACAGTGTCTTTTGATCTTATAACTTAGGCGAAAATAGAGAACGATGGAACTCTTGCGAAAATCAATTGATGGAGAGAGAAAACTTTCGCGAATAGCAGAGAGATAGAACTCCCCCACGATAGAACTCCGCGAAAATCGAGAGAGGAAACGTACCCAAACTCTCTCCTGGAATAATTCATTTACCTGAACGTTCCATCACAAGACACAGGGAATACATGCGCGCACGTGTGTGTATTCATTTATGTATGTATGCATGTATGTATGTATTCATAGGTTGGTAACGTGGGTGTGATGGATGTGTGGGACGTGAGAGGGAGACTTTACATTTTTATTTATTTATATATTTTGTCTCGTCACCAGAAACTGAATTTTTACATTTTAGATTATTTCATATCGTTATAGTCAGTTATTAATTGATTGTTTATGTTTTGATAGAGAGTTTGTTTGTTTCTTTGTTTATAGTCATGTCTTTTTGTGTGTTTGTTTATTTTGTGACACTTTATTTATGTATTTATTTATTACTCGTGTGTGTGTGTGTGTGTGTGTGTGTGTGTGTTGTCCAGACTGTACAGTTGTGTTGCTATGGTGAAGGATGAAGGCCGTGGAGTGACCGCTCGGCCCCAACACAGTAATCTGGGCAGCCACTGTCCACCTCCCCCACTCCTACCCCTTCCTACCCTACACACACACGGCATTAAGCAGCCTCGACACAGCATCTCCATTATCCTTGCCACTACTACCCCTGTCACCACTACTACCCCTGTCACCACTACTACCCCTGTCACCACTACTACCCTGTCACCACTACTACCCCTGGCACCACTACCACCCCTGTCACCACTACCACCCCTGCCACCACTACCACCCCTGTCACCACTACTACCCCTGTCACCACTACCACCCCTGTCACCACTACTACCCCTGTCACCACTACTACCCCTGTCACCACTACTACCCCTGTCACCACTAGTACCCCTGTCACCACTACTACCCCTGTCACCACTACCACCCCTGTCACCACTACCACCCCTGTCACCACTACCACCCCTGTCACCACTACCACCCCTGTCACCACTACCACCCCTGCCACCACTACCACCCCTGTCACCACTACCACCCCTGTCACCACTACCACCCCTGCCACCACTACCACCCCTGTCACCACTACTACCCCTGTCACCACTACTACCCCTGTCACCACTACTACCCCTGTCACCACTACCACCCCTGTCACCACTACCACCCCTGTCACCACTACCACCCCTGTCACCACTACCACCCCTGTCACCACTACCACCCCTGGCACCACTACCACCCCTGTCACCACTACCACCCCTGTCACCACTACTACCCCTGTCACCACTACTACCCCTGTCACCACTACTACCCCTGTCACCACTACTACCCCTGTCACCACTAGTACCCCTGTCACCACTACCACCCCTGTCACCACTACTACCCCTGTCACCACTAGTACCCCTGTCACCACTACTACCCCTGTCACCACTACCACTTGTCCTCAACTCTTCAACCACTGTCATTCTCCACTTATGACACACACACACCCCTTATGACACACACACTCCCCCTCCATGAGACGACCACCACAGCGCCCCCTCCTCTTCCCTACACCATCCATCAGAAAGGTTTAGCTCACACACACATCATCTTGGACCCAGGAAAAGGGGGAAATAATTACACATAATATCATTGTATATCATGGCGCTGTTATTTATCTACTTAGGCCAGTGTTATTATTGTCATTGTTATTATTATTATTATTATTATTTTTATTTTTAACAGTACCTTATAAGACTTCAACCCACAAAAACTTGACTTATTGTTGTTTCTTATAATAATAATAATAATAATAATAATCAAGAGAGTTACTGTACATAAGACGTTGGCATAATGGCAAGGCATTTAAGGGCTTGATCCTATAACACACACACACACTCGCACACACACACACGCACACACACACACGCACGCACACTGGTTAGTCGGTACCTTTTTTCTCTGTGTTTTTAGGGTCCTTTTCGTGTCTACTGAAGGACCACTTGTGTTTTGTTTGTGTTTTTTCTGTATTATTTATCACGGTGTTTTTGTGTGTAATGTCACGTCTTGTGTGTGAGAGAGAGAGAGAGAGAGAGAGAGAGAGAGAGAGAGAGAGAGAGAGACACACACACACACACACAGACACCCTGTTCCTCTTCCCTTTCCCTGACCCTTGCATGTCTCTCACTTGAACCTATTCACGAAACTTACGAATGTGTCCGATGAATATCCAAATGAACACCATGATTCCTGTTGTCTAGGTAAAGGTTGTCAATACCCTTCGTCCGCTGTGTCGTATTATCTCACACAAAATGGTTAAATATACTTTTTAGGGCGAGTGTACAGTACCTAGAAACAGAAGCCATCCACCAGGACATCTTGTAAACTCAGAAACTCGAATACATATCAGTAGGTGTTAATGAAACTTTGTGTGGTGATGTAACTTAACAAAATATAGAAAATGTTAAATAATTAGTCGTCTATCGCCACGTAATGAGGAGTTGTGTTAACGGGGAACATGAAGCCTTGATGGTAGTTTGTATATTTTTTGGTATATAATTATGATTGTTCTTAAGTTAATTTAGCCAATGTTAATAGTGTTATAAATACTTCAAGCTTTACGGTAATGTATATACGTGTATGTAATTTTAATGTACATTTTTTTTAGTACTTGGGTACACTGGCACAGGAATAGAATTGTAAGCAAGGAAAATGTTACTATAGGTATTGTATAAATTTAGAGTGAATGTTTGGGAGTAGAGGAGTGAGGCCAGATGAAACAGCTTTAGGTGTTGTGTACGTAATCTGGAGTTAACAAGGTCTGACTCGGTGCTGCTGGTGCCGGGTTGTGTTGTGGCGGCCGGCAGCGACCTGGGGACCAACTACCAGCCCCCCCCCCCCCCTGTGTCCTCTCTTTCGTGTCGTCTCCGTAGTATAGATTTAAGAGTTGTTAGATGTATCGGGAGTCGTACGAGTCGTTCAGGTAGTCTTACGAGTAGTCACACTTATCGGGAGTGGTAAATGTCGTCCCCGTCCCGATATTTTTATTAGGATTCCTTTACAGTTCCGGTTGTCCTAGGAGTCGTCCCCCGGTTCGGTACTCTCACGTGTCGTCCCAGTAGTCTTAGGAGTCGTCCCCTTGTTCGGTACTCTCGCGTGTCGTCTTAGGAGTCGTTCCTCCTAATGGGATTAATCACGCTAACCGGATTACTGCCTAAAAACATTAAGTAATCCTTTTTGACGCCGGGGAAAAAATAATCCGGGGTAGATTAAGTCCCCCGAAACTGAAAACTATTTCCTATTTCCGGGCGTCATCGTCGATCAGTGGGAGGGGACAAATATTTTGCTGGCCGCTGGGTTTTGGGGGCCTGGGCCTGCCACTCCGAAAATTTGTGTGTGGAGGGAAAGATGAGCTTCTCAGTTTATATATATATATATATATATATATATATATTATATATATATATATATATATATATAAAGAGAGAGAGAGAATATATCCAGTATGTTGTCTGTCATAAAGGCATCTTGCTGATTGTTAGAGCCATCTTGATATGTCCATTGTTTGTCCAGACCCGACCCAGTGTTCAGGTGAGCTCAGTGAGACCTGGTTCCGGCTCTAGATGGGTTATAGGATCGGTTATTAATACGTATTTCAACCTTATCGCCATGATGTTCCGACTTCGTAACGCTAGCCACTTTATATAACAAAATATAACGTTACGATATCGGAACATTAAAGACTCGAAGGATACTTTACGTAATATGAACTAAACTAACATAACCTAACTTAACCATATAGCACTCCTATATCATAACCATGAACTACACTGGTCTGATGAAGCCGTGACCAGTGTCGAGGCTTATATAAAAAAAACACATAATAACAGTCTTGTCGTCCTCCCTGTTGTCTCTCTCAGCCGCTGTCCATAACAATACGTCAACCTAAGTTTATCTAGGTTAGGTCAGATTAAGGTAGATTAGCGTTGGGTTTGGTTAGGTTAGATTATAATTTCATTTATATATCATTGTGTCTACATTCTTCTACATCACGAACGATGAATGGGGCACTGTTGTGTTTTCTAGGGTTTTCAGATCACTTCCGTGTTCTTCACTCACAGCACCCCTGAGTTCTCTTAGACACCCCCTTGTTCAAAAGATCTTTCCACCTTGTTCTCCCCATCAACATGTTCTCTTCCCCTCTACTAAGGGCGGGCCCAGGTGCGCCTCAGAATTTTTTTTCCTTATAAAGCTAAGGCTTATTCCGGCATTAATTGTCACATAATATCCAGCGTAAGGATTATGCTACGCTGCCCTCACCTGCGGGGGTACTAACGCCCTTCTGGACCCTCAGGCGTAGGGCAGAGGGTCGCCTGCCTCGTCATGGTGTCCCTGGCTGCAACGTGGAGTCGTAATTCCCTCTTTAAAACCTTCTTAATGACGGCGTCGATCATGACGATGGCCTGTACGACCACATAATGTTGCAGAGGGACGAGGAGCGTGAGGGAGGGTGGTGGAAGGAGGGAGGGAGGGAGGGAGCGAAGAAGCGGGATGGAGAGGGAGGAAGAGAGGGTGGTGGTGGATGGGGAGGGAAGGAGGGGTGGATTGGAAGGTGTGAAAGAATGTGGGTAGGGGGCGGAGAGAGAAGGAGGGATTGGGGAGAATGGAACAAGAGGGGGGGGGGGTGGATGTGGAGGGAGGGGCCTTCAGTACATACTACTACAGCCGGGCACACCAGGGAAAGGTCACTTCCTCACCCAACACAGCTGCCACTGTAATGCTAAGCTGTGAGACATGCCAACATTCCCCCACTACTAAGCGGCGTCCCACAAGGCAGAGTACTACCCACACCGTTATTCATGACCTACATAACTACAGATTAAGAGGCAGGGGGTAAGGGGGGAGAGCCTGTGAGTAAAACGGACACACTGGGAAGAAAATAGGTTAAGTGTGGTTGTTGAAATATAGCTGAAATATATTCATCGACCAAGCTTAGTTAAAATCCATTGGCGACTATCGTGTTCACAATTAACGGAAGCACGCAGTGACGGACGGAAAATATTCTTTTTTGGGATGGCGGGGGAGAAAGATATACTGCACACAACTTACACGTACACAAAAGGGAAACAACGGATAGATACATCAAACAAGAGCTTCTAGACGGTATCAGGTATCCACGACGCAGAAGACGTGAAAAAATTTATTCAGGCAGCACTGACTTGCTTTTATGGAGTCTGCCAAGAACCTTCCAGGAGGTTGAGATCAGCAGGAGGAGGCACTCATCGCGTCAAGATGGTCGTCTGATGAATAAACACACTCAGATCCCAGTCACATATACTCGGTAAACCCCGGAAATACGAATAGAAAATTATCTGATCTTGTGGCTCTTTGCAACTTTGAACTCCTGTCGTAACAGAGGCATCAGTATTGGTCGTATGATTCTCTGACGTCACAACTAAACCTTGATTGGTCCCATTTATCTCTGTTGTCATTTTTAATTCGTTGATTGGCTGTACTAGGTGGTTAATCGGGCGCCTTTGCTGATGCAGTAAATAGTCTCAACATCCCCTCACATCAAATACGTTAAGAGCTAGTGAATAACCTCTACTTGATTAAGTCCGTCTGCCCGTCTGAAGCTCAGTCTCTTTGTCCACTAGCTGGCAATCAAGATATGTTATGAATGATTTACGTCGCTTCACAATGTAAATCTTATCATCCAGTCAACCTTTGAGTGACCTTGACCTACGTCCAAGGTCATGAAGCCGCTTATTGATGGGAATGTATTCCTCTTATTTACGATGCTCTTGTGTACAGTATATATTAACACAGGGAGGTGACGGACGGACGGTGGCTCACTAACAAGACAACAACTGTGCACCAACATGTTTAGATGGGATTAAGCGGAGAAAACAAACACACTCTGGACAGGCTTCAGAGTTCATGCTCACGATGATAGTGTTAAGGTTCTTATCTTGGCTCAAGGTAGACGGACCTGGGGAGCAACCCTCACTACCCACCCAACTCACCCCAGTCACGACACGAATAGGTCCTCACCTGATAATTTCCACGTGCGGTACACGTACACAGTTCGATACACCCAAGAGGTCACCACAGTATTGTCGAGGTCCCACACACACCCTCTCCCACACATCTTGATCTCACTTTACCTGTGTGGATGTCCTATACACGCCCCCGCCTTCTTACGTATCCCTGTATATTCGTGTCGTTGTCTCACCGACCTCCACACGGTCACCTACACAGGGGCCACGTTGCATAGGGCCTCGTTCACCTGATTCACTTCAGTAGGGAATTTGTTTTCTGCTTAACAACGTTTCATAATATCCCAAGAGTTTGCATCACCTCTGGTATTTAAGTGAATTAGGTCATAATCTTGCTCGGAGGCTGGTGCTGCTGGTGGTGTAGTCAGTTTTGTCCATCGAGACGGGGAGGGGGGGGGGGGGAGGTAACCGGGAAATGCGGTATTTCCAAGGTCCTCGGAGGATGAATTTTGCTGTGTTTTGTTTTCTATGTTTTCCTTCCTTAGCGTAGATCAGTTGACCTACAGGTGGGGACTAAACAGAAGAGACGAAGAATTGACACTAGTGAATACGCAACCGTCTTTCCTATGAACGGTCATTAGGTCTTGTCGTCATCTCTCTACCCTGGAAACCGTTTTATCCCTTCACCTCACTTCCTCACCCCTAGGTGTTGTCCCCCCCCCTTCTCTCTCCCCACCACAGGTCATATCTCCCCACCCTTACTCATCTGCCCCCACTCCTCAACCCAGGTCATATCTCCCCACCCCAGCTACTCTTCCTCCCCTCTACCCACACCAAGTTTTATCTCTCCCCACCTCAGATCCTTTGTCTCCCCTCTCCTCAGGTCTTCTCCTTCTCTCCCCATCCCCATGTCTTCTCCCCCCTCTTCCCACCCCTGCTCTTCTTCCTCCTCTCTCTCCCAGGTCTTCTCCCCACCTCTTCCCCAGGTCCTTTCACTTCCCTCTTCCCATCCCTATGTTTTCTCCCTCCCTTCTCCCCACCCCAGATCCTCTGCCTCCACTCTCCCCACCCTAGGGTCTTCTCCCTTCCATCTCCCCACCTTTAGTTTTCCCTCCCTCCCTTCTCCCCACCCCCAGTATTCTTTTCTCCCCTCTCCTCACCCCAGGTCCTCTCCCTCCCTTCTCCCCGTATCTTCGACCTTTTCTTCCCATCTAACCCTTCTTGGTAACCTCCCCCCTCCCTCCCTCCATCCTCCCCAAACCTTCTCTCTTCACCCCATAGCAACCGTCAAGCCTCTCCCAGCATATCTTGAAACCCTCCCTCCCAGAAACTCTCCCCTCCGCCCCTCTCTCATCCTCCCTCACACGACTTCCCATTCCCCCTCCACTCCCTTCATTCTCCCCCTCCACTCCCTCCACTCTCCTCCCCCCTCCCTCTCCTCCCCTCTCCCCCTCCTCCCCTCTCCCTCTCCTCCCCTCTCCCCCTCCTTCCCTCTCCTCCCCCCTCTCCCCTTCCCTCCCCTCCCTCTCCCCACTCTCTCTTCCCTCCCGTCACTCTCTCCCCCACTCTCTCTTCCCCCCGTCACTCTCTCTCTTCCCCCCGTCACTCTCTTCCCCTCCCCACTCTCTCCCCTCCCCACTCTCTCCCCTCACCCCCGGCATCTCTCTCCCCAACAGGATATAAAAAGAATGCAATAACAACTCGGGATTCTTACACAAGGATTATTACCCCAGGTTGGTGATGGTGGGGTGACCTTGTTGTCGATGATGAAGCTGCCAAGGGTTGTGTCTCCTCATCTCCCTCCTTTCCTCTCTCTCCCTTTCTCTCCCTCTTGCTTCCCACTCTCTTTCCCATCCGTACCCATCCCATTTTTCAACCCCTTCTCACCCTCCTACTTTTTCCCTCTCTCTCATCCTCTATTCTCTCTCACCTTCTATCTTCCTTCCATCCACCCTTTCCTCCTCCACGTTTCATTCTTCCTCTCACCTCCACCTTCCACCCGTCCCTCTCCCGTTCCCCGTCCCACCTACCATCCCGTTCCCCCCTCCCACTCACCCCTCTCACTGTGTCATTATTATTGTTATTATTATTATTTATTTATTTATTTATTTATTTATTTATTTATTTATTTTATTCTTGTCAATTAAAAGTTCCCGTCTATGTGTCTGTGTATCTGTCTGTCTGTTTACTGACGTGTAGTGTTGCTGGGGCCGTGTTACTGACGTGTAGTGTTGCTGTGGCCGTGTTACTGACGTGTAATGTTGCTAGGACCGTGTTACTGACGTGTAGTGTTGCTAGGACCGTGTTACTGACGTGTAGTGTTACTGTGGCCGTGTTACTGACGTGTAGTGTTGCTAGGACCGTGTTACTGACGTGTAGTGTTGCTGGGGCCGTGTTGCTGACGTAGTGTTGCTGGTGCTCTTTTTACTGACGTGTAGTGTTGCTGGGGCCGTGTTACTGACGTGTAGTGTTGCTGGGGCCGTGTTACTGACGTGTAGTGTTGCTGGGGCCGTGTTACTGACGTGTAGTGTTGCTGGGGCAGGTGTTACTGACGTGTAGTGGTTCTGGGGATGTGTTACTGACGTGTAGTGTTGTTGGGGCCGTGTTACTGACGTGATAGTGTTTCTTGGGCCGTGTTACTGACGTGTGGTATTGCTGGGGCCGTGTTACTGGCGTGTAGTGTTGTTCGGGTCGTGTTCCTGACATGTAGTGTTGCTGGCGCCGTGTTACTGACGTAGTGCTGCTGGGGCCGTGTTATTGACGTGTAGTGTTGCTAGGTACGTGTTACTGACGTGTAGTGTTGCTAGGGACGTGTTACTGACGTGTAGCGCTGCTGTGGCCGTGTTACTGACGTGTAGCGCTGCTGTGGCCGTGTTACAGACGTGTAGCGTTGCTTTGGCCGTGTTACTGACGTGTAGTGTTGCTGGGGCCGTGTTACTGACGTGTAGTGTTCCTGGTGCTCTGTTTAATGACGTGTAGTGTTGCTGTGGACGTGTTTCTGACGTTTGGTGTTGTTAAGGTCGTGTTACTGACATAGTGTTGCTAGGGCCGTGTTACTGACGTGTAGTGTTGCTGTGGGCGTGTTACTATCGTGTAGTGTTGTTGGGAACGTGTTACTGACGTGTAGCGTTGCTGTGGCCGTGTTACTGACGTGTAGCGCTGCTGTGGCCGTGTTACTGACGTGTAGCGCTGCTGTGGCCGTATTACTGACGTGTAGTGTTGCTGGGGCCGTGTTACTGACGTGTAGTGTTGCTGGGGCCGTGTTACTGACGTGTAGTGTTACTGTGGGCGTGTTACTATCGTGTAGTGTTGTTGGGGACGTGTTACTGACGTGTAGCGTTGCTGTGGCCGTGTTACTGACGTGTAGCGCTGCTGTGGCCGTGTTACTGACGTGTAGCGCTGCTGTGGCCGTGTTACTGACGTGTAGTGTTGCTGGGGCCGTGTTACTGACGTGTAGTGTTACTGTAGCCGTGTTACTGACGTGTAGTGTTACTGTGGCCGTGTTACTGACGTGTAGTGTTTCTGTGGCCGTGTTACTGACGTGTAGTGTTGCTGTGGCCGTGTTACTGACGTGTAGTGTTGCTGGGGCCGTGTTACTGACGTGTAGTGTTGCTGGGGCCGTGTTACTGACGTGTAGTGATGCTGGGGCCATGTTACTGACGTGTAGTGTTACTGTGGCCGTGTTACTGACGTGTAGTGTTGCTGGGGCCGTGTTACTGACGTGTAGTGTTGCTGGGGCCGTGTTACTGACGTGTAGTGATGCTAGGGACGTGTTGCTGACGTGTAGTGTTGCTGGGGCCGTGTTACTGACGTGTAGTGTTGCTGTGGCCGTGTTACTGACGTGTAGTGTTGCTGTGGCCGTGTTACTGACGTGTAGTGTTGCTGGGGCCGTGTTACTGACGTGTAGTGTTGCTGAGGCCGTGTTACTGACGTGTAGTGATGCTGGGGCCGTGTTACTGACGTGTAGTGTTACTGTGGCCGTGTTACTGACGTGTAGTGTTGCTGGAGCCGTGTTACTGACGTGTAGTGTTGCTGGGGCCGTGTTACTGACGTGTAGTGATGCTGGGGCCGTGTTACTGATGTGTAGTGTTGCTGGGGCCGTGTTACTGACGTGTAGTGTTGCTGTGGCCGTGTTACTGACGTGTAGTGTTGCTGTGGCCGTGTTACTGACGTGTAGTGTTGCTGGGGCCGTGTTACTGACGTATTCTCGCCGGAGGGAGGACGAATTTCATAATCTGGCTTCTCAATTTGTTTCATCATATTTTTTGATAGTTTACCTCAGCGCTGAGAACACAATTTACGGAGACCGGCAGTTTGCCCAAGACTTACACCCTCTCCCCTTCCCCCTCACCCTCTCCCCTCCCTCCTCACCCTCTCCCTTCCCCCCTCACCCTCCTCCCTCACTCTTCCCCCTCAGCCTCCCCCCCTCACTCTTCCCCCTCAGCCTCCCCCCTCACCCTCCCCAAAATACCCGGGAGTTTTACCTCTATATTTTAAGTTTAACTAAATTACCTAATTTAGGGAAGGTAGGGGAGGTGCCAGGTGTACGGGGGGGGGGGATCTGGGTATTTGTTAAGAAGTGTTTTTTTATTTTGTTTTTTTTGAGGGTTGGAAAATGAAATTATTCGTGTTTTTGTCTTTCGTCCGTGTGGATGTCTAGTCGTGTCTGTGTCTGTCTGTATCGGTATATTGTAGATGAAATGAAGTATAAAAAATATTGGGACATTAACCACCAGTAGACACAGTTGAAGACTCCGTGTTACTGGTGAAGGTAGACTGTGTGAGCGGGTGTACCTGTACTGTGTGGGTATTAACACGTGTTGTATACGAGAGTGAACGAGTCAGTGATGGTACAGCTTGTGTTGTTCAGTATCCGTGTGACCGTTTGTTATGTACCGGGACACTCGTATTTTGAGGCAGCAGTCATGGTGTACAGTTCACTAACTTATGGACGTTTTAACTTTCTTCTTTATTTTTCAAAAAGGGAAGAATGTCTTAGTAATATCTCTACACTAGTTGTTCTAGACGTGCTGACTCTGTATCAATGTTCAGATTTATTGTTGTGTACGAGTTTGTTTATATATATATATATATATATATATATATATATATATATATATATATATATATATATATATATATATATATATATTTATATATAATTTGTGTGTGTGTGTGTACACACACGCACACACACACACACACATTTTTCCATGTATCTCGGTAATATTAATGTTTGTTTAACAAGCCGCTCCCCTCCCTCCCCCAGGGGCCACACACGCATCACTCTGCCAGGAACTGGTCCAACAAATTTGCTTCATATCTCATAACCACCAATTGAAGTACCGGAGGCATGGCCGCGCCCACCCACCTAGGGCAGTGAAGTCGACGACTCCCTCCACATACCACAACCTCAGCAGCCTTATGGTTCCCTGTGGGTTAGCCCTATACTGCCCCGAGTACTAATATCCTATTCATCGTTGTGTAAAGGCCTGATCGTTACAAAAGGCGAACGACCTGTTAATAGCCGGGACCAGCATAACGCGCTGGGAGAAATTGCCTCTGGCCGCGACAGATTGGATGAAGGTTCATCTCGTAAACCACAGATGACGGGGCCGAGTTGCTGTGTCGCCCACCCCCCCCCCCCCCCTACCTTCCCTTCCTCTCCCTCACCGTCCTCCCCTTCCCTGTAACACACACACACACGGGGTAATTCAACAACACTTGACCTCCATACATCGGTCATATTCCACCCTCCCCGACCCCTCCCCGACCCCTCCCCGACCCCTCCCGACTATGTGGGTCTCACACTCGACCTATACTCTGGTCAGTACTGGAATCCATACGTGTACTGCTGTGTTGCAACCATATTAACCCACATGACTCACACGTCGACACAGCTTCAACCCAAACCCGAGGCTTCGTCGACCCATATTAATCTTTTTCACGATATTCCCTCGGCCCACACACGACCCTCACTCACCCCCACACACGACCCTCACTCACCCCCACACACGACCCTCACTCACCCCCACACACGACCCTCACTCACCCCCACACACGACCCTCACTCACCCCCACACACGACCCTCACTCACCCCCACACACGACCCTCACTTACCCCCACACACGACCCTCACCTACCCCCACACACGACCCTCACTCACCCCCACACACGACCCTCACTCACCCCCACACACGACCCTCACTCACCCCCACACACGACCCTCACTCACCCCACACGCGACCATCAGTCCACCCTGCACACCCCCCTCGCCCCTGCACACCCCTCTCGACCCTGCACACCCACCTCGCCCTTGCACACCCCCCTCGCCCCTGCACACCCCCCTCGACCCTGCACACCCCTCTCGACCCTGCACACCCCCCTCGCCCCTGCACACCCCTCTCGACCCTGCACACCCACCTCGCCCTTGCACACCCCCCTCGCCCCTGCACACCCCCTCGACCTTGCACACCCCCCTCGACCCTACAGTCTCCCCTCACCGCCACATCCGGACCCCCTTAGTTGACCCGGTGGGGAGCGGCACTCCCTGGTGTGGTAAGGGCGTCGGTTCGTGTTGATGTGTCTCCCTCCTGCTGCTGGGCTGACAACTTGAATGTGTCGTCTCCCCCCCCCCCCCCGTCGCCCCCCCCCCCGTCGTCTCCCCCCCCCCCCCCCCCCCCGTCGTCCTCCCCGTCGTCCTCCCCGTCGTCCTCCCTGTCGTCCTCCCTGTCGTCCTCCCTGTCGTCCTCCCCGTCGTCCTCCCCGTCCTCCCCACCTCGCCTCGTCGAGATTTAGATCACACGAGATGCGACATAGTTTATACAACTCAATCGTGGAATGTAGTAACCTCTCTAGGCTTAGTGTTGGCAACTGTTGGCAGAGATGCTTGTGGGTGAGGCATTTGTAGTTAGGAGTGTTTGTGGGTGAAGCATTTGTAGTTAGGAGTGTTTGTGGGTGAAGCATTTGTAGTTAGGAGTGTTTGTGGGTGAAGCATTTGTGGTCAGAAGTGTTTGTGGGTGAAGCATTTGTGGTCAGAAGTGTTTGTGGGTGAAGCATTTGTGGTCAGAAGTGTTTGTAGTCTTTATTGTGAAAGGAGTTTAATATTTGTATAACTTAATTAAACGGTTCACATTGTTGACACGTGTATATACATATTAGACGATGTTGGAAGGGAAAGTAAACAATGTTGGTTGAATAATAGGGAAACACAGAGCCCAGAGTAGAAAGGAGAGGGGGAAGAGAGAGGAAAATAAAAAGAGAGAAGAGGGAGATGAAGGAAGTGAAGGAGACAGAGGATATAGAACAGAGAAGCATGATTGAATTACATTAATGAGAAGATCATTAATATTACAGTAGTGTCAATGACTGGTCTATTGTCTGTCTTGTCATTGAGAATAAAGGGGGGGTTACTGTATGCAGTGTCTGTCTGTCTGTCCGTCCGTCTGTGTCCGTCTCTGTCTGTCCGTCCGTCCGTCTGTGTCCGTCTCTGTCTGTCCATCCGTCTGTGTCCGTCTCTGTCTGTTTGTCTGTCCGTCCGTCTGTGTATAAAGTCAACAATGCCGCGGGATTGAACGAAATTTCACCTCACTTGGTACAAAACGGCACCAAAAAATGATGCTCTCGGAACAGTTGTAAACCTTTATTGTCTAGTAAGCCTCAGCCTCGGGGGGATGGGGGGTCACGTTATCTTCAGCTGATGGTTGTGTTTGTGGGTAAATATATTGATGTAACTAGAGAGAGAGAGAGAGAGAGAGAGAGAGAGAGAGAGAGAGAGAGAGAGATTTTTAGACCTCTACTACACCAATTGCCTACCACAGGAAGGAACGCACCTAACTTGTCAACACTAAGGCAAGTTTGTCACCATCTCAACATACACGTAACTCTGACCGTTCAAGATTTACGCAATTATTTTAACAAGCAAAACGAATTTAGCTTTTTTTTATTTATTCTTTTTATTGTTAGGGTGTTCCAGTGACTAAACGTGAGAATAATTAAGCTATTTTGGGTTTTATGTCGTGTTTACGTGTAGGTATTTTTTTGGTCCTAATTATGTAACTCTAGGAAGAAGGTCAACATGAGAGGCACGCGCGGGGGGGGGGGGGGGGCTCCTGTTATGTCATAGTGGGAATTAGCTGATGGGCGGACACACACACACACACACACACACACATACGTTCCTCAAGACTATTCAACACCCGGACACGCACAACCATGTCTTATAACACCATAAAGATAAAAGACACGCACCCACGCCTCTCAAGACTCAAGACACGCATACACATGTCCTAAAACGTGTAGTTGGTGCGTGGTAAATATCGAGTGTGGTAAAGGGGGAGGGGGAGGGTGTTGTGATAGCGGCGGCCATAAAGCGAACTTAATGTGGTGGGGGTCCAGTTCTGGTGGCCGGCCTCTAGCCCCCTATCCACTTAGTCTGGATAGGTGAACCCCGGTTAGCCCTGGTTGGAGTTGGGATAGTTGTTGTTGTTTCAGCTGGATAGAGAGATAGGTCCAATCCAAGTAGACCATTCACCCATCGTTGACCCCGGCCAGTGTCAATGGCTAGGTTATGGCCACTCTTGTCCTAGACGGAGAGATGTGATGGCCATTTTAATTCCACTTTTTTTTTTATTTTACTAAAAAATTTACTACGTGTAGATTTTTGTATCATTCGGTTACAATGTGTTTATTTCCGTAGGCTTATTTATTATTGGACAGTTATAGTGTCGTCAGTACATTGTTATATAAAGTAAGTTTATATTTATTTAGTTTTTTATTCTTATATTTTGAATTTATCGAGAAAGTTTCTAAAGGTTCTCCTAAGCTCAATATTTAGTCTGACTAATGGGCCGTGTGGTAGACCCTAGGTAAACTCTAGGTACACTTCACAATAAACTCTAGGTAAACTCTAGGTACACTTCATAATAAACTCAAGGTAAACTCTAGGTACACTTCACAATAAACTCTAGGTAAACTCTCGGTACACTTCACAATAAACTCTAGGTAAACTCTAGGTACACTTCACAATAAACTCTAGGTAAACTCTAGGTACACTTCACAATAAACTCTAGGTAAACTCTAGGTACACTTCATAATAAACTCTAGGTAAACTCTAGGTACACTTCATAATAAACTCTAGGTAAACTCTAGGTACACTTCATGATAAACTCTAGGTAAACTCTAGGTACACTTCATGATAAACTCTAGGTAAACTTTAGTTAAACTTCAGATGAATAGTTAAAATCCAAATGACTACTAATAAACTCATTAAACTCAAGGTAAACTCGGAAAACCAGACAAACTTCAGGTATATGCCAGGTATCTTCTGTTTCATAATGACAAAAACTGATTGATATTATTATGTATGAATACACTCGTTAAAAAACTACCTTTACAATTCATGTGTGAAGGTTTGTGATAAAGGCTCATGAGGCATACTATTATTCACCAGTCATAATGCAACGAACTAATTTTATACTTTGAATGACATAACTATATTAGGCCTACCATAATAGGTGGGAAATGTCTCACTATCACGCCTGCCAACCCTAACGAGACAACAGGATTGGTCAGTTCCAAATTCATCGGATCCTCCTGATAGGTCCTTTTTTTTTATCGAGTATCTGTTAATTATTATTTCTTTTGTTCCTTCGTGAAAAACAACGATTTTTATTAATGAGGTAGAATTATTGCGTATTGTACTCCTTTGGCAGATGGTGGTGGTGGTGGCCAGGAGGTGTGGTAGAGTGTGTTGGTGGTAGTGGTGGCCGGGAGGTGTGGTAGTGTGTGTTGGTGGTAGTGGTGGCCGGGAGGTGTGGTAGAGTGTGTTGGTGGTAGTGGTGGCCGGGAGGTGTGGTAGAGTGTATTGGTGGTAGTGGTGGCCGGGAAGTGTGTTGGTGGTGGTGGTGGCCAGGAGGTGTGGTAGTGTGTGTTGGTGGTAGTGGTGGCCGGGAAGTGTGGTAGAGTGTGGTGGTGGTGGCCGGGAGGTGTGGTAGAGTGTGTTGGTGGTAGTGGTGGCCGGGAGGTGTGGTAGAGTGTGTTGGTGGTAGTGGTGGCCGGGAGGTGTGGTAGAGTGTGTTGGTGGTAGTGGTGGCCGGGAGGTGTGGTAGAGTGTGTTGGTGGTAGTGGTGGCCGGGAAGTGTGTTGGTGGTGGTGGTGGCCAGGAGGTGTGGTAGTGTGTGTTGGTGGTAGTGGTGGCCGGGAAGTGTGGTAGAGTGTGGTGGTGGTGGCCGGGAGGTGTGGTAGAGTGTGTTGGTGGTAGTGGTGGCCGGGAGGTGTGGTAGAGTGTGTTGGTGGTAGTGGTGGCCGGGAGGTGTGGTAGAGTGTGTTGGTGGTGGCCGGGAGGTGTGGTAGAGTGTGTTGGTAGTAGTGGTGACCTAGAGATGTGGTGGAATGTGGATGTGTGTGGTGGTGGCTGGGAGGTGTGGTGGTGGTTATATCCCGGAGGTGTGGTGGAGTGTGGTGGTTGTATCCCGGAGGTGTGGTATCAACTCTTGGGAAACTTCTACTAAATTTTCACTTACGCCGCCAGACTGTGAGAGGTAGACGGTACTTAACATTAAATTGTGATTAGTTTCATGTACACTCTGACCCTTACACTACTCTGACCACTAGAACTTCCTATATACTGTATATATATATTAAATTATTTCTCAACAAGAAAATATTAAATGGGAATTGTTTATAGCACCAGTTGGTAAGGAATTAGGGATAGGTTTATTTGCGTGTTTATTTATATATCGTAGATTGTTTGGTTTCACAGTTCAGCTATTTAGGTGATATATTTTAGTAATGGTATTGGTAAATTTGTCATTATTGAGAACTATGACGGCACGCACTGTTATTACCTCGGCAAATTTGAAAAACATTTTGATATGAATTTTCTAGTGGTTTATTTTAGGCGAGTCACTGTTACAAAGTTGCTGGTATTGGTTTTCTGTCGTGTGGAACCATTTTCTTCGTTTCAGGAGAATGTGACCGTTTTCTGTTTACTACTGTTTCCCATCAAGTCGTATTTCGGACCCGTTTTCTCTCACCTCTCACACTGTGAACATTTTCTCTAGTGGCCATTGTGGGGGCGACTGAGCTGAACCTATTGATTGGGATGCTCCCTCACCTGCTCATCTTATATCAGTCTTTTCTGTTGTATATCAATTATGTTCTTCACTCTTAATGAAAAATTTAAATGACTACTAATATATTTAACGTTTCAAATCCGTATTATGCAATATATATATATATATATATATATATATATATATATATATATATATATATATATATATATATATATATATATATATATATATAAATAAATATATATATATATATATATATATATATATATATATAAATAAATAAATATATATAAATATGTGTATATATATGTATATATATATATGTATATGCAAGTAAATCACTGTAGGTGAGCGTTATCAGGTATATGCTGATAACCACAAGGAAAAAGAAAACACGAAGTTCCCAAGCGCTTTCGTGTAATTCACATCTTCAGGGGTGAGTACAGACTGTACTCACCCCAGAAGATGTGAATTACACGAAAGCGCTTGGGAACTTCGTGTTTTCTTTTTCCTTGTGGTTATCAGCATATATATATATATATATATATATATATATATATATATATATATATATATTATATATATATATATATATATATATATATGCCGGAAGAGAAGCTTTGTTCATGACATTTATTACTCACTTCCTCAGGCTACTGTGTTAAAAATTACCCCAGAACAGTTCATTATGTAGAATGTTCAAGTAGTGTACCAGAGTTTTACATGGTTTAAGCCGGAGACAGAGACTGACAGGCGGGCAAAGGGGAGGTAGTTAAAGAGAGATACAACTAGCTTATACCAGGGACTGACCTCATTACCTGCCGTGGCTTATGGACACTATTGGTTTTATGTATCAGTGATGGTTGTGTCAGATGTGTGTATTTAAAGTTGAGTCAGCATTACCGACAACACTGCACAATAACGTGATGTACACACACCTAACACTTACCAGTTCATTTATAAAGGTTAGGCTCGTACATGCCACAGGGGATGGTCAAATAGTCCTCAGTTCCAATAGGCTCCACCTTAAGCTGAACCATTACTTAAAAACTGGGGTTTGGTCTTAATAGTCCCCAGTTTTGATGGACCAATGTGTCCTCTCATAGCAGTTTGGGGCCTAATAGGACAGAGACTGGCGCTTATTAAAGATTGGGGCCTATTAACAAAAGAACATAAGAATGGAGGAAAATGCAGCGGGCCTATTGGCCTATACTGGACAGTCCCATTTACACCCAACCCCTGTTGCTCATATATCCATCCAACCTTTGTTTGAAGCTATCCAGCGTATTCGAGTTAATGATGATATTTGGTAACTTGTTCCAGTCGTCCACTACTGTATTAGGCTGGGATCCGTGTAGCATGCAGTCCTCGCCTCCACCACCTGGGTGTAAATTCCCAAAGGCTTCTACGTTGTTCTTTATATCCGACAGCACCACTAACTTTCGCTTTAGCAACACTATAAAACTGGCGCCAAATGACCTCAAAGTTGCACTGAGTCTCGACCTTGAACATATACTTTTAGTTCTTCCATATCCGGTTGGAGAAATACTGGAAGAACATGTAAGAATCGTGTTCGTAATATACTTCGTTATTGTACTGTACTCCGGTTTTCATGTTTCTCGACATTACGAATCCGGATGAAATATTACTTTACGAATATTTTGTACTTCGGACCCATATGAAACAATGTTATCCTATAGAATTTTCTAAAAATAAATATGTACTTTTTTTTCGTTTTATTTATTTTTTTATTCTTAACCCCCTGACTAATTAGATTTTTTCCCTCTCTTTTCACTCCGACTTCCACTCTGCCTGGACTTAAGCCAAGTAATTAGTGATAATCTTCACGCACTAATTTTTTCCAAGTAACGGCTTGGTGGTATTTTACACGTTGGTAAATTTACTGCTGGTGGCTATTGGCTCAGCTCAGCCCGGGGGATATTCCTCTTGGGTGATGTATGTAAAATATACTTAATTTTTTTGCTTAGATAATAATAATAATAATAATAATAATAATAATAATAATAATAATAATAATTTGGTTGTGATAAATATTTCTTTTAATTGATTACACTAACATAGTCTTTAATATGACAATACTCAATACTTACTATGAAAGAGAGTTTATAAATAGTAAAATATACGGGAACAGTATTAACAACATAACAATACTAACATATAGATTAACAATATTTTATCTACATTCACATATGTAATATTTACTTTTTTTTTATTTAATTAGTATTTTGTTGAGAATAATTTTAGCTGGATCAACGAGATAAATATTGAAAACTTGTAGAATAAAGAAAATCAAATATTCTTAGCTGTATATATAGAGATAATGATAGAAATATTAATGGATAGAAAATTGAAGGTTAGGAAGGACAAGGGAAGACAGACTGGAGACGCTTTAGGTGGGCCGTGGTCGCCAACCCTCAGGTCTATCTATATAAGGATGGTACATTAGTTGATTGTTAGGTTAGATTGGGTCAGGGATTGGTTAGTTTATAAATTATTAGTCAAGTTAGGTGTTAGTGAGGTTGGGCCAGGTTAAGTAAGGTTCATGAAACAACATACCTAGAGAGAGAATGCCATTATTATTTTTTTTTAGCAAGAAGAATGATAGTTAACTCTTGCGCAGATAAAAAAAAAGTTACTACTATTTTACTGTGTATCTAATTGTGTTGCTTAAACTGGGGGGAAAAGGATACTCCTAGTTTGTTGTGCATATTTTTGTGTTGCGTAAATATTATATGAGAAAAATGCTTTGTTTCTACGAGTATTTTTTTTTCTTTATTTAAGCAGGTGAATAAAAGAGAGGGTTTGTAGAAGTATATTTATGTTTGCTTTTTGTTTATTTGTTTATGAATTTAGGAGAATTAAACGTAAACACACAAACAGATACGTTCATTTTCATTATTTACTTTTGTCTGGGGCGTCTCTGCTTGCCGACACACAGAGAGAGACAAGGTGATGACAGATATGACTGGCATGAATAGACAGAGGAAACAGACTTACGAGATATAGTGATAGAATTGGGAGAGAGGTTGATAAAATAAGAGGCCTCTCTCTCTCTCTCTCTCTCTCTCTCTCTCTCTCTCTCTCTCTCTCTCTCTCTCTCTCTCACTCACTGACTGATGTAGTGGAAGTGAGGGCGCCAGGCTCGTCTGAACCCTGTGTGTGTGTGTGTATATATGTGTGTGTGTCATGGGAAAATTCACTCACTCACGCACACTCAAACGTACACATACACACGATAGATAAACGTTCATTTATCCATATACATTTAAAGGTAAACACACACACACACACATACACACACACACACACACACGCACACGCACAAACGATAGATAAACGTTCATTTATCCACATACAATTAAAGGTACACACACACACACACACACACACATACATTGACACGCATACACACACACACGCACGCACGCCCGCACGCACACACGCACACACACACACACAAGACGGAGGAGGGTGTGTCGTGAGCTGCCTGGTGTCTCCCCGCTGCATTATAGTGATTGCTGCCACCACCACTGATACTCCCAGCTCGCCTGCCTCCTACTGTGTGTCTGTCTGCTCTCCTGCCTCCTGCTATGCTTCTCTGCTGCTCTGTCTGCCTCCTGCTGTGTGTGTCTGTCTGCTAGCCTGCCTCCTGCTGTGCTTTTCTGCTGCTCTGTCTGCCTCCTGCTGTGTGTGTTTGCTGTTCCTGCCTCTTGTTCTGTGTGTCTGCTGCTGCCTTTTGCTGTGTGTGTGTGTGTGTGTGAGAAGGTAAGTATGTGAGTGGCGTGTGTGTGGGGTCGTGTAGGCGCGTGTGGGTAGCGTGGCAGCGAGTAGCGTGTAGGGCCTCTGGGATATCACTGTATTGCTCCGACCTCAATCCACCCGTTGGGGATTAAAGTGACTTTGAAGGTGACCTGTGCCGGTGACCTGTGCATGTGACCTGTGCCGGTGACCTGTACCAGTTACCTGTGTCGGTGACCTGTGCCGGTGACCTGTAGCAGTGACCTGTGCCGGTGACCTGTGCATGTGACCTGTAGCAGTGACCTGTGCCGGTGACCTGTGCTGTTGACGTTAACATTTGTCGTTGACCTGGTCACACGCACACACGAGAACAGACAGACCCATAAACAAACAAATATCAGAGAGTAAGTTTTACCGTCCACCAAACTGTTGCTTCTTGCAATACGCATGAAAAGGGTTATTGTGGAGTTCAAGCGGCACGACTCTTTCTCTCTCTCGCTCTCTCTCTCTCTCACTAGAAGAAGACTCTGGGATAGACAACGCCTTCATCCTTTATCCGAGATATTGAAAGGCTCTTGTGTTGACGGTGAGAGAGAGGACCACGGTGCATAAACAACAAATTTGACGTATTATTGTCATGTTGGAGATGCAGGGGCGGATCAGGATACCTTGGAGACGCTGAAACAAAGGTCACCCAGTCTATAGCTTGATACCTTGGAGACGCTGAAACAAAGGTCACCCAGTCTATAGCTTGATACCTTGGAGACGCTGAAACAAAGGTCACCCAGTCTATAGTTTGAGACCTTGGAGACACTGATACAAAGGTCAGTTAAAAGACTAGACAGGATCCTTTTCAAGAGTTCACCCAGTACAGCTCTGAAGTGAACGTCTGTACCGGGCGTTACTGGAGTTCACTTTGAGTTCATTATCTGTCTCATCGTCCCAGGCATTTATAGGTATGAGGTTATATAAATCACCGTCAAGTGTTATTAAGCAAACTATTACAGATAAATTTTTGTAGTAATGAACAGTAGTAGTAGTAGTGGGAAGAAATGTAGAAGGGTAGTAGCATTTGGAGGAGAAACATGTGAGGGTATTAGTAGTAGTAATAGTAGGGGGAGGGGCAGAGGATGAGGGCAGTAGTAGTAGTAATAGGTGGAGGGTAGTAGTAATAGGAGAAGATAGTAATAGTAGTAGGAGGAGAAGGTATTAATAGTAAAAGGAGGAGAAGGTAGTAATAGTATTAATAGTAGAAGGAGGAGGAGAAGGTAGTAATAGTATTAATAGTAGAAGGAGGAGGAGAAGGTAGTAATAGTATTAATAGTAGAAGGAGGAGGAGAAGGAAGGTATTGATAATAGTAGAAGTAGCACCAAAAAGTAACCAGGTTTGTAAATTGGAACATACATACATAGCAAAAGAGCCTGTATACGTACATACACTATACATACATACATACGTACATACATACATACAGTAAATAGAGAGCAGCGGAATTTTTCTTTGGGGAAGCAAGCATGGGTTGTTGTATTTGTTTAATGCATCGAGCGCTGATACAAGACCTTCCGCAGTGTGTTATGTTGCCGCATGCGGGTGAAGGAGGTGCTTGGAGGGATCCCACATAGGTTTGGTGTTGCTGCATGTGGGAGTGGTGGAGGAGGAGGAACATGGCGGGGTCCCACATGGATGTTGAGCTGGGTTCCCCTATGCAGGAGTGGTTGAGAAGGAACACAAAAGAATCCTACAGCGTTACAGTGGTGCCGCATGCTAACGATGTCACCGCAAGCGAAGCTGGAACACGAAGAGCGTTTCACGGCCGCCTAATTTATCGTCCCGCATGCGGATCTTGGGACGTTTAGAACATGAAAACTTCTGACACTGCGACTGCATTCGACGCATTAAGGTGGGCTTTGCCGCATGCGGGAGTGCTGAGGTGGAGCAATGAGATGCGTGGCTCACTCCTCTTGGGGTTTTATGCAGATGCTCCCACGCTCAGGTATTCCTCTCTCTCTCTCTCTCTCTCTCTCTCTCTCTCTCTCTCTCTCTCTCTCTCTCTCTCTCTCTTCATGTGTGTTTGTGTATGCTGTGTGTGTGTGTATGCGCGCGCGCGTGTGTGTGTGTGTGTGTGTGTGTGTGTGTGTGTGTGTGTGTGTACACGTGTACAAAATAATTAAGGGTCGTGTCATCATTAACCATTAATGTACTGTTTAAAAAATATGTCCAGCGTCTTTACAGCATCTCACTAAAGGTTAAGTTACTGTGTCTCTAATATTTTATAACCGTAACTTTATCCTCTGGCTGAAGGATGTAAGTTCTCTACCTGGTCGGAGGGGGAGACGGAAGTAAAAACCCGAACCCGGAATTGAACCTGAAGTTTCAAGTTTTTGCGTCAACAGGTCTGGGTCTGGGTAAGTTATATGGGATAAGGGAAGGGTAGGGTAGGGTAGGGTAGGGTATGTTCGATTACGTTAGGTTAAAGTTAGGATTGATTAAGCTAGGTTTGATTAGGTTAGGCTAGGTGAGAATAGGTTAGATTACACTAAACTAGGGGAAGTTATGATATAGGTTATACCACCTAAGGTTTTGGATCGTATAATAATGCCGGATCCCAGTAATTAGGGAGTATTTAAAGTCGAACACCCGAGCCTCTAGTTGTCCACAAACACCAAGAAGCCACATTTATCTCTCTCTCTCTCTCTCTCTCTCTCTCTCTCTCTCTCTCTCTCTCTCATATAAGTTTGGGTACATCACGCTCATACACTAAACAATTACCGGACCAGTCTATCTTTCACGCACACACACACACACACACACACACACACAAGAATATACCAAAAATACTAGTGGGTATATTGCTGTCATAAATAGGAGAACGTATTGGCAAGGTAATATTGTGTGGGCTGAGGACCTACAAGATACTGGCTAATGCACCCACTGAAAATTTTGCCAGGCATCGTCCCTCACCACACACACGTGGGGTGGGGGGGGGTCTGGCCTGTGGTGGTGGTTGGTGGGTGTGTTGTGTAGTTGGGGATTGTGGTCGAGTGGAGTAGTAGTGATGGTGGTTATGGTTTTATGATGGTAATGGTGAAATGATTCACTAGTTGCTGAAAGATGAGAATCAGATCAACACTTAGCCCAGCCGTTGTGTACCATAGTAAGACCTGACTATAATGTACATAGAGAAAGATTGACATAAATTTATACGCAAACAGTCCTCAGACTACAGAACATAAAGCTCCATTAATCAACAGGAACATTTACATACTAATGCTACATATATTGCCCCACAATGCGGCATTTTTAAATATTTTTATTTATAAAATGTCTAACACAAATTTCATTTTTTTATGAAAATCATGGGAGTCAGGTCTTATATCAGTGAATATTTCTGTCAACTTTCATGTTAATTCATCAGATGTGTGGTCGAACAACGGAAAACTTAATGTTGTTGTATATTTAACCTTTGACATCATAAAGTCGTTAAAGAAGACAGAAACAATGGTTTAGTTGTACACAACCACGGCACAAACTTGGCAAGTTGCAAATTGATTGTCCCAGAGTTAAATGAGTTTTAAATATTTATCAAAAGCAAGACGAACAAACACAGAAAGACCAGTATACATGTCCGTATTATGAGAGGAAGCATAATGAGTGACTGTGTAGTGCGTACTAGTAATGCCTGGGTCCAGGACGCCTGGCAGGGGGCGGCCTCGTGTTGTTTGTTAGAGCTGTAAGACAACCACCGGAAACATAAGTTTAATTAAATTTACTTAACATTTTCATGAGATGAATTTAAATGTTGTTGAGAGGCATGAAGACGCCATCCAGGAAGCCCCGCTAGACAGAGAGGTTTTGAAAGAATTTATATGTTGAATTTAAGTCATGAAGACGCCATGGCGGGATTCTCAGAGATTCTTACCTTATTTATATCTCCACAGCTTAGCGCGGCCATGTTGGCTTGCCACTGTCCTGAAGTCTTTGTGTCCCTCTGTCCGCCGTCCCTCTGTCCGCCGTCCCTCCGTCTGCCCGTCCCCCGTCCCTCTGTCCGCCGTCTCTCCGTCTGCCCGTCCCACTGTCAACCCGTCCCTCCTTCCCCGTCCCTCCGTCTACCCGCTCCTCCATCTGCTCGTCCCTCCCTTCGCCCGTCCCTCCGTCCTGCTGTCCCTCGGTCCCTCCGTCCTCCCGTCCCTCCGTCCTCCCGTCCCTCCGTCTACTCCCGTCCCTCCGTCCTCCCGTCCCTCCGTCCTCCCGTCTCTCCGTCCTCCCGTCCCTCCGTCCTCCCGTCCTCCCGTCCCTCCGTCCGCCGCCATCTGAAGACTGGGTGACTGTATGTTGATGAGACTCGTATACACCAGACATCTTCCACGACCTGTACAGGGTATTGTGGTCACTGTGTACTGAGTCCCTTGTTGTGTTTTGGGACCATTGTATTAATGTTAAATTAGATAATAATAATGATAATCATAATAATAACCATGATAATATAAAAACAACAACAAATAATAGTAATAAAATTGTTAATATTTACTTAATAGATGTATTAAGTAAATTAATAATATTACATCAATATTACCAATAAAAATGATTTATTACTTTGGATGCAATAACTTGAAATAACAATAATTAAAATATAACGAAAATACTATTGAAAAACATCAGATATGTATTTTCTCGGACATACATACATACATACATACATAAAACATACATAAAACATACATACATACATACATATATATACACCTCGAGACCAGTTATTTTGTTTAGGGAATATTATTATTATCATGAGTACTATTTTTTGTATTTTTGTATTATTTTGTATAGATATTGTAATTATTAATATTATTCAGATATCTACAGAAAACTACTGAAAAAGGGGGTGGGTGGGTGAGGAGGAGGGGGTGGTAGGGAGTAGCGTTGGTGAGGGAGGAGTAAGAGAGAGGGAGGAGAGGTGATATCTCCCAGGCCTTTCATAACAGTATTCAAGGTCCACATTATACCTATGTTACTGAACTAAGTTCTTTATCTGACTATTCTCTCTCTCTACTTCCGTGTTTGTGTGTGCCCGGGTGATGGCGGGTCATGTAATAGAACCTTCCCACTGCTGTATCAACTTCCTCTTGCCTTATGGTAACATCACTATGAAATATTTTAATTTGTGGGACAGTGGTAGCGCCTTCGTGTACCACCGCGAGAGAAGTGGGTTCGAATTCTTTGGGTAATTGGATGTTGCTTTTTTTTTATTCCACGGATAACATAAAGACCCGCGAGTAATGCATGCATGCGTAATGGTCAGCATGCGCGCCTCGCAAGCGAGCGTACCCGGGTTCGATCCCCTGGCAGGGGGAAACTATGGGCAAGTTTCTTTACTCCATTTGCCTCTGTCTACCCAGCAGTAACTGGGGACCTGGAAGTTAATCGATTTGCCGATCGTGTTCCGGGGTAATGGTTAGCCAGTGCAGTTGGCGAGTTGTCCGGTCTTCTCGGACTATTCCTTGACACTGGGTCATGCAGCTCGTTAACTTAGGGCGTGGTTATTGTGTTGGCGACCACTTCTACATCTTAAACAAATCCACGCCTAGGTGGCCCGAGGGCCGGCCATCCTCGTTACACGAGAGGCAACCATCATTTCTATGTATGTATGTATGTATGTATGTATGTAAATATAAACATTTTTATTATAATAATGAACGCATTGGTCCTCACCTCGTCTCCACTACTCCAGTTATCAAGAGCATGTAATACCGTGACACACCTCAGGTTCACACGTGGTTGAATAATACCTTTGATGTAAGTTAACGGGTCTTGAGGATTGTTACAGTCAGGTCCGTTTGTGTTCACTCCCAGGCTGACGCGACCATCTTTGTGTTCTTAAATGAGGTACAGTGCAGTTCGCCGATGTATTACCGGTTAAGGAAACAATAATATGCTGCTGTCCTGTAGAATATACTGTACCGTTGTGGTGCGTCTCATTGAATGTACTGTACCGTTGTGGTGCGTCTCATTGAATGTACTGTACCGTTGTGGTGCGTCTCATTGAATGTACTGTACCGTTGTGGTGCGTCTCATTGAATGTACTGTACTGTTGTGTCCGAATAGATTGTATGAATTTAACCTAACTTAACATTGCCTGTACTAGTGTATCTGAAATATTTTACTACATACACTTGACCTTTGACCTGACCTGAACTGACTTGGCATACACGCCTCACTTGTTATCATGGCAGTTTGCTCGAGGGAGGAGGAAACTCAGACAACTTACCTGACTAATTTAGATCAAGTGTAAAGGTCAAACACAACCCCTCCGGCACACTGTTAGATTATTCACCTGCTGTCGCTGCTGGACATGTTTCTGACCTCGTGTGACCTCTGTTGACCTCATGAGATCAGGGCAGAACCACGGACTACTGTGTTGCTGTGTTTTAGAGTATTAGTATTTGTGTGGCAAGTTGAGTGAGGAGGAACTGGTTTGCTACTCCTGGTGTGTGTGTGTGTGTGTGTGTGTGATGCAGTGTTTGGGTCGTGCAATATTTTGGTTAGACACACACACACACACACACACACACACACACAGTCTTAGTGGCCCGCTAGTGTGTGTTTGTGTAGGGGGGGAGTAATGGTAGATGGCCACGGTCTTTATCTAATGGGCCAATAGTACTGATGGTTCACACTTAATAGACCACACTACTAATTAACAGCCGAGTTACTATCCTACGTATGACAAAATTCTTGATAGTCGTTAAAGCCACAGAATGGTAACTGACACTCTTTTATGTTGGTCTTTTTCTGTGGGTCTTTTTCTATGGGTCTTTTACTATAGGTCTTTTCCTGTTGGTCTTTTCCTGTTGGTCTTTTTCTGTTGGTCTTTTCCTATTGGTCTTTTCCTATTGGTCTTTTCCTGTTGGTCTTTTTCTCTGGGTCTCTTATTTAGTCTTTTTCAGGAACCTTTTAACGATACTTGTGAACATTACTTTAAAATATTCTCGAACCAGATAGAATGATTCACGGACCATATAAAAAGATTCATAATCCCTATAACAAAACTTCACGAACCCGACAAAAATATTCACGAACCTTATAAAACAATTCACGAACTCTATAAAATTATTCACGAACTTGCATAGAGGCAATAAAACTAAAGACTTTTCTCTATGTTTAACTTCCCCCGTACACACTAAGGTAACGTGGCGCCTCGGATGCAAATTTATGAGAGGAGAAATACAAAAACCTCTCTAACTTCTTGTTCCAGTCAGTAACTCGTAAATGGTATTCACTACCTGGTTCCATACACCTCCTCCTGCTCCTCCTCCTCCTCTCTCTTCTTTCTCCTCTTCCTCCTCCTCCTCCTCTTGCTCCTCTTCCTCCTCTTCCTCTTCATCTTCCTCCTCCTGCACGATAGGGTGATCAAAAAGTCTCTGTGCACTTGTAATAATTGCTAATATATTGTTCCTTGTTATAACTGCATTGTTTTAAGTAGAAGAAAGTATTAACTCCGGTGATAACCTCTATTTAACGGACTATATAGTGAGAAAAGTCCATTATGCCGACGGTCCGTTAGATGTGGAACCCCCCCATACAGAGATAAGTCCATTATATAGAGGTTTCACTGTGATATTAGATGATTATTACAGGTGCACAGGGACTTTTTGATCACCCTCTAGATGCCACCATCACCTGAGAGAGATTTTTCAAAACCATTAAATCCTGTGTCAATATATTTATAAAAAAACTAAATGACCTGAAATTGAAAATAAGTTAGAAAAATGTGTAAAATAAATATCTGTTGTTTTTTTAAGATGCATAAACTAGAGTAATCGAGCGGCAGGTGAGACAGTGAGGCTACTTGACTGTATCGTTTACCCATTTAAACGTGGTAAATGTGCGGCGTCTTCCTCCACTAAGTTAGCGCCCCGCCGATATTTACGCTGTCACTAAACTTACCTATTTAATCGTTTTCTTGCTAACAGTGGCGACCCGTATCTCCTGCCCCCCCACACACATACACCCACACTGTCTGCTGTAATGTCGATACAACTCTTAAGGCTTTTTTTTATATACAACCATAACAACCATAACTCTCCTGTGTTATTAGTTATATTGGACATTTCTTTGTGTATATATTGGACATTAGTTGCTGTATTGGACATTTCTTTGTATTTATATTGAACCTTTGATGCTGTATTGGACATTTTTGTTGTTGTAATGGGCATAATATTTTCTGTTGGACAAAATCTACTGCTTTAATGGACATCAATTAGCTGGACGGTGGACAAGACATATCATCAAGAATAATATTAGTCCATAGTGTTGCCGTTTATTTACAACACTGTCTATATGGGTTGTAAGTTTTTTATCTGGTGGGGAGAGAGAGGGTCATTTTGTTGCATTTAAATTGCCAGTGTCTGATAAGTGTTGTCTGGTATGAGTGTTGAGCTGTTGCCTACCCCCAACTCTCTCTCTCTCTCTCCTCTCTCTCTCTCTCTCTCTCTCTCTCTCTCTCTCTCTCTCTCTCTCTCTCTCTCTCTCTCATTGTTGGCTCAGACGAGATTGTCACCATACGAGTTTTTATTCTCTCTCTCTCTCTCTCTCTCTCTCTCTCTCTCTCTCTCTCTCTCTCTCTCTCTCTCTCTCTCTATTCGTTGGCGTGTTGAGTAATTCTCTATTTTAAAACTCCCTAGACTGGCTGGCCAAGGCAATCCAATCTTCCACACAGGCGAAGGAAAATGTAGTATCACCGTACGATCTTTTGCTGGCCTCCAAGTTTATGTAAATTCTCTCTCTCTCTCTCTCTCTCTCTCTCTCTCTCTCTCTCTCTCTCTCTCTCTCTCTCTCTCTCTCACACACACACACACACACACACACACACACACACACACACTCTCACACTCACACT
The DNA here is from genome assembly GCA_958450375.1 of Homarus gammarus. Classification (NCBI taxonomy): domain Eukaryota; kingdom Metazoa; phylum Arthropoda; class Malacostraca; order Decapoda; family Nephropidae; genus Homarus; species Homarus gammarus. The sequence continues at coordinate 2,623,501 of CAUDMG010001828.1, forward strand.
CACACTCTTTGCCCGGAGCATTTGATCGTGGGAAAGGAGAGTCGAGTGTGGGAACTGTGGTCATTGACGTGTGACCTTTGACCTCTCAAGGCATAGGTTGACCCGGAAAACAAGGTTCAAGATAGAATGATGAATGTCTGGTCAGATAGTATTGTATTTTCAGTATTTTTTCAACCACAACAAGACTACAAAATATATATATTCCATTTAGTTTTATATCTACATCTTTCATCAATCACGTCTATATTCAAATATATTATATATATTCAGTGTATATTATGTACTATATAGTTATTCAGGATTTTAGACGGAAGGGCGAGGTATCTCTTGCAAGGGGATAAAGGAAGGGAGGTTGTAGTGGTGAGTGTTGCGTTGTGTTGTGTTGTGTTGTGTGTGAGGGTGAGAACAGCAGTGGAACAAGATGATCGTCGACGGGATGCCACCAGATAGGAAACGAAGGAGAAGAGTGACCAGTTGTGGTTGCCTGGTGGAGGGATGGAAGTGCTGTAGGCAGGGGGTTGGGAGGTTATCATCGGACGTGGGAAGGTTAGGTTAGGTTAGGTTAGGTTAGGTTAAATTGTGGGAGTGTATAGGGGAGTTTTTTGACAAGCGGTGAGGTGATATTATATAGAATGATGATGACGAAGGTGAATGTGATGATAACGATGATGGCCATATCTTTAATTCACGTCACATTTAAGTAACCCTAACCTACAATGAACAAGAACCTACCTTTTCAAAAATTTCCCCCCACGTTATTTTTTTTTATTTTTTTCTTTTATCTGCAAACTGGAGGTGTAAGAACGTATCAAACTTTCACTCAATTAAAAATTACATCACACTTATGAAGACTAAGTGGGAATAATTCAAGTTTGCACTGAGGCTCTACCTTAATTGGAGACGGTGTTACTGAGCCCCTGTGACTGAAAAGACAGACTACGAATATCAGAGATTCTGGACGAACAACTGTGCCCGCTGGAGCCTCGGGGTTGACTTTACTGGTCTGTGGAGGGATGGCCTGTGACAATATTTTGAGTGAAACGAAAAATGTGTGATTTTTTGGAAGGTGAAGGTAAAGAAACTGTGTGTGTGTGTGTGTGTGTGTGTGTGTGAATATTATATAATATCTTGAAGGAGTATTGTGTGGTGACTTGCAGGAATATTGCATGGTGACTCCCGGGAAAATATAGTGCAATGACTACGAGGAAACACCCCCCCCCCCTCCTCCAATGACTTCAAGACGCCGGTGCAAGAATCATGCCTCGTTAACCAAATCAGCAACGACTTGAGATGGCGAGCGACAACGAAACACACACACACACACACACACACGTGCACACACAAACACACAAGAGATATTACTGAGAGAATCCAAGACACATCAGCTATCAAGTGCTGTAGCAAACGCGGGCAATTAGTATGATCTAATATCACCAGACTCAGAACTCCTCCCTCTCCTGCCTCCCCTTGACACTCTCCAGACGTAGTGTGCCTCTTCCTCTGGTCGTCTCATTAACATGCCGTCAGCCGCACAGAAGCTGCAAGATACCACCTCAAGTTTCGTCTCCGGCTTAAACTCCTCCAGATGCACGACTCGGTGTCTCGACTGATGGGGATACCTGGTGATTCAGGGTCCAGATTCTTAAGTCAGAGTCCAGATTCGTAATTCAGGGTTCAGGTTCATAATTCAGGGTTCAGATTCATAATTCAGGGTTCAGATTCATAATTCAGGGTTCAGGTTCATAATTCAGGGTTCAGGTTCATAATTCAGGGTTCAGATTCATAATTCAGGGTTCAGGTTCATAATTCAGGGTTCAGGTTCATAATTCAGGGTAAAGAATCTTGTGTTCATTTTCGTAATTCTGATTCGCAATTCATGGTTAAGATTCGTAATTCAGGGTTAAAATTCGTAATTCGGGGTTAAGATTCGAAGTTCATGCTCCAGATTCGTTGTTCGAGGCCTAAACTACCAAAGTCAGGTGTGACATTTTAATCTGATCTAAACTTATCTTCCTCGTACACTTATGCGATGATATGCAGATGACGGTCTAGAATTGACGTTGAAAAGATTATACTCACAATTTTTCGTACCTACTAGATATGTCTGTTAAGCTCAACTTAGGCTAAAAAAATTATCTTACGTATCTTGGGGAATAAAGAGTCCAGATTATTCACTATTTCCAAATTGTGTAAAATGTAACGAAGGAGCCTTGGAGAATTCTTGACCTATAGTATACTTCAGAATAGAAAGATATTAACGTAGGAATCTGTAATGATCTATATTATTTGGTATTTCTAGATGCACGAAAAGTTAATGGGTAAATCTTTTTTGAGAATCGGACCATTTGTTTATTTAATATCTGGTTAAAGGAATTTTTTATCGTAAGGATAACTTAACGTAAAGACTAATTTAACGTAAGGAATTATTTAACTTCATGAATTTTTAACGTCAATAATTATTTTACAAAGAATAATTTAACGCAGAATAACTTAACATTAAAAATACTCTAACAAAGGATAATTTAACTTAAGGAAAAATTTCACATGTAAACTTGAGGCTATGGACCCCGACCTACCCAGTATCCCCAGATAGGAAAAATATAACTTGTGAATCTCTGACTGGTACAACGGCGCCCACCAGGGACGACTCGTTGGCGGTGAAGAATGGCCGTACCAAATGGCAGGGAGATATTGTGGGGGCAAAACAGTGCCATGTCAAGAGTGCCAGTGTGTGTGTGTGTGTGTGTGTGTGTGTGTGTGTGTGTGTGTGTCCCGAAATAATTGCTTGAGAAACATATTACACGTAAAGGAACATACAGTACATGTGAAGATTCGTATGTTTATCATTTTTCTCAAGACTTATACTGACTACTACAGGATCCAGACACTGTAATATATCGTAAGTATTATTTTATTTCACGTAAATTAAGAGATAAAAGAACGGACTTACGATTTTTTTATTCTAATTAACAAATATAAGCAAATCTTCGGCTTTTACGTTCATATTGCATTAGATGTAAGATGTATTCTCGTAACTCAGGGGTAAGGGAAAATAACTTACGATGTTTTGAGCATGGGGAACCAGAAGCCCTCAACCTCAACAGTGACCAGAGGGAGAATGTTTTCAAAGGGAGAAGAATTTCCTTTTTTCTTTTTGCTATTTTAAGGAATCTGTCAGAAGAAGAAAATAGAAATGTTTTCGGCCATCTGTCGGTGATTTCTGAGACCTTAAAGTTAGTGATGTAATGTGGGGGAAAATATTTAAGATTTACTGTGTGTGTGTGTGTGTGTGTGTGTGTGTGTGTGTGTGTGTGTTACTGTTTTGGGCTTTTGTGCTTAATACCAAGGAAGTAGACGGACTAGTTTGTACGTTGTTGATAGTAAATACTGATAACTGGACTCTGGTCTTACAGCTAATGGTCCAGGATTTGTGGTCTCCAGAATGTGGTGGTCTCTCTCCTGTGGTCTCTACTCCATTGGTCTCTAGAATACTTGCCCTGGACGACGATCTCTAGAATGTAACCTACGTATAACTTCCAGACTTTCCCCGGCGCCACTAAGAGACCAAAAGTATATCTCCCCCCACACCTCCTTCACCCCTCCCCCCCCCCCCGTCCCACACACCTCCTTCACCCCCCTCTCCCTCACCGTCCCACACACCTCCTTCACCCCTCTCCCTCACCGTCCCACACACCTCCTTCACCCCTCTCCCTCACCGTCCCCCACACCTCCTTCACCCCTCTCCCTCACCGTCCCCCACACCTCCTTCACCCCTCTCCCTCACCGTCCCACACACCTCCTTCACCCCTCTCCCTCACCGTCCCACACACCTCCTTCACCCCTCTCCCTCACCGTCCCCCACACCTCCTTCACCCCTCTCCCTCACCGTCCCCCACACCTCCTTCACCCCTCTCCCTCCCGCTCTACATACCTCCTTCACCCCTCTCCCTCACCGTCTCATACACCTCCTTCACCCCTCTCCCTCACCGTTCCACACACCTTCTTCCCTCTCCCTCCCGCCCTACATACCTCCTTCACCCCTCCCCCTCCCCGTCCCACACACTTCCTTCACCCCTCTCCCTCCCGCTCTACATACCTCCTTCACCCCTCTCCCTCACCGTCTCATACACCTCCTTCACCCCTCTCCCTCACCGTTCCACACACCTTCTTCCCTCTCCCTCCCGCCCTACATACCTCCTTCACCCCTCCCCGTCCCACACACCTCCTTCACCCCTCCCCGTCCCACACACCACCTTCACCCCCCTCTCCCCACCGTCCCACACACCTCACCTCACTCTCTTCATTTGCCTCATTTATTCTCGTCTTGCTTCCTCTTGCTCGTAAATTGTCTGATTTGCTCGGAGTTTCCTCACTTAGTTCCGGACCGCCCCCCCCCTCCCCCCACCCCCCCAAAAAAGCAATGTGTGGTAAAAATGTTTCGGATCTGAGATGAATTATGTGAGGGCGCCTTTGACTGACTTAAGCCAAGACACAGTGTGAAGACCGAGGCTATAAGACGTCTGTATGATGCGCTGACACTCTTACGCACAGTTCCGTTCAGAAGTTCGTGGCACACTGGCGGTGAAGGGTGCATAGCCTGTTGTACCCTTCCTGGACGACAGGTCACTACTCCGACCCTCCCACCAACACACACAGTGGAACTGGCAACGGAGCAGTGTGATTTTAACGAATACTCATCAAAAGGAGATGGGAAGGATATTGATGTGAATATCCTGCTGACGAGAGAAGAAAACTGTAGTACAGGAGTAACCATTCGAATATCAGAATACAATACGGAAATTGGTTTCGAATGAACACCATAAGAAGTAGGTGAACAGAGCTCATATATCAAGAGTCTTCAATGTATTCATTACTTGAAGTTTTTCGTATAATACTGGAGCTATATATACAGTGTGCGTGTGTGTGTGTGTAATAATAATAATAATAATAATAATAATTAACGGTTTATTGAAAGAGCTTGGCAGCCAGAAGGCTGAAAATATACAGTTACATATTTGGGGAATGGGTTTCGAATTATAAATAATATACAAGTAACATAAGTGATACAAATAAGATATATAATAACTAGATGGGGAAAAGCTCAAACTACAGTGCATTTCAACATAGTGACAGTGCAAGAAGTAGTGTTTACTGGGAGTGAATACACTGGTTTATTACAAGTTATTGATAATTCTTACAATGGTTGGGACTGGGCTGTTCTTATAGCGATCAGTTCGTGCACGTATGGGCTGGATGCGGTTGTGGTGTCGAACAGCAATTCTCGGGCTAGGGATCTCAGGTGGTAGTAGGAGCCGGTGTCGAGGATGGTGTAGAAGCTTCTTACCAAATTTGCAGATGAGGTCGTGGTGATGGTCAGTGAGAGTCGAAAGGGTCAGTGTGTTGAGCGCTTCTTGATATGTGGAGTAGGAAGGGGAGAGAATAATCTTGCATGCCCTCTTTTGCACTTTTTCTAGGTGTTTACGTTGTGTGGCATTTAGGGAGGAAGTGTGTGTGTGTGTGTGTGTGCGGTGTCTTTTTTTAGGGCAGTCCTCTTTTTCCTTCTCCTTTTCCTCCTCCTACGCTTCTTTCTTCTTCTCCTCCTTCTCTTACTTCTTATCCCCCTCTTAATCATCTCCCTCCTTTTCCTTCTCTTCCTCCTTTCCACCGTCTTCCTCCTTTCCCTCCTCTTCCTTTTCCTTCTCGTCCACCTCCTTTCCTTCCTTTTTCCACTCCTCCTCTCCCCTTCTTCCACCCCCTATCTCCCTCTTCCACCCCCTTTCTCCCTCTTCCACCTCCTTTCCCTCCTCTTCCACCTCCTTTCCTTCCTTTTCCTTCTAGTCTTTGATCTTCGGAGCCTCTGATTGACACGGAGTCAATTACCTGCCACCCACCTAAAAACTTAACTCTCTTATTTATCAGTCAAGCAGTATGATGTTATGTGATAGGTCGAGTGGGCCCCGGTGTTAATGGGCCCCAGTGTTTATGGGCCCCGGTGTTATTAGGGCCCAATGTTAATGGGCCCAAGGTTAATGGGCCCTAGTCCTTATAGTTACCAACCGTTATATATGCCTTATTCGTCACTGTTACGTTAGGTTAGGTTAGGTTGTGGCCTTCTCACTCAGTCCTTCTCAGTTCCTTCTCACTCATTCTCAATTTTTATAATCATCTTCCTCAATTTCCCTCTCGTCGCCCTCACACACGCACACACACACACACACACACACACACACACACACACACACACACACACATTAGAACAAGCCCTATTAGAACTGAGATCTATGAGAACTAGCACCGATCAGAGCTAGCACCTACTAGAACTGGGACACCTTAGTACTCACCAATAGCAGAGTTTCATCACCTCCTTCAGGGCAGCAATAAATGACATAAGAGGAGGTCTTTTGTCTAGATCAGAATACCTCCTGTCTCTGTGAGGTTCTCGTCACCTGGGCCAGACAGAGGCGCCCCCCGGGAATGTCCGCTGGGAATGTGAGTGACAGTGTGGATAAATGGAAGGAATATGATGAGAATTGAGAATGAGTGAGGCGGAAATGAGGGGGAATTTAGAGTGATTGAGAGGAAAATGAGGGGGGATTTAGAGTGAGTGAGGGTGAGAATGAGAATTGAGGAGTGAGGGGAAAATGAGGGGGAATTCTGAGTGCTAAGAATGTCCGCTGGCAACGTGTGTGTGTGTGTGTGTGTTCCCTTATCTCGTGGCCATGATTAGTGCACTAGTTATCTTCAATTATAACTTTTCCAATTAGGCCCCCTAGACCTGCCCAAGTGTGGGCCCCTTCAACCTGTGGTGGTGTGGGTTCCTCGACTTGTTAGTGTGATCTATTAACCTGTTAATGTGGCCCCTCGACCTTTGTTAGTGTGGCCCCTTGACTTGTTAGTGTGGCCCCTTGACTTGTTAGTGTGGGCCCCTCGACCTGTTAGTGTGGCCCCTCAACCTGATAGCGTAGCCCTTCAACTTGTTAGCCTGGCCCCTCGTCCTATTTGTGTGGCCCCTTGATCTATTTGTGTGGCCCCTTGATCTATTTGTGTGGCCCCCAAGCAATAATTTGGCGACATTTTTAGCTAATGTTTTATTGATGCTCTTTGTTATACCAGTATATATATATTAAAGAGTCAAGCTGTGTACTTAGTCATTACACGAATTGCCTAAAACATTTAAGCATATTGCCTAATGATTTCGACCTTCGGCTATTTCATGATGTGGCTAATACTCCAGTTATTGTATGATGTGGCACCAAATATCCAGTTATTGCATGATGTGGCACCAAATATCCGGTTATTGCATGATATGGCACCAAATATCCGGTTATTGCATGATGTGGCACCAAATATCCAGTTATTGCATGATGTGGCACCAAATATCCAGTTATTGCATGATGTGGCATTTTATTTTTTGTGATATGGCAAAATATCATTAATTTCATGATATGACAAAAGTTCTCTCAACTAACAGCGTTTCGGAATTTCCATGATTGTAGTTTATACAAAAAGGTACAGTCAAGTTATACATTTAATGAAGACAATGACAACCCCTGATCCTTATTACAACAGCTTCATAAGGATCATAATTAATCAAAGGGCAAGTCCTCACCTATATAAAATGTACAGGTGCGAACAGAATTACCTGAACACTTTTTGGTCAATGTCTTAACTTGTCGACTTCAGGGTTGATATTGGTAAGAATGATTCGGGTATTTTAACATCTATATAATGTTATGTTATGTTATTAATCTGATTTATAATGAACAGAAAAGGTTAACCATTCCTAAAAACCAATCACGTTATAATGACCCACCAACAAGTACATGATCCCAGGTATTGCCAAAGTGTCCAGAGATTTGTGTTCCTACGTGTTGGTAACTTCACTCGAGTGCAGTCTGGCGGTGAAGGAATGAGTTTCAGAATAATTGAAGAGTTGTATAGGAAGCCTGAGTGTTTATAGTGTGGTAACCTCCGACACACACACACACACGCACACACACACACACACACGCACTCACACACACACACACACACACACACACACACGAGTTATGTATAAAAATTGAACAGGATTTTGCCCATTAATCTCTATTATGATTTTATTAACGTACGAATTTTGTTCATAAATCTCTATTGTGAATTTATTTAAAAGTTATAAATTTTTACCATGAAACTGTGTTCCTATTCACATAAAATCATTGTACTGTACCTGTGTCATTGTTGTTCCATAAAACATTGTATCTGTGTTACTTTTGTGCCATAAAACATTGTACCGATGCTACTTTTGTGCCATAAAACATTGTACCGATGCTACTTTTGTGCCATAAAACGTTTTAAAGTACTCCAAAAAAGTATCTCCGCACAGTGTGAAACCATATGTGCCTACGGATGATAAATATTGGTACATGCATTTACTTTGGTATATAATTTAACATAATAATGCAGTGTGTATTTATTTCGACGTAATTAATATGATGATCAGTATGCCACAGAGCCACGCACACCAACCCTCCCGGGCCATGACGAGCTGCAGGTAGCATTTCGGAAGTCATCGGACCCATCCTGACAGATACTTTTTTGAGATACTGTGTGTGTATTCAACCAACGGTGAACCTATATTTATTTTGTAAATCCGTTTTTAATGTGTAAATGATAAGGGTAATCCCTGGTGCGCTGAGAGAGAGAGAGAGACAGAGACAGACATTCCTCTCCCACGATGACAGGTCAAATGGGGCTCCAGTCTTAATAGGCCCCAGTACCAGTAGTCCCCAATCCGTCTCAATAAGCCCCAGTTTTTAATAGTCTCCATTCCCAAGTCTTACTAAACCACAGTCCAACATCAAGATACCAAACCTAATCATTCATTTGGGAGGCCCGCAGGATTTATTAAAGGCAGAGGTCCTGATAGAATTGGAGCCCATTTGGCCAGAACCCAACTCGTCATTCCCAATCGTTTACGTTCGACTGGCAGAGATCAAAGGGAGTTTTTAATGAACACTTACTTGAGTGGCCATGAGGGGGCGTTTGTGTAAAATCCAGTTGCAATTTCGTTCAGCGTTACGTAATAATGTTTGGGTGAATACACTTTGTACGAATATCCCTTCTAACGTTATTTATTGATATGTTTTTTTTAATTTATTTGAGAAAAAGAACAACCAGAGATTTTAACGTTGAAATATTGTTAAGAAGATTTGTAAATTTGTTTCGTATTAGATAATTAGAATATTTTAATGATTGTATCTAACGCTGATATAGAACAAAGTTATTATGTTCTAGAAACAGAGTCGCTAAGGTTGTTAATGATGTTAAAACCTTATGAATTATTATGTTAATTTAAATCCGGTGAGTTAATGTTTAATTGTTGTAACAGGTTGTGATTCAGCGGGTAGATTGTTGTAACAGGTTGTGATTCAGCGGGTAGATTGTTGTAACAGGTTGTGACTCAGCGGGTAGATTGTTGTAACAAGTTGTGACTCAGCGGGTAGATTGTTGTAACAGGTTGTGACTCAGCAGGTAGATTGTTGTAACAGGTTGTGACTCAGCAGATAGATTGTTGTAACAAATTGTGACTCAGCAGGTAGATTGTTGTAACAGGTTGTGACTCAGCAGATAGATTGTTGTAACAGGTTGTGACTCAGCAGATAGATTGTTGTAACAAGTTGTGACTCAGCAGGTAGATTGTTGTAACAGGTTGTGACTCAGCAGGTAGATTGGTGTAACAAGTTGTGACTCAGCAGATAGATTGTTGTAACAGGTTGTGACTCAGTAGGTAGATTATGATTGCCGTCATCATATTGTTTCATGATTTTCATAATGTTTAGTCCATTTTTATTAATATATTTTGCTAATCACATAATGGCCATCAGTTTTAAATTTCCAGGTTGTAGTAATTATTTATCAAATCTCATTAGTCGAGATTAAAATGAATCGAAAATCTGGCTTTTTCAGTTCCATTTAATATTTCACATTTGATAATAGTCACGTAGGACAGATTCTCGGTAAAGGAAAAATATGTGTTTTTATTAATACATCTGTTTTTACTTCTGTTCTTGTATAATTTAGCGTTATTATTATTGTGTTGCCCTAAGTGAAGTATATATTATTATTTGTTTTTCCTGAATGTACCCCCCCCCCACACACACACTATGACCCCCCCCCCACACACACTATGACCCCCCCCCCCCACACACACACACTATGACCATATCATCTTGTCGCAGGTATTGTATAACACTAAGTCTCCACCCTGTCGATTCTAATTACAATTGTTCTGTCCATGTTGGTTGTCGCATTTCTGAATGTTTATGTTTTTGTTTCCACAGCTGGCCGAGCTGGAGCAGCGAGTGGTGGAGGCCGAGGCCAGGGCCGAGGAGGCCGAGGAAAAGGTACGTGTCTTGTTCTTGTCATATTCATTTACTATACTGAACGTGTCACATACATGTCTTATGTATATCTCACAGGTCATGTACAGTATATATTCCTCATGAATGTATTTTATGTACAGTATGCTGTATATCCTGTGAGGTCGTCGGAATAATTCGTACCTACACTGTCGCGCATATCCACATCATGGTTAACACGTGATTTATACATGTGTCATACCTATCATGCAGTTATTTACCAGGATACGTAAAAAAAAAAAAAAAAAAGGTTAAAAATGGAATATCCAGACGTTTGTTGGGTGAAACTTTGTAGAACTGTGATATAAGAGGGAATTTAAGAAAGTTCCAATTCCCCGTGCTAGCTTCACTCCTTCCATCTTCTGAGTCCCCCCTCTTCCCCTCCCTACACCCACAATCCATTTTCTCTCCCCTGTCATCTCTTGATCCATCACCCACACAGCGACCACTCCCCCTCCCCCCCCCTACACACACCCTTCCATCCCCACCTCTTTATCCCATCTTCCTCCTCCTCCTCCCCCACCACTTATAGCGATCACCACCCCCTCCTCCACCTCCACCCATAGCCACCACCTCCTCCACCCACCACCTCCTCCACCCAGTCCTAACCCTTCGTTCCTGGTAGCCATAATAACGTTTCATATCAAAAAAGTTTGGCAATGGCGTTGAGAACTTTAATTGACAAATATCTCAACACTCGAGACTCGGGGCCGAACCTAGAGGGGGGGGGGGGAGTGAGTGGGAGGGGAGTGAGTGGGAGGGGGGGGAGGCGAGTGGAAGGGACACACTGCCAGGAACATGGAGGTGACTGATTGTGTCATATTTAATAGGTATTACGATAGGAAATTTAAAATGCTTTAGGAGGAAAATATATGTTTTAATTATATAAGGGAAATTTTACGATACACAATGAAGTGTTAATTTAAAGGAATATTTTACTGTATCAAGTTTTATTTATATATTCAGGTTTTATTTATTTTTTTTATATGGATACAATGTATATAGTGACGCCTGCATTATACACTACCATAGCCAACTGGAGCATCAGGTCTGTGTTTTGGGGTCAGGCTGGGCGATGCTGGTGCGGAATGACATCAAACGCGTCTTTTTTTTTCTTCTTCTTTTTTTCCTCCGCCCACAAAGGAAGTTTAATTATGACATGCAATTTCAGCAGGTTTTGGCCGTCTACCCTGACAGCTGCTCCCAGCCCTTGAATATTCAGGATTAGGAGGACAAACTGGGGAGGGGGGGGGGGGGAGGAAGGAAGGAGGAAGGGAGAGGAGAAGGAAATGTGAGGAAGGAGGGGGGAGATTGGGAGAGAAAGGTGAGGAGGTAGAAGAATAGAGGGGGGGGAGGAGGAAGAAGGAAGGAGTGAGAGTGAAATAAAGGAGAGAAAAAATGTAGGAAGATGGAAGGAGGGGAAAGAAGAAAAGGAATGAAGGAAGGGAATGGTAGCAGGTGAGGAGGAGAGGGAGGAGGAGAGTAGAAAATAGGGAAGGGAAAAGTGAGGGAAAGTAGTAGGGAATAACGGGAGGGGGGGAGAGGAGAGAGAGAGAGAGAGAGAGAGAGAGAGAGAGAGAGAGAGGACGTTATGGATTTATGGGGAAAATGAAAAGAGGAAGAAGATGAAGGAGTAAAACAATAAAAGAGGAATGGGTAAAAAATGGGTTAAGAGGAAGAAGGAACAGATAAAAAGGAGAATGAGGAAAGGGCAAAAGAGACACAGGAAGAGTAAAGAGCGTAGGAGGGAGAGTAAACTGGCTGATTCTCTGTGCCTCTACTCTCTGACGTCAGCACATCCAGCGCCTGACGTCAGAAGATTTAACTCAACGACAGATCTAAATGAGGACGTCAAAAGATACAACTCGTGACGTTAATAGTTTCAGTGTGAGTGACGTCAAAAAGATACAGTTCGTGACGTCAGTAGTTTCAGTGTGAGTGACGTCAAAAAGATACAGTTCGTGACGTCAGTAGTTTCAGTGTGAGTGACGTCAAAAAGATACAGTTTGTGTCGTCAGTAATTTCGGTTTATTTATGACGTCACCAGATGTTTTTGTGACGCCAGAAGTTAAACCCCATTATGTCAAAAAATCCACATCATGAACGTCAAGTAATCCACCTCATGAACGTCAAGTAATCCACCCCATGAACGTCAAGTAATCCACCCCATGAACGTCAAGTAATCCACCACTGTCGTAGGTCCAATGTTTAGAAATGAGGAATTATGATCTATAATTCTGCCTCAAGTGTCGCGTGGAAGGGAACTGTGGGCTGGCTTGTGAGTCATATGGGACCCAGTGTAACCTAACCTAACCTCATAACCTAACGTGTTCTAACTAAGCCTAACCGAGTATAACCTCACGTAACCAATAGAGTGGTGCTTATTAACGCTTGAGCCTATCAGAATTAAGACCCGTTAGGATTCTGCCCTGATCCTAATGGTATGGTTAGGTTAGGTTAGAGAGGGAGAGTGCGTGAGGGTAAGAGTGGTTTATGTAACTTGTCTGAGAGTGAGAAGTTTTCTACCATGTCCGGGTGCAGCGGAAGAGTGGATATAGCTCTCGCTTCCTGTCTTAAAAAGAGTCACTGGTTCGAGTACTTCCCTGTTCACCACCCAGCTGTGAATGATGATCTTAATGTTGGGAAGCGAAGACGGTCGAGTGGTGCATAACCAGCCAGACCGCCTCATTGTGTACCGAAAATAGGCTTAACCTACAGTGTGCCAGCCGCTCTTATTACAAGGACCTAAGACAGAGTGAACAGTGTTTAGTAATCCGGGTTGTTGAAGCCTCACAAACAATAAAACACCGACAACGCGAATATCCCTTACAGTGAGTCTTTCCTACTCAGCATGACGTCACCATGTCAACAAAGCCGCCGCCCCCACTGCGAGGCATCATGGAAGCGCCCTGAGGAGCTGAGGGTGAGTCATCCTGCTCGACTGGTTTGTTTACATCGTGACGTCACACGGAGATGGGGTCATTAATTTGGGGGAGTACCGCAGTCCCCTCCACTTCCTCTGCCCTCCCCTGCCCCTCACCCCCACCTTGCTACACTCCTCCTCGCCATCCAGGCACCGCCCAATTCCGCCCCTCATTCACAACCCCACACCCCCCCCCCCCCCTACACCCATCACCGCCCACACCCAGTCACTTGGGAGGTGCCGTTCACGGGTCTTCACTGCCCTTCATTGCCTTCCCTGAAGCACATACTATAAAAGACACTTCTGGTTAACTCCTCAGTCACTTCTAGTCTAGAGTCCCTCTAGAATCTAGATGGTTGCAGGTTAAATGGTCCTAATTGTCTCAGTCTTGTAGGCACCTAACCTAACCCAACCCTTACTTCCATCAAGATTGGTGCCCATTAGAATTAGGGCTCATTAGACATGGCGTCTAACATGACGAAGACCAATTTAAAACCTGGCCTTAATTTTGATGGTCAGGTTAGGTTAGGTTAGGTTACAGGACGATTAGAACTGACGCCCCTTGAACAGTCAGTTTCAAGACCCCAGCGTTGACCACACCAAACAGCTCACAGGTCCAGTCCCTTCTGTGAACGACTATCATCTCTCTGGGCCTCCACGGGTACACTTCTTGAACCATTTATTGTCAAAAACACACGTGGACCAGCTGCCTTCCTGTACTAGATGTCCTCTATACCGCAGCTGGTACACTTGTGCACCAACTGTTCCCGAAAACTCACATTAGACCAGCTTTTCTCTTGCCCACACCCGGTACACCTGTGAACCAGCCCTTCCCTCAGGCACAAATAGCTCTTCTCTGGACCAGTTGTTGTGTGGACCGGCTGTGGACCACTAAACCCTGGCTCGGCGCGGTTCATCATGCTAGACTGCTGTTTTAAGAGACTCACTCGGCGGTGGTGATATGTTAGCCGGAACAAGTGGTCTGTCCCCAGAGCAGCGAGAAGACCTTGGGAGGGGGGGAGGAAAGGAAAGGGAAAGGGATGGAAGAGAAGGGAATGAGAGGAGGAGGAGGAGGACGAAGGAATGGGGTTAGGAGAGATGAAACAAAATGAGAATGGGTAGAAGAGGAGGAGGGGAGGAAAAGGGGATGGAAGAGAAGTGGAAACAGGGGAGCAAAAGGGGAGGGAGAAGAAGGGGGGAAGGTAAGGACAAAAGTGAAGGCGTAGGATGGATAAGAGTAAAAGAGGTGAAAAGAAGAAGGGAAGAATAGGGGAGGGGAAAAGATAAATAGTAAAGAAAGGGGGAAAGAAGAAGAGAAAAGGAGATGAAAACGAAAGAAACAAAGAGAGGAGATAGAATAGAGAGAAATAAAGAGAGGAGATAGAAGAGAGAGAAATAAAGAGAGGGGATAGAAGAGAGAGAAATAAAGAGAGGAGATAGAAGAGAGAGAAATAAAGAGAGGGGATAGAAGAGAGAGAAATAAAGAGAGGAGATAGAAGAGAGAGAAATAAAGAGAGGGGATAGAAGAGAGAGAAATAAAGAGAGGAGATAGAAGAGAGAGAAATAAAGAGAGGAGATAGAAGAGAGAGAAATAAAGAGAGGAGATAGAAGAGAGAGAAATAAAGAGAGGAGATAGAAGAGAGAGAAATAAAGAGAGGAGACAGAAGAGAGAGAAATAAAGAGAGGAGATAGAAGAAAGAGAGGAGATAGAAGAGAGAGAAATAAAGAGAGGAGATAGAAGAGAGAGAAATAAAGAGAGGGGATAGAAGAAAGAGAAATAAAGAGAGGAGATAGAAGATAACTGTGGTGAAAATAGAGAAATATGACCCACCCTAATGGTCACACTTGGGCGGGGTGCAAACTCATGCCGGTTAGTGCCAGCTTTTCAAAATTTGTGACCTTCAGTTTTGACTCATAAAGCATATTATATAGTACAGATAGATAGATAGATAGATAGATAGATAGATACAGGCTGCCTAGATAGATAGATAGATAGATAGATACAAGCTGCCTGAACAGATAGATAAAGACTGTCCTGGTCAGCTTCATGAGAGGGTCGGACACGCACTGGGCAGACTCAGAAATAAACTTTTAACAACTGATGGTGAAGTAATGTTATCCCAGGACGGCCGGGCGTAAACTTCTCTCATCTCGCGGTAAGAGTGTCCAGGTGGGAGCAGTTAATTAGAGCCACGTGGAGATTAAACACCCCAGCTTATTTCACCGTAAGATTAACCACCCTGATGCTAAGACAACCTGACTTAACTTTAACCCAACCCAGCCTAACCTAACTCAACATAACCTGACCCAACCCAGCCAAGCTTAACATAACCTAACTCAACCTATCCGAACTTAACCCCATCCAACCTAACTTAACTTAACCCAACCCAGCTTAACCCAACCCAACCCAGCTAACCTAACCTAACATAATCTAATCTAACCTAACCCCCTAAAACCCCTCAGGTAGCTTCAGGTTATTTAATCACCAGGTGCCCAATCTTCACTTGATTCAATAATTGGTAAAGGTTTTGTATTTATCCATGGATTACCTTATTACATCTTCAAAGCTGTACGTTAACCGGATGTACTGTACGTTAACCGGATGTACTGTACGTTAACCGGATGTGCTGTACGTTAACTGGATGTACTGTACGTTAACCGGATGTACTGTACGTTAACCGGATGTACTGTACGTTAACCGGATGTGCTGTACGTTAACTGGATGTGCTGTACGTTAACCGGATGTACTGTACGTTAACCGGATGTGCTGTACGTTAACTGGATGTACTGTACGTTAACCGGATGTGCTGTACGTTAACCGGATGTGCTGTACGTTAACTGGATGTACTGTACGTTAACCGGATGTACTGTACGTTAACCGGATGTGCTGTACGTTAACCGGATGTGCTGTACGTTAACCGGATGTGCTGTACGTTAACCGGATGTACTGTACGTTAACTGGATGTGCTGTACGTTAACTGGATGTGCTGTACGTTAACCGGATGTGCTGTACGTTAACCGGATGTGCTGTACGTTAACCGGATGTACTGTACGTTAACCCGATGTGCTGTACGTTAACCGGATGTACTGTACGTTAACCCGATGTGCTGTACGTTAACCGGATGTACTGTACGTTAACCCGATGTGCTGTACGTTAACCGGATGTGCTGTACGTTAACCGGATGTACTGTACGTTAAGCGGAACACTGACTATTTTGTTCTTGATTTGCGTCGCTATCTACTCCAATCAAGGTATTAGGAGCTACGCCAGACGAACGTTCTCCTGTCTTCTGCCTGCTTTTGCTTGGTAGTAGTGGAGGGAGGGGTGGGGAGGTGTTTCTTTACTTACTTCGTGGTTTTACTGGTTTTTCTCTTTATGGTTTAGTCATTTGTATTTCCGTGTTATTTTGTAAACCTTCATGGCCGCCATTTTGGATGTTTACAGTTTTAGTGCTCGGGAGTAACGTCTTGGTGGTGTAAGAAGACAACCAAAGTGACGGAATAAACAGATGTACAGCGTCTCAGATTTATAACTCACTGGATTTTCCCCCGATTTCTGACACTGTTTTTATTCACATACATGCCTGAATAACTGAATAAATAGAAATGTAAAGTTTCCCCTACATTCAATTTTCGCCGTTTTTATATGCATATGCAATATGAATAAATAAATGGATGCATAAATTAGTAGAAATACATAGGTAGAGAAACAATGAAAGATATATAGATGAAAAAATAATCGAGTATTGTACCGACTACATGAGCCACTGTATTGTATTTTATGTATCATGTATAAAGACGATATTATTATTATTATTATTTTTTTGTACGGGTGAATAGCCCGCCCGGTCACAGGTCATCGACCCACAACGGGGCCTAGAGGGCGAAAAAATTAAGGTAAAAAGAAATTAAAAATAGAATTTCTTTTTTTTATTAATTTACATCACGAAGATGCCGGAAAACCAGCTTTTTGAAGTGAGACAGATTGTATGAGTATAGAAACAGAAGAAGGCAGAGTATTCCACAGTTTGGCTGTGTGAGGAAAGAAGGATGTACTATAACGGGTTACTCTAGTGTGACCAACATCCACACAGAAAAGGTGGGCACCGTGGGCAAGACGAGTGTTACGAGCCCACGGCCTTGCCGGCGGTATACAGGATGCCAAATCCACCGAACATTACCCGTTAAAGTACCTGTAAAAGAAAGAGAGTGAAGCAACATTGCGGCGAAGAGAAAGGGAAGAAAGATTATCAACTAGAGGAGGAGAGTCAATAAGATGAAATGCCTTTGATTCCGCCCTATCTAACAGGTGGACAGAAGAGCCACCCCTGATATTAGAGCAGTACTCCAAGTTAGGACGAATGAATCCTTTATAAACTTGTAGCAACTGCTCAGGAGTGAAGCAGCTACGGCATCTATACAGCATTCCCAGCTTTCGGAAGGCGGTTTTAGCAATGTCTTGGATGTGTGGCTTCCATGACATATTAGAGGAATGTATGGATGTGTGAATGTATGAATGTATGAATATCACTATATCTCAATATATAACAGACAGTAATATTCATATATTTCTGTCTGTCTGTCTGTCTGTGTAATATGTGCTAGGGAACACTCGACCATCACCCAAGACAATGTACCGGACTAGCTCGGTCAACACAGTGGTAGGGTGCGTGGCGCCAGGGAGGGTGGATGTGCTCCCTGGGTTTTCAAGGGGACCGCTTCATGATGGTGATTATTCCATCACCACTGTCACCACTACCTACCACTATCACCACTGTTGCCACTATCACCACTGTTACCACTACCTACCATTGCCACTACTACCTACCAACGTCATCACCGTTACCTTCACCTACCACTGTCACCACTACCTACCACTGTCACTACTACCTACCATTGTCACCACTGCCTACCACTGTCACCACTGCCTACCATTGTCACCACTACTTACCATTGTTAAGTCACCTTCGCCTACCCCTGTCATCGCTGCTTACACCACCTACACCTGTCAACACCTATCACCCCAACCACCCACCTACCACCACCACCCACCTACTAACATCACCAACCACCTATCTCCACCATACCTCCCCACCACCATCACCCACCCACCTACCACCACCATACCATACCTACCCACCACCACCACCACCCACCTATTCCACCATACCTACCTACCACCAACCAACACCACACAACCACTCACCTCCACCACCTGACAATTACACAGCGACGTTCATTGTAAAATTTCGTGAACTCGTATCAGTGATAAACAATGGGTCAGCCAGCTAAGGTCCTGAACCTCCTCCAGCCCAACTAACTTGTCTCTACCGTAACCATCAACATCTTAATGGTCAACACAAGGCAAACTCCCCTCACCTGTCACCCCCTCAAACACAAGCAAGTTCCCCTCACCCCAACCTCAAACACAAGACAAACTCCCCTCACCCCTCCCAAGTCAAATTCCCGTCACCCCTCCCCCAAACACAAGTTATTTTCCCCTCACCTCCCCCCCCCCTCCTCCTATATTGAAGAATGTATATGTACTGTATTTATGTATTCTGTATCTTTTGTCTGTGGTGTATTGTTGGTATACGAAACTACAGTAAATTGACATTCCCGCGATACGAACATACTGTACAGTCAACTAGTATTCCCGGTATACGAACATACTGTAAAGTCAACTAGTATTCCCGGTATACGAACATACTGTAAAGTCAACTAGTATTCCCGGTATACGAACATATAGGTACTCGATATTCCCAGTATACGAACATACAGTCAACCAGTATTCCCGGTATACGAACATACAGTCAACAAGTATTCCCTGTATACGAACACACAGGTACTCGATATTCCCAGAATGCGAACAACTTGGTGGATCAGGAGTCGTGTGTAAACTAGCCTTGAAAATTCTGTAAGTGTTATTTTCGTCATTAATTTCAATAACCAGAATAACATTTAGACATTTCCTTTTCTTTTTGCTTTTGGTAGTAAAAATATAATAGACATAATGATAATAATAGTAGTGTAATAGGTATAAGCTAATAATAATAATAATAATTGAATGACAGTAATAGCTTAATAACCAAAAACAATCCTCATCACTTCAGAAATTTTACACATCCATTACAATGATACGCAAACATAAAGGTGGAGGGAAATAGTATATTATATTATTTTACCACCCCGCTGCCAGCCGCCCATTGGGAGATTTACACCCAGAAATAGTTCACAGTTGACTCCTTGGCCAGAAATAGCTTGGTCTTACGTGCCGTGGCCAGAAATCAATAGTACCTGGGTTCACGCGGGAATTTTCAGATTTAGCGTCAACACCTTCGCTAAAATAGGTAGAAAAGATTGTTGTTTTAGGTAATATATTCGCGATGTTTTGGTTTGATTTTGACTTTTTTTTTTCGATGTTAAGTTTAATTGTTTTATTTTTGTTATTTCAGTGTTTGTGGTTAGTGATGGAATGAAAGTTTCTTTAAAAATCGTCAAGCAATATTACAGTATATTAATTATCATATCTAATTATAATCACCTTCCCCCCTCCCCCGCACACACAAAAAAAAACACCACTATTTTTTCGTCAATTTAAAAATGTATTCATCACCATAACTCAACATCTTAATGACTTTTAAAAAATATCACCAAAAAGATAATTATTGTCAACCACAAAAAGGAAAACAGGAGAACGCCAAAACAAACGCGAAAAGAATTATTATACAACAGTTTATAAAAATTTATTTGTCTGTGGCGATGAGAGCAACTGACAGCTGAGTTCTTTCGTAAGCGACTTGTCAATAGGAGTCGAAAGTGAGCGGTGTGCGAGGCTGGGGGGGGGGGGGGGGGCGTGATTCCTACTGGTTATGGGGGGGGGGGATCCTGGTTGCAGCCCTTGTCGTACCTGGGAGAGGGAGGAGGTAGGGAAGGGTGGGTGGGGTGATGGGAAGGGGTATCATGTTGGGGAAGGGTAGGGTTGGGCTGGGTAGGGTGGTCCCAGGTGGCCTCGGGTCCAGTTTATGGCCCTGGGGGGAGGAGGAGGCCAGCTGCGGGGGCCACTCATAGCACTACCTTCATAAAAGTAAGTCTGACCTGCCTCCCAGATGGTGTTGATAGCGATGGTAGTTATGAGTGTTGATGGTGATAGGTGTGGTAGATAATGGGAGTGGTGGAGGTGGTAGATGTGTGAGTGGTGGTGGTGGTAGTTGTGGTAGATAATGTGAGTGGTTGGTGGTGGCGACGGCTGCTCTGTGATCTGGTGCTTAATGTTAATGGACTTTTATGAACTGTGTGCTTCCATATTTATTTGCACAGTCTCTCTCTCTCTCTCTCTCTCTCTCTCTCTCTCTCTCTCTCTCTCTCTCTCTCTCTCTCTCTCTCATCAGTTGGTGAATGGTCTCGTGTATGTCTGACTCGTGGTTCTTTAAATGGAGGTTATAAACAAAGTTGTAAGCTCCCATAATTATCATCTTCTTGCTCCTTCAATTTTCGCGCGAGTTGACGTCACCATATTGAAGAGCTGTGATTGGTCCGTGAAGCTGGAAGTTGCATGACATCACCAAGCCAAAGGTTTTACAAAGGTTTTCAGGTATTAGTTTTTGATTATAACAAAGATGATTTATATTAATTATCACATGAAAAGTAAAGTTCTTCCGTCAACTTTTAATACGTTAATTCTTTTTAAATTTATTCAGTTCTTTTCACTCTCCTCTAACCATGCATTGATACATGTAAACAGAGGGACACATTCCTCATCTATAAATACCCTTCATGGCAATTAAGGAATACTGTAATCAAGCTCTCGGAAGCCAGGCGGTGATTGGTCAAAGCGCGTGACGTCATGATTCTAAAGCTGACATACATACATACATACATACATACATACATACATACATAGAGTATTAATTAACATGGCCATACAGCTTTACTTTGGTTCAATATATACTGTACGTAATGTAGACAGTAGAGGTATACAAACACTGACTGATAGTAAGTCGATTCAACCAATGATAGCCCAAGATAGTTGACTAGGTTAGGTTAGGTTACGTTGTTAAGTAAGGTTAGGTTACATTACGTTGAGTTAGCTTAAGGTAGGTTAAGTTAGGTTACGTTAGGTTAAGTAAGGTTAGGTTACATTACGTTAACTTAGCTTAAGGTAGGTTAAGTTAGGTTACGTTAGGTTAAGTAAGGTTAGGTTACATTACGTTGAGTTAGCTTAAGGTAGGTTAAGTTAGGTTACGTTACGTTAAGTCACGTTATGTTTAGTCAGGTTGTCAAGTTATGCTGGGTTAAGTTAGGTTAGGTTACGTTAGGTTAAGGTAAGTTGTCTCAGGTTATGTTAGATTGCGTTAGGTTAAGGTGGGTTAGGTTAAGGTGGGTTAGGTTAAGTTGTGTTAGGTTAGGTTAGGTTAGGTTGGCTGTTGCCGTCTTGAGAGGCGTTATAAGAATCCTTGATCTTTAATATAAAAATAGTGACGTCACGCGCTGCAACCAATCACATCCTGGCTGCCGGTCGCTGTGTAGCTGCAGGTGCTGTGGCAGGTCTTGGTGTGGCAGGTCTTGGTGTGACAGTTCATAGTGTGGCCGGTCATAGTGTCGCAGGTCTTGGTGTGGCAGGTCATTGTATTGCAGGTCTTGGTGTGGCAGGTCATTGTATTGCAGGTCATTGTATTGCAGGTCTTGGTGTGGCAGGTCATTGTATTGCAGGTCTTGCTGTGGCAGATCTTGTGGCAGGTCTTGCTGTAGCAGGTTTTGGTGTGGCAGGTCTTGGTGTGGCAGGTCATAGTGTGGCAGGTCTTGGTGTGGCAGGTTTTGGTGTGGCAGGTTTTGGTGTGGCAGGTCTTGGTGTGGCAGGTTTTGGTGTGGCAGGTTTTGGTGTGGCAGGTCTTGGTGTGGCAGGTTTTGGTGTGGCAGGTCTTGGTGTGGCAGGTTTTGGTGTGGCAGGTTTTGGTGTGGCAGGTCATAGTGTGGCAGGTCTTGGTGCGGCAGGTCTTGGTGCGGCAGGTCTTGGTGTGGCAGGTCTTGGTGCGGCAGGTCTTGGTGTGGCAGGTCTTGGTGTGGCAGGTCTTGGTGTGACAGTACATAGTATGGCAGGTCATAGTGTGACAGGTCTTGGTGTGGCAGGTCTTGGTGTGGCAGGTTTTGGTGTGACAGGTCTTGGTGTGGCAGTTCATAGTGTGGCAGGTCTTGGTGTGGCAGTTCATAGTGTGGCAGGTCTTCGTGTGGCAGTTCATAGTGTGGCAAGTCTTGGTGTGGCAGGTCTTGGTGTGTTAGTTCATAGTGTGGCAGGTCTTGGTGTGGCAGTTCATAGTGTGGCAGGTCTTGGTGTGGTAGGTCTTGGTGTGTAGGTCTTGGTGTGGTAGGGCTTGGTGTGGCAAGTCTTGGTGTGGTAGGTCAGTGTGACAGGTCTTGGTATGGCAGGTCTTGGTGTGGTAGGGCTTGGTGTGGTAGGACTTGGTGTGGCAGTTCATAGTGTGGCAGGTGTTGGTGGGTTAGGTCTTGGTGTGGCAGGTCTTGGTGTGGTAGGGCTCTGTGTGGTAGGTCTTGGTGTGACAGGTCTTGGTATGGCAGGTCTTGGTATGGCAGGTCTTGGTGTGGTTGGTCTTGGTGTGGCAGTTCATAGTGTGGCAGGTCTTGGTGTGGTAGGGCTTGGTGTGGTAGGTCTTGGTGTGGCAGTTCATAGTGTGGCAGGTCTTGGTGTGGTAGGGCTTGGTGTGGTAGGTCTTGGTGTGACAGGTCTTGGTATGGCAGGTCTTGGTGTGGTAGGTCTTGGTGTGGCAGTTCATAGTGTGGCAGGTCTTGGTGTGGTAGGGCTTGGTGTGGCAGGTGTTGGTGTGACAGGTTTTCGTGTGGCAAGTCTTATTATGAGGGCAGGTCTTGGTGGGACAGGTCTTGGTGTGGTAGGTCTTGGTGTGGCAGTTCATAATGTGGAAGGTCTTGATGTGGCAGGTCTTGGTGTGGCAGTTCATAGTGTGGCAGTTCATAGTGTGGCAGGTCATAGTGTGGCAGGTCTTGGTGTGGTAGGTCTCTGTGTGGCAGGTCTTGGTGTGGTAGGTCTTGGTGGCAGGTCTTGGTGTGGTAGGTCATAGTATGGTAGGTCTTGGTGTGGTAGGTCTTGGTGTGGTAGGTCTTGGTGTGGCAGGTCATGGCGTGGTAGGTCTGATGTGGTTGGTCTGTAGTGGCAGGTATACAGTGTGGGTGATGTTGTTTGTCTGCCGTCATCGCCAGGCAGTTGTATCTCTGCCATCATACATATCAAAGGTCGCGTCTGACTTGTGTCTGTGGTGGTGGTGGTAGCTGTGGTGATTGTAATGATGATGGTGATGATGATAGTGGTTGTATAAAATTGTGATGGTGTGTGATGATGAATTGATGATGATGATGATGATGATGATGACAATGGTGGTGGTGGCAGCGGTGGTGGCAGCTGTTGTCACCACTGGGCGGTATAGAGATGGGAGAAGCATCACAAGAAATTAGTGAAGTAATTAGCCACATTATCTGGATCAAGCGAGGGGCCTCACAATCTCTCCCTAATTTCCTGGGCACCGTGGCACCCCAGGGAGCCTTCATGGGTGCCAGATTCTCAAAGGCTCTTCCATTATTATTCGCCTCTCTTCTCACCGCTCATGTTCGACCCCCCGCCTCAGTGACTCACGCAAGCTATAGTCACGAAAATGGCGAGAAAAATTATATTACAAATTTGCCATAATGTTATTTTTACCTTAATATTACGTGAAATTAATTTTACTTACGGTCCTTATTTTTATATTCAGTTTACGACTCACAGAAGGTCTCATGATGGCTATTCGTAGTAAGTGAAGTTATAAGTATTTATAAGTATTCAGCTGAGGCGACTGACTTAAGGTAACTTGTATAATCTTCTTAAAACTGCTGTACATTGGTTCTGTCTTGTGAAAAGTGGTAATTCTGACTCACTGTTGGAAGTTATATTTGTGGATTAGTTTTTTTTTTTATTTCCCGTATACCAGGATATATCGAGGTGTGTGTATATATGGATCATTCTTTAGGACGATTTACATACTAGTTTCGTCTGTATCTCCGTTTCGTGTAATGTCTCTCTCAGTTGTGTAATGTCTCTCTCAGTTTTGTAATATCTCTCTCAGTTGTGTAATGTCTCTCTCAGTTATCGAATGTCTCTCTCTCTCTCTCTCTTTATCAGTCGTGTAATGTCTCTCTCAGTCGTGTAATGTCTCTCTCAGTCGTGTAATGTCTCTCACCTGGTCGTTTTTATGGAATGTTTTGGAGAAAGTAAGAGCGTGTGAGGTCCCGGGTGGTAAGGGGTGCCATCAATGTATTACCCAAGTCACAAGTTTATATGGTGAAGTTTACAAGTGACGGGGACCTCGCGGCTGTGTGTGTGTGTGTGTGTGTGTTATGTGTGTGTGTGTGTGTTGTTGATTACGAGGTTCACCTGTTGAGGATGTTCACCTTAAAGACTCACAGTTAACACACACACACACGCACACACACACACACACACACACTAAAAAACCCCCAGTATTTTTGCTAACCTAACCTAACCCCATCCCACCCCACCCCACCCCACCCCACCCCACCCCTAAAATAACCATAGCTATTTAAAGTCGCGCCCCTCAGACCACCCATTTTTAGCATGTATCGCCAGTGAACTCCCTTCTACCAATTCACATCAAAGGTGGTAATATTCTGCGTGTTGATTCTATCTTAGGCAGTTTCCCCCTTTACCTTTGCATGTGTTCAGAAGGTCAGAGGGTGAAGATATTGCCCTTTAATCTCCTCGTCTTGGCGTGATATTGAAGACGTGAGTAATTGCAATATTTGAAGAAGAATATTCGGGGGGCGTCTGTGATAGGGTGGTGGTGGTGGTGGTGGTGATGGTGGTGGTGGTGATGATGGTGGTGATGGTGGTGGTGGTGGTGATGATGGTGGTGGTGGTGGTGATGGTGGTGATGGTGGTGATGGTGGTGGTGGTGATGATGATGGTGGTGGTGGTGGTGATGGTGGTGGTGGTGGTGGTGGTTATGATGGTGGTGATGATGGTGGTGATGATGGTGGTGGTGATGATGGTGGTGATGGTGGTGGTGGTGGTGGTGGTGGTGGTGGTGGTGGTGGTGGTGGTGATGGTGGTGGTGGTTTTATTTGTACCTGAGATATGTTTGTTGTGATGGCGTTTCCTTTTGTTTATTTGTAATTGTTATTATTTCTACTTGTTCTAAATTTGCTTCTTCTTCTCCTCCCTCTTCATCACTTCCTCTCTCCCTCTCTCCCTACTCCTCCTCCATCACTTCCTCTCCTCCCTCTCCCCTTCTTCCTCCTTCACTTCCTCTCCATCCTCTTCACCTTCTCTATCACTTCCACATCACTTCCTCTCCTTCCTCTCCTCCCTCTCCACTTCCTCCATCACTCCCTCTCCTTCCCTCTTCCTCTTCCGAACACAGCAGACCGGAGTGGGGGGGTAGTTAGGAGGTAGGGGGGGGAGGGGGTTACGCCACTGGGCTCTCGCTTGTTATCTAGTTAAAGTACTCGTGCAAAATTGTCCTAAGTGCCTCAATTTATTTACCTTTTCATTGATTATTTTTTTTTGTTCGGTATACTTACTGCCTTCATGTGTATATATACTGCCTTCATGTGTATGTATATTGCCTTCATGTGTTTGTATATTGCCTTCATGTGTTTGTATATTGCCTTCATGTGTATATATACTGCCTTCATGTGTATGTATATTGCCTTCATGTGTATGTATATTGCCTTCATGTGTTTGTATATTGCCTTCATGTGTTTGTATATTGCCTTCATGTGTATATATACTGCCTTCATGTGTATGTATATTGCCTTCATGTGTTTGTATATTGCCTTCATGTGTTTGTATATTGCCTTCATGTGTTTGTATATTGCCTTCATGTGTTTGTATATTGCCTTCATGTGTATGTATATTGCCTTCTTGTGTTTGTATATTCCCTTCGTGTGTATGTATATTGCCTTCATGTGTTTGTATATTGCCTTCATGTGTTTGTATATTGCCTTCATGTGTATATATACTGCCTTCATGTGTATGTATATTGCCTTCATGTGTATGTATACTGCCTTCATGTGTATGTATATTGCCTTCATGTGTATGTATATTGCCTTCTTGTGTTTGTATATTCCCTTCGTGTGTATGTATGTTGCCTTTGTGTGTATATATACTGCCTTCATGTGTATGTATATTGCCTTCATGTGTATGTATATTGCCTTCTTGTGTTTGTATATTCCCTTCGTGTGTATGTATGTTGCCTTCATGTGTGTATATATCGCCTTCATGTGTGTGTATATTGCCTTCATGTGTATGTATGTTGCCTTTGTGTGTATGTATACTGCCTTGCGTGTATGTATACTTGCTGCCCTCGTGTTTATGTACGCTTTACTTACTGCCATTGTGTGTATATACAGGTATACTGCTTTCATATATACACACATATTGCTTTGTGTGTATTAAACAGACATCCGTGAGATATACAACCGGACGTGAAGACCCTGGTGTATATTTGTCTGGTTATAAGAGTATTACTGTTATTATTGTCTTATATATACACTTGTTATTATTGTTATTTGTTGTAGTTAGTAGTAATAATAACAGTTATGTTTCGGTTGTATTATTTTTGTACCCAATTCTGTTATATCATTATTGAAATTTATATATTTTTCTTTTGAATTAATATAAATTATTTTTTTTTTAGGTCTATTCCATTAGTGTGTGTGTGTGTGTGTGTGTGTGTGTGTGTGTGTGTGTGTGTGTGTGTGCCCTGAGTTACGCTCCCTCACTTGAATGAGAGAGAGAGAGAGAGAGAGAGAGTGTGTGTGTGTACACCCTGAGTCACGCTCCCTCACTTGAACTAATGTCTTGTAATTTTCATTTTCTGGGTAATACCTTTACAGAGGAGAGCCGATCCTCCTCCTTCTTCTCTTGGTTTTCTTCTTCCTCCTCCTCTTCCTTCTCCTTCATCCTCATCCTCCTTCCTTCTTCTTCCTCCTCCTTCCTCCTCTTCTCCTTCCTCCTCCTCCCCCTTCTTCCTATTTCTCTCCCTCCTTCATATGGTCTTACTCCTACCTCCCCTTGGTCTTCCTCTTCTTATTCTCCTTCTTCCTACAATATCCTTCTCTTATCTTCCCCTTCTTTCCTCCTTTTCACTTCTTCGTCCTCTTCCTTCCCTCCTCCTCCTCATTTTCTCTTCCTCTCTTCCTCCTCATCCTCTCCACCTCCTCCACCCCCTCTCATCATCCTCCTCTCTCTCCTCCTCTCCTCCTCCTCTCCTCCTCTCCTCCTCCTCCTCCTTCCTCCTTCTCCTAGCACTACCCAGACTAGCAAAAACCCCTTAAAGGCAGGATAGAGGAGTTTTCAGCTAAAAGTTATAAATATGGCCGAACATTAACCCCCGTGACTCGAGCATAAAGAATTTCTGGCATATTTTTTTTTTTACGCGTTACTGATATTATTATTATTTTTTATTACGCCCCGGCATCCTGTGTGTGTGTGTGTGGTGGAGGTATATAAACACAGTGTCGTCTTTGTTTGTTTGTTTTCGCTCGTGTTTGTATACTCTCTCTCTCTCTCTCTCTCTCTCTCTCTCTCTCTCTCTCTCTCTCTCTCTCTCTCTCTCTCTCTCTCTCTCTCTCTCTCATACATATTTACAAGGTCACACACACACACACACACACACACACAGGCGCGCCAGCATTTACGAGCACACGAGCATAGTTGCACACACTCACGTACCTTTCGCTACACATTCAGAGGCTCCCACACCTGTAATAACTCATTCAGAGGCTCCCACACCTGTAATAAAACATTCAGAGGCTCCCACACCTGTAATAACATCATTCAGAGGATCCCACACCTCTCATAACACATTTACAAGCTCCTCCGCCTATAATTACACATTCAGAGGCTCCCACACCTGTAATAACACATTCACAGGCTCCCACACCTGTAATAACACATTCACAGGCTCCCACACCTGTAACAACACATTTACAAGCTTCCACACCCCACACCTGTAATAACACATTCACAAGCTCCCACACCTGTAAATATATATTCACAAGCTCCCACACCTGTAATAACACATTCACAGGCTCCCACACCTGTAATAACACATTCACAGGCTCATACACCTATAACTACACATTTACAAGCTCCCACACCTGTAATAACACATTCACAGGCTCCCATACCTGTAACAACGCATTCACAGGCTCCCACACCTGTAATTACACATTCACAAACTCCCACACCTGTAATAACACATTCACAGGCTCATACACCTATAATTGCACAGCTCCCACACCTGTTATAACACATTCACAGGCTCCCACACCTGTAACAACACATTTACAAACTCCCACACCTGTAATTACACATTCAGAGCACACTCACACATGGAAGGTTTACAGGAGTCAGGTGCTTGCCTAAAGCTGCAGGGATCACCGTGGGCTCAGTGCCTAGCATTACCTTGGCCACTTTTAACCTGTGCCGTGTTAAGTGCTTCGGCCTGAGTCCTTTTTATTGTGTCTCTGTTCCTCTTGTTTTGTGTGTTTTGTTTTTGGCCCGGTTTACTTCGTGTTTGTTTTAGTTCTTGTTTTATTTGTGTGTGTGTGTGTGTGTGTGTGTGTGTGTGTGTGTGTGTCCTCTGTTTCTGGTATTCATTTCCTCACTCATACCACCACACCCTCACACCACCTCACCCTCACACCACCACCACACCCTCACACCACCACCACACCCTCACACCACTATACCCTCACACCACCACCACACCCTCACACCACCTCACCCTCATACCACCACACCCTCACACCACCTCACCCTCATACCACCACACCCTCACACCACCACATCCTCACACCACCGCACCCTCACACCACCACCACACCCTCACACCACCACCACACCCTCACACCACCACCACATCCTCACACCACCACCACCCCCTCACACCACCACACCCTCACACCACCACACCCACACACCACCACATCCACACACCACCACCACACCCTCACACCACCACCACACCCTCACACCACCACACCCTCACACCACCACACCCTCACACCTTACACCCCAACACCTTCATACCACCTCACCCTCACACCACCACCACACCCTCACACCACCACCACACCCTCACACCACCACACCCTCACACCTTACACCCCAACACCTTCATACCACCACACCCTCACACCACCACCACACCCTCACACCACCACACCCTCACACCACCACACCCTCACACCTTACACCCCAACACCTTCATACCACCACACCCTCACACCACCACCACACCCTCACACCACCACACCCTCACACCACCACACCCTCACACCTTACACCCCAACACCTTCATACCACCACACCCTCACTCCACCACCACACCCTCACACCACCACACCCTCACACCACCACACCCACACACCACCACACCCACACACCACCACACACACCCTCACACCACCACCACACCCACACACCACCACCACACTCTCACACCACCACCACACCCTCACACCACCACTACACCCTCACACCACCACCACACCCTCACACCACTTGACACTGTAACCTTGCTTGGCGCTGCATGTATAGTGTGTGTGTGTGTGATGTTCTGCTTTAAGTCAGCTGGTGGTTGTACTTGAAGGCTGAGGTTTTTGTGAGGCGAGACCAGCTTGAAGGTGGGTTATGCTACAGGACGGTACACTGTTTCTTCAGGCGGTGTTTTGAAAGCGAGAGAGAGAGAGAGAATGTGTGTGAAAGAGAGATAAGTAGAGTGTGGTTGAGAGAGAGAGAGAGAGAGAGAGAGAGAGAGAGAGAGAGAGAGAGACCTTAGGTGTTGAGTATAAAGTTGGTATTTAGTGTTATAATGGAAATGTGGACACTGATTACTAGTACTGTTACTGCTATTACTACTATATTATTACTACTACTACTATACTAATATTACTACTTCTTCTATCTGCTTATAACAGTAAAATTGATAATAATTGTAATGATGGTAATGACTATAATAATGATAAGATGATAATAATAATAATAATAATAATGATAATATTTTCACCTGTTGTGCCCATCATCATGACGTCATCAGACAAAACGGCTCTACCTGTGATGTAAATTCAAATTTCCTGAATAATTAAATTTTTACGAGTTAAAAAACGTAAATAGTTTATATTTTGTCGGGATTAACTTTTTTTGGATGAGAATTTTAAATTTTATCTCTTACTGTACGTGATATGCTGATAAATGTGTTCTATTGGGAATAAATTACAATCCTAGATTTTTGTTTTTACATGATCCCCTGTTTTTGTGTGTTTTTTACTCATTTAATACAAGTGGTTGTTAATTGTTTTGTGTTTAATGTTTAAAAGGTTAAATTTACCTAATGAAGAGAAGGTCTGTGTCATTATTTACAACACATCAACAAAAACTTGAAATATAACTTCATTGGCTAATGGTATGTTGTTATTAGACTCTTGTCGTATAACTGGTGGGTGGAGTTAGGTTAGGTAAGGTTAGGTTAGTTTAGGTGATTTAATGTTAGGTTAGATTAGTTTAGTTAGGATAAATTAGTTTTAATTTAGGTTAGGTTAAGTTAGTTTAAATTAGGATAGATTAGTTTGGATTAACTTAGGTTAGGTGAGGGGAACTTAACCATTTACGACTTGGATTAAAGTTCTGTCAAACCATCCCACTCAGCTCTGTCAAACCATCCCACTCAGCTCTGTCAAACCATCCCACTCAGCTCTGTCAAACCAACACACTCAGCTCTGTCAAACCAACACACTCAACTGTCAAACCATCCCACTCAGCTCTGTCAAACCAACACACTCAGCTCTGTCAAACCAACACACTCAGCTCTGGGGCGTGAGGAACAAGTGTAGAATGTAAGGACTGAGCTGGGGTGTAGAGTATAAGGGCATGAGGAATTAGCTGGGGTGTAGAGTATAAGGACTTAGCTGGGGTGTAGACTATAAGGGCATGAGGAATTAGCTGGGGTGTAGACTAAGGAAATAGCTGGGGTGTAGAGTATAAGGGCATGAGGAATTAGCTGGGGTGTAGAGTATAAGGACTTAGCTGGGGTGTGGGGAACGAGTGTAGAGTATTTATCCTGCCGTCGGGGGGGGGGGGGGGGGGTCCTTGTCGGGTGAGGTCATTCTTATCCAGTATATGAAAAACTTTTGCCCTGAGTCAGTCTGTATGTTTCTGAGAAGAGTGGGTGAGTCAGGTAGTTGTGAACACGTTGTTGTTGATGTCTTCAGGAATGGTAATTTGACCAGGACAGTGGGAGGAGATGCTGTCAGTTGTAGAGTTTTTAAAAAAGTCAGCGAGTTTAGGGCTAGCGTGGTTGAGGGTGAGTGATTCAGCAATAGATGAAGGTAGATTCTGATGATGTGAAACCTAACCTAACCTAACCTAACCCAGATCATGGTTGACGGGGTGGGGGGGGGTTGGGATGTAGGTTTGGTAGGTAGAAGTAGTGGAGATGAACGTGGAAGATGATGTATGGGCTACAACCTTGGCAGAACAAAGCAGAGATGAACATATAATTAAGAACTAAATAGAGATATTGGGTCATTAGGTGGAGGAGACGAGTTACTGTAATGGGAATATAGTAATTAAAGGTGACTGTAGTGTAGAGTCGAAGGTGGTTGAAGATTACAACTGGGTGAACTAGGATGATCATTACCTGCAGTGAGATTTACCTGTTATTGTTTACGGTCACTGCAGAGGCTGATTGAGGTAGAGGTGTGATAATGTGAGGTCTTCCCAACAACTGGATCAAGGGGGGTGAAAATAGTAGGGCTGAGAAAGCATCAAAAACTCGTCCACTGCCCCGGAATTATTAGCTGAACACACCACTCACTACTTGCAAGATTAATACACGTGTTGGTGGCGGGCGGGCGGGCGGGCGGGGGCAGTGTGAGTATCGTAACGTCCAGTTGTAGTGGAAGAGGAACACCGTTAACCGAATACATGTGACAGCAGTTAGTGAATGAATGGTAATGTGTTGGTCGTTACTCCGGCCACCCACAGCTGTATAAGGAATGGGACTGTGTGAATAATAATAATAATAATAATAATAATAATAGTCGGGTGATGGTGATGAATACTTTAACTGGCATTAATACCACCAACACACACACACACACACACACACACCGGAAGTGGTCACACACCTGAGAACATTAAATCCTCCCTCACGCCTCGCTGCCCGAGTCACGCCTCCCCCCCCCCCCACCCATCGCCTTCATACCACCCAACCCATCCACCTCCCTCAATATTCCCACTCCCCCCATCTACCGCCCATCTTCATCCCCCATTTCCTCCTTTCTCCATCACCACACCTCCTTTATCTCTCTCTTACCTCTTATCACCTTTTCCTCACCACTGCTACCCACTCTCCTCCATCACCATCCCTTCCTCTCCCTCCCTCCCCATCTCCCTCACCCTCTCCCGCACCCTCCCTCATCATCTTATCCTCAACTGATGGATAGGAGGTAGATCCTCACCCCTCTGATAAAATTGGTTCAGGCTGCAGGTCAAATCGGCTTTAACCTAACCTAACCCACCTTCTCTTGATCACGTGCCCCCCTACCCCCCCCCCCTCTCTGGTGGTGGGAGTGTTTTAAGGTCAACATCCCTTTAACTCTTTCCCCCCTTCCCTCCACCTCTCCACCCTTCCCTATCCCCCTTCCCTTACGCCCTCCTATCTGTTCCAAACCTGCTCATCATCCCACACTCCCCACCCTCTCTCCCTCATGTCCTGCCCCTCACATCGTAACCTCACCTTTCTCTACCCTAAAACCTCTCACACTTACCCCTCACTTGTACTCTACCCGGCCATACCTCCCAAGTATCTCTCCACCCTTATCCCCTTAAACCTCCCCCACCCTACCTCCCTTAGCTGGTGGCGGCGGCGTGGAAGTCTACCCGAACCCTTGAACCGCTTCCCTCCCTCCCCGGGTCAGTAACGCACGTGGTGGTGGCGGCTGCTGGCGGGTGTGGGCCGCCGGGACGCAGCCGACGATACAATATGGAACAAACGTTAATTATGGAACGCCGGAGCCTCCTGCCCAATTTTAGTGTAAGGGCACGATGAAGACATATTACTCGACTGCAATTTGCCACAACGGATGAGTGGCGGGCGAAACAGGTAGAAAATGCTGTCGAAAGGGTGGGAGTTACTCGTCGATAGAGCCAAATATCCTCGTTACTCAGGATAAAATTCGCTAAAAGACTCATTTCAACATTAAAATGATCACGTAGCGTAAGCAACCAAGGGGGCACGTAACGAGGCCGCTGATTGGTGGAGCGGCGTTCGTTGCCATGGAGACCGAGTCATCTCAGCAGGAGCCATTGATTTTCCAACAGGCTTACCACACCTTCTTTTGTGGGCAACATTTTCTTATTCAGGCGTACAGATGTTGCTGAGAGGATAAGTGTCTTAGTCAAATACGACGTCTTTTGTGAAAGATAACAGCGAATAAGTCATCAAGTGACGATCACGAAGGAACGAACCGAAAGAAAAGAAAATAAGATGAAAAAATTGCCATGTGACATTATTTTCCTCGTGCATCAGGGTTGACTACGGTTTGGCCCACCAGTCAGTGGAGAGAGCGCGAAGGGTGAGGACCTATACCCGCGGGCTATTTGAAGTTTTCCTAACCGGGAACCACCCACTGTGCCGAAAAACTTTCACGGAATCTATGAAAACAAATGGAATGTCGCCTTCCAAAGCACATGGCAGGAAAAATCGCTGTCTGAAAACTCGAAAGCGTCTATAAAGGCAGTTTGCAAAATCGATATCGGATGTAAACAAGACGAAGTCATGTGTGGGTTAGGGTGTGGGGGTGACGAACGCCCTTAGAACGACTGTCATGAGTTTATTGCCCCACTGAACGGATTATAACCATCACATAAACGGCCGGCTGTCATTGGCTCAGCAGGAACGCTAGGATATCAAGTTTGAACATTTGAAGAACGGTAGTGGTGAAGATTTGAGTTGCTGGCAGTGTTTTATTGTGATATGTGGTCATGGCGGGAAGAACTACAGATATAGGTAATAATATTTACTTTTTACAACTATAGTGACGTCTACGGCTGATAGTAAAGTGCTTATTATTATTATTATTGTAACTATGTAGATTATTTTCGTTATTATCATTGTTATTGTATTTAGATGTAAACAGGGGGCTATTAAACATGCAATTGATAAACCAGTACACATACACTTCACATACACTACACACACACTTCACACACACCACCACTTACACAACCAATACACTCACCCATATATCCTGTAGCTGAAATGTTGTTATAGCACAGATATATGTAGCTGTTACTGTATAATGTACTGCTAGTGGCCTTTATGTTGTGTACCTGTGTAGTGTAGGCTGTGTACCGTGTAGTGATGGTAGTGTTGGCTGTGTACCTGTGTAGTGATGGGTAGTGTAGGCTGTGTACCGTGTAGTGATGGGTAGTGTAGGCTGTGTAGTGATGGGTAGTGTAGGCTGTGTAGTGATGGGTAGTGTAGGCTGTGTAGTGATGGGTAGGATAGTGTGGGCTGTGTAGTGATGGGTAGGATAGTGTGGGCTGTGTAGTGATGGGTAGTGTAGGCTGTGGAGTAATGGGTAGTGTAGGCTGTGTAGTGATGTGTAGTGTAGGCTGTGTGCCGGTGTAGTGATGGGTAGTGTAGGCAGTGTACCTGTGTAGTGATGGGTAGTGTAGGCTGTGTAGTGATGGATAGTGTAGGCTGTGTGCCGGTGTAGTGATGGGTAGTGTAGGCAGTGTACCTGTGTAGTGATGGGTAGTGTTGGCTGTGTACCTGTGTAGTGATGGGTAGTGTAGGCTGTGTGCCGGTGTAGTGATGGGTAGTGTAGGCAGTGTACCTGTGTAGTGATGGGTAGTGTTGGCTGTGTACCTGTGTAGTGATGGGTAGTGTAGGCTGTGTACCTGTGTAGTGATGGGTAGTGTAGGCTGTGTACCTGTGTAGTGATGGGTAGTGTAGGCTGTGTACCTGTGGAGTAATGGGTAGTGTAGGCTGTGTACCTGTGTAGTGATGGGTAGTGTAGGCTGTGTAGTGATGGGTAGTGTAGGCTGTGTAGTGATGGGTAGTGTAGGCTGTGTACCTGTGTAGTGATGGGTAGTGTTGGTTGTGTACCTGTGTAGTGATGGGTAGTGTAGGCTGTGTACCTGTGTAGTGATGGGTAGTGTAGGCTGTGTACCTGTGTAGTGATGGGTAGTGTACCTGTGTAGTGATGGATAGTGTAGGCTGTGTACCTGTGTAGTGATGGGTAGTGTAGGCTGTGTAGTGATGGGTAGTGTAGGCTGTGTACCTGTGTAGTGATGGGTAGTGTAGGCTGTGTACCTGTGTAGTGATGGATAGTGTAGGCTGTGTAGTGATGGGTAGTGTAGGCTGTGTACCTGTGTAGTGATGGGTAGTGTAGGCTGTGTACCTGTGTAGTGATGGGTAGTGTAGGCTGTGTACCTGTGTAGTGATGGGTAGTGTACGTGTGTAGTGATGGATAGTGTAGGCTGTGTACCTGTGTAGTGATGGGTAGTGTAGGCTGTGTAGTGATGGGTAGTGTAGGCTGTGTACCTGTGTAGTGATGGGTAGTGTAGGCTGTGTAGTGATGGGTAGTGTAGGCTGTGTACCTGTGTAGTGATGGGTAGTGTAGGCTGTGTAATGATGGGTAGTGTAGGCTGTGTACCTGTGTAGTGATGGGTAGTGTAGGCTGTGTACCTGTGTAGTGATGGGTAGTGTAGGCTGTGTACCTGTGTAGTGATGGATAGTGTACCTGTGTAGTGATGGGTAGTGTAGGCTGTGTACCTGTGTAGTGATGGGTAGTGTAGGCTGTGTAATGATGGGTAGTGTAGGCTGTGTACCTGTGTAGTGATGGGTAGTGTACCTGTGTAGTGATGGATAGTGTAGGCTGTGTACCTGTGTAGTGATGGGTAGTGTAGGCTGTGTAGTGATGGGTAGTGTAGGCTGTGTAGTGATGGGTAGTGTAGGCTGTGTACCTGTGTAGTGATGGGTAGTGTAGGCTGTGTAGTGATGGGTAGTGTAGGCTGTGTAGTGATGGGTAGTGTACCTGTGTAGTGATGGGTAGTGTAGGCTGTGTAGTGATGGGTAGTGTAGGCTGTGTAGTGATGGGTAGTGTACCTGTGTAGTGATGGGTAGTGTACCTGTGTAGTGATGGGTAGTGTAGGCTGTGTACCTGTGTAGTGATGGGTAGTGTAGGCTGTTTTACCTGTGTAGTGATGGGTAGTGTAGGCTGTGTACCTGTGTAGTGATGGATAGTGTAGGCTGTGTAGTGATGGATAGTGTAGGCTGTGTAGTGATGGGTAGTGTAGGCTGTGTACCTGTGTAGTGATGGGTAGTGTAGGCTGTGGAGTAATGGGTAGTGTAGGCCATGTACCTGTGTAGTGATGGGTAGTGTAGGCTGTGTACCTGTGTAGTGATGGGTAGTGTTGGCTGTGTACCTGTGTAGTGATGGGTAGTGTAGGCTGTGTACCTGTGTAGTGATGGGTAGTGTTGGCTGTGTACCTGTGTAGTGATGGGTAGTGTAGGCTGTGTTCCTGTGTAGTGATGGGTAGTGTAGGCTGTGTACCTGTGTAGTGATGGGTAGTGTTGGCTGTGTACCTGTGTAGTGATGGGTAGTGTAGGCTGTGTACCTGTGTAGTGATGGGTAGTGTTGGCTGTGTACCTGTGTAGTGATGGGTAGTGTAGGCTGTATACCTGTGTAGTGATGGGTAGTGTAGGCTGTGTACCTGTGTAGTGATGGGTAGTGTAGGCTGTGTACCTGTGGGTAGTGTAGGCTGTGTACCTGTGTAGTGATGGGTAGTGTTGGCTGTGTACCTGTGTAGTGATGGGTAGTATAGGCTGTATACCTGTGTAGTGATGGGTAGTGTAGGCTGTGTACCTGTGTAGTGATGGGTAGTGTAGGCTGTGTACCTGTGTAGTGATGGGTAGTGTTGGCTGTGTAGTGATGGGTAGTGTAGGCTGTATACCTGTGTAGTGATGGGTAGTGTAGGCTGTATACCTGTGTAGTGATGGGTAGTGTAGGCTGTGTACCTGTGTAGTGATGGGTAGTGTAGGCTGTGTACCTGTGTAGTGATGGGTAGTGTAGGCTGTATACCTGTGTAGTGATGGGTAGTGTAGGCTGTATACCTGTGTAGTGATGGGTAGTGTAGGCTGTGTACCTGTGTAGTGATGGGTAGTGTAGGCTGTATACCTGTGTAGTGATGGGTAGTGTAGGCTGTGTACCTGTGTAGTGATGGTAGTGTTGGCTGTGTACCTGTGTAGTGATGGGTAGTGTAGGCTGTATACCTGTGTAGTGATGGGTAGTGTAGGCTGTGTACCTGTGTAGTGATGGGTAGTGTAGGCTGTATAGTGATGGGTAGTGTAGGCTGTGTAGTGATGGGTAGTGTAGGCTGTGTACCTGTGTAGTGATGGGTAGTGTAGGCTGTGTACCTGTGTAGTGATGGGTAGTGTAGGCTGTGTACCTGTGTAGTGATGGGTAGTGTAGGCTGTGTAGTGATGGGTAGTGTAGGCTGTGTAGTGATGGGTAGTGTAGGCTGTGTACCTGTGTAGTGATGGGTAGTGTAGGCTGTGTAGTGATGGGTAGTGTAGGCTGTGTAGTGATGGGTAGTGTAGGCTGTGTACCTGTGTAGTGATGGGTAGTGTAGGCTGTGTACCGTGTAGTGATGGGTAGTGTAGGCTGTGTACCTGTGTAGTGATGGGTAGTGTAGGCTGTGTACCGGTGTAGTGATGGGTAGTGTTGGCTGTGTAGTGATGGGTAGTGTAGGCTGTGTACCTGTGTAGTGATGGGTAGTGTAGGCTGTGTAGTGATGGGTAGTGTAGGCTGTGTACCTGTGTAGTGATGGGTAGTGTAGGCTGTGTACCTGTGTAGTGATGGGTAGTGTAGGCTGTGTAGTGATGGATAGTGTAGGCTGTGTACCTGTGTAGTGATGGGTAGTGTAGGCTGTGTAGTGATGGGTAGTGTAGGCTGTGTAGTGATGGGTAGTGTAGGCTGTGTACCTGTGTAGTGATGGGTAGTGTAGGCTGTGTACCGTGTAGTGATGGGTAGTGTAGGCTGTGTACCTGTGTAGTGATGGGTAGTGTACCTGTGTAGTGATGGGTAGTGTAGGCTGTGTACCTGTGTAGTGATGGGTAGTGTAGGCTGTGTACCTGTGTAGTGATGGGTAGTGTAGGCTGTGTACCTGTGTAGTGATGGGTAGTGTAGGCTGTGTACCTGTGTAGTGATGGGTAGTGTAGGCTGTGTACCTGTGTAGTGATGGGTAGTGTAGGCTGTGTAGTGATGGGTAGTGTAGGCTGTGTAGTGATGGGTAGTGTAGGCTGTGTGCCGGTGTAGTGATGGGTAGTGTAGGCTGTGTAGTGATGGGTAGTGTAGGCTGTGTAGTGATGGGTAGTGTAGGCTGTGTACCTGTGTAGTGATGGGTAGTGTTGGCTGTGTACCTGTGTAGTGATGGGTAGTGTAGGCTGTGTACCTGTGTAGTGATGGATAGTGTAGGCTGTGTAGTGATGGGTAGTGTAGGCTGTGTACCTGTGTAGTGATGGGTAGTGTAGGCTGTGTACCTGTGTAGTGATGGGTAGTGTAGGCTGTGTACCTGTGTAGTGATGGGTAGTGTACCTGTGTAGTGATGGATAGTGTAGGCTGTGTACCTGTGTAGTGATGGGTAGTGTAGGCTGTGTAGTGATGGGTAGTGTAGGCTGTGTACCTGTGTAGTGATGGGTAGTGTAGGCTGTGTAGTGATGGGTAGTGTAGGCTGTGTACCTGTGTAGTGATGGGTAGTGTAGGCTGTGTAATGATGGGTAGTGTAGGCTGTGTACCTGTGTAGTGATGGGTAGTGTAGGCTGTGTACCTGTGTAGTGATGGGTAGTGTAGGCTGTGTACCTGTGTAGTGATGGATAGTGTACCTGTGTAGTGATGGGTAGTGTACCTGTGTAGTGATGGGTAGTGTAGGCTGTGTACCTGTGTAGTGATGGGTAGTGTAGGCTGTGTAATGATGGGTAGTGTAGGCTGTGTACCTGTGTAGTGATGGGTAGTGTACCTGTGTAGTGATGGATAGTGTAGGCTGTGTACCTGTGTAGTGATGGGTAGTGTAGGCTGTGTAGTGATGGGTAGTGTAGGCTGTGTAGTGATGGGTAGTGTAGGCTGTGTACCTGTGTAGTGATGGGTAGTGTAGGCTGTGTAGTGATGGGTAGTGTAGGCTGTGTAGTGATGGGTAGTGTACCTGTGTAGTGATGGGTAGTGTAGGCTGTGTAGTGATGGGTAGTGTAGGCTGTGTAGTGATGGGTAGTGTACCTGTGTAGTGATGGGTAGTGTACCTGTGTAGTGATGGGTAGTGTAGGCTGTGTACCTGTGTAGTGATGGGTAGTGTAGGCTGTTTTACCTGTGTAGTGATGGGTAGTGTAGGCTGTGTACCTGTGTAGTGATGGATAGTGTAGGCTGTGTAGTGATGGATAGTGTAGGCTGTGTAGTGATGGGTAGTGTAGGCTGTGTACCTGTGTAGTGATGGGTAGTGTAGGCTGTGGAGTAATGGGTAGTGTAGGCCATGTACCTGTGTAGTGATGGGTAGTGTAGGCTGTGTACCTGTGTAGTGATGGGTAGTGTTGGCTGTGTACCTGTGTAGTGATGGGTAGTGTAGGCTGTGTACCTGTGTAGTGATGGGTAGTGTTGGCTGTGTACCTGTGTAGTGATGGGTAGTGTAGGCTGTGTTCCTGTGTAGTGATGGGTAGTGTAGGCTGTGTACCTGTGTAGTGATGGGTAGTGTTGGCTTTGTACCTGTGTAGTGATGGGTAGTGTAGGCTGTGTACCTGTGTAGTGATGGGTAGTGTTGGCTGTGTACCTGTGTAGTGATGGGTAGTGTAGGCTGTATACCTGTGTAGTGATGGGTAGTGTAGGCTGTGTACCTGTGTAGTGATGGGTAGTGTAGGCTGTGTACCTGTGGGTAGTGTAGGCTGTGTACCTGTGTAGTGATGGGTAGTGTTGGCTGTGTACCTGTGTAGTGATGGGTAGTATAGGCTGTATACCTGTGTAGTGATGGGTAGTGTAGGCTGTGTACCTGTGTAGTGATGGGTAGTGTAGGCTGTGTACCTGTGTAGTGATGGGTAGTGTTGGCTGTGTAGTGATGGGTAGTGTAGGCTGTATACCTGTGTAGTGATGGGTAGTGTAGGCTGTATACCTGTGTAGTGATGGGTAGTGTAGGCTGTGTACCTGTGTAGTGATGGGTAGTGTAGGCTGTGTACCTGTGTAGTGATGGGTAGTGTAGGCTGTATACCTGTGTAGTGATGGGTAGTGTAGGCTGTATACCTGTGTAGTGATGGGTAGTGTAGGCTGTGTACCTGTGTAGTGATGGGTAGTGTAGGCTGTATACCTGTGTAGTGATGGGTAGTGTAGGCTGTGTACCTGTGTAGTGATGGTAGTGTTGGCTGTGTACCTGTGTAGTGATGGGTAGTGTAGGCTGTATACCTGTGTAGTGATGGGTAGTGTAGGCTGTGTACCTGTGTAGTGATGGGTAGTGTAGGCTGTATAGTGATGGGTAGTGTAGGCTGTGTAGTGATGGGTAGTGTAGGCTGTGTACCTGTGTAGTGATGGGTAGTGTAGGCTGTGTACCTGTGTAGTGATGGGTAGTGTAGGCTGTGTACCTGTGTAGTGATGGGTAGTGTAGGCTGTGTAGTGATGGGTAGTGTAGGCTGTGTAGTGATGGGTAGTGTAGGCTGTGTACCTGTGTAGTGATGGGTAGTGTAGGCTGTGTAGTGATGGGTAGTGTAGGCTGTGTAGTGATGGGTAGTGTAGGCTGTGTACCTGTGTAGTGATGGGTAGTGTAGGCTGTGTACCGTGTAGTGATGGGTAGTGTAGGCTGTGTACCTGTGTAGTGATGGGTAGTGTAGGCTGTGTACCGGTGTAGTGATGGGTAGTGTTGGCTGTGTAGTGATGGGTAGTGTAGGCTGTGTACCTGTGTAGTGATGGGTAGTGTAGGCTGTGTAGTGATGGGTAGTGTAGGCTGTGTACCTGTGTAGTGATGGGTAGTGTAGGCTGTGTACCTGTGTAGTGATGGGTAGTGTAGGCTGTGTAGTGATGGATAGTGTAGGCTGTGTACCTGTGTAGTGATGGGTAGTGTAGGCTGTGTAGTGATGGGTAGTGTAGGCTGTGTAGTGATGGGTAGTGTAGGCTGTGTACCTGTGTAGTGATGGGTAGTGTAGGCTGTGTACCGTGTAGTGATGGGTAGTGTAGGCTGTGTACCTGTGTAGTGATGGGTAGTGTACCTGTGTAGTGATGGGTAGTGTAGGCTGTGTACCTGTGTAGTGATGGGTAGTGTAGGCTGTGTACCTGTGTAGTGATGGGTAGTGTAGGCTGTGTACCTGTGTAGTGATGGGTAGTGTAGGCTGTGTACCTGTGTAGTGATGGGTAGTGTAGGCTGTGTACCTGTGTAGTGATGGGTAGTGTAGGCTGTGTAGTGATGGGTAGTGTAGGCTGTGTAGTGATGGGTAGTGTAGGCTGTGTGCCGGTGTAGTGATGGGTAGTGTAGGCTGTGTAGTGATGGGTAGTGTAGGCTGTGTAGTGATGGGTAGTGTAGGCTGTGTACCTGTGTAGTGATGGGTAGTGTTGGCTGTGTACCTGTGTAGTGATGGGTAGTGTAGGCTGTGTACCTGTGTAGTGATGGGTAGTGTAGGCTGTGTACCTGTGTAGTGATGGGTAGTGTAGGCTGTGTAGTGATGGGTAGTGTAGGCTGTGTACCTGTGTAGTGATGGGTAGTGTAGGCTGTGTACCTGTGTAGTGATGGGTAGTGTAGGCTGTGTAGTGATGGATAGTGTAGGCTGTGTACCTGTGTAGTGATGGGTAGTGTAGGCTGTGTAGTGATGGGTAGTGTAGGCTGTGTACCTGTGTAGTGATGGGTAGTGTAGGCTGTGTACCGTGTAGTGATGGGTAGTGTAGGCTGTGTACCTGTGTAGTGATGGGTAGTGTACCTGTGTAGT
Organism: Homarus gammarus; assembly: GCA_958450375.1. Taxonomy (NCBI): domain Eukaryota; kingdom Metazoa; phylum Arthropoda; class Malacostraca; order Decapoda; family Nephropidae; genus Homarus; species Homarus gammarus. The sequence goes on from CAUDMG010001828.1 coordinate 2,665,875, forward strand.
GATGGGTAGTGTAGGCTGTGTACCTGTGTAGTGATGGGTAGTGTAGGCTGTGTACCTGTGTAGTGATGGGTAGTGTAGGCTGTGTACCTGTGTAGTGATGGGTAGTGTAGGCTGTGTAGTGATGGGTAGTGTAGGCTGTGTAGTGATGGGTAGTGTAGGCTGTGTGCCGGTGTAGTGATGGGTAGTGTAGGCTGTGTAGTGATGGGTAGTGTAGGCTGTGTACCTGTGTAGTGATGGGTAGTGTTGGCTGTGTACCTGTGTAGTGATGGGTAGTGTAGGCTGTGTACCTGTGTAGTGATGGGTAGTGTAGGCTGTGTACCTGTGTAGTGATGGGTAGTGTAGGCTGTGTAGTGATGGATAGTGTAGGCTGTTTTACCTGTGTAGTGATGGATAGTGTAGGCTGTGTAGTGATGGGTTGTGTAGGCTGTGTACCTGTGTAGTGATGGGTAGTGTAGGCTGTGTAGTGATGGATAGTGTAGGCTGTTTTACCTGTGTAGTGATGGGTAGTGTAGGCTGTTTTACCTGTGTAGTGATGGGTAGTGTAGGCTGTGTAGTGATGGGTTGTGTAGGCTGTGTACCTGTGTAGTGATGGGTAGTGTAGGCTGTGTACCTGTGTAGTGATGGGTAGTGTAGGCTGTGTACCTGTGTAGTGATGGGTAGTGCAGGCTGTGTAGTGATGGGTAGTGTAGGCTGTGTGCCGGTGTAGTGATGGGTAGTGCAGGCTGTGTGCCGGTGTAGTGATGGGTAGTGTTGGCTGTGTACCTGTGTAGTGATGGGTAGTGTACCTGTGTAGGGAAAGTAATCGATTCATCGCCAGTACGGGCAAACAACACCGCCTGGCAGTCTCCCCAACTCCCCGTTCCGTGACTTGTTTATGCTATCCAGTAGTTTACGCCAGACCCAGGTTCAACCGTTTTTTTTTTCTGCCTGCACTGGCGTTAATGGGATGGTGAGCATGTACCCAAGTCATGTCACTTTAACCCCGTATGTGTGTGGTGTGTGCGACGTCAAGGCAATGTGTTGACGATGTTTATACCCGATATGCTGAGTAGTATATTCACGGATATACTTGGGCACATACTCGGGTGTATAGAGAATATTTCCTGATATACTTGTTTATATATTGGTATGTTTTAAGTATACTTCATTGAATTGTGATATATTACCGATGTTGTACTTGGATATGCCGTGGTATAATGACATGTGGTTCCTGAGTATATTCCACTTAGATGTAGTAGAATAAGGTTTTACCACTAGTATACTCTGGAATAGGCTTGCACACTGGTATATTTCTGACGGATATACTCAAACGCCATCATTATACCTTGGATAGGAATGATGTTATACTAAGTTACGTCAAGTATAATGCTCTCTCTATCTGATATACTCCGACTCGATGAAAAATTGGATTGACATCATTGATATTATATTATTATATTCATATATACTCTTTCACCAGCATAGTTAGGTTATATCTCCTGAGAATACCAGCGGCATACTCGGTGTCATATTTACGACTACGAGAAGCAACATCTGGGTCGCGTTATACTGAGACACCCACTAGCATACTCATCTTATTGGTCATATCTACAACATACATACCAGGGAACCGGTTATGTATACTCCGACACCAGCTCAGCATACCCATGTTATATCTGCAGCTGTGAATAAGTATCAGGGGGTCGGTTATACTTCGACATACCTCCTGAATGATTATGTGAGGCTGTGGGGGCAGTAATGAGGTGGGTGAGGGAGGTGGGTGGTAATGAGGTGGGTGAAGGAGGTGGGTGGTAATGGAGTGAGGGTGGTGGGTGGTAACGAGGTGGGTGAGGGAGGTGGGTGGTAATGAGGTGGGTGAGGGAGGTGGGCGGTAATGGTGTGGGTTAGGGAGGTGGGTGGTAATGGAGTGAGGGTGGTGGGTGGTAATGGGATAAGGGAGGTGAGTGGTAATGGAGTGAGGGAGGTGGGTGAGGGAGGTGGGTGGTAATGGTGTGGGTGAGGGAGGTGGGTGGTAATGAGGTGGGTGAGGGAGGTGGGCGGTAATGAGGTGGGTAAGGGAGGTGGGTGGTAATGGTGTGGGTAAGGGAGGTGGGTGGTAATGAGGTGGGTAAGGGAGGTGGGTGGTAATGAGGTGGGGTTGACTTGCGTTCCTTCTCATTGCCTCACCACTTCAGTTAATAACTCTGAGCCGATTATAAAAGAGACCTTCCTGCAGAAAGCCTGTCCTTGCGAGACCTTACCCGGAACACGCTCCTGGGTCCTCTTGTGGGTTTGTGTGTGAGTTTTGTTCCAATTTTGGGTTTCATTTTATATATTTTTAGTTAAAGGTAAGGTGACTCTCTCTCTCTCTCTCTCTCTCTCTCTCTCTCTCTCTCTCTCTCTCTCTCTCTCTCTCTCTCTCTCTCTCTCTCAAATTCTGTTTCTGTCTTTCTGTTATCTATCTGTCAATCATATTCTCACTCTGTCTCATTCTCACTCTCTCAATTTACCTTTCTAAATAAACTTCAGGTGTTTCTGGCACGTACAGTACAACCAATAGTTCTTACTACATATCCAGGTAGAAGGGGGGAGGGAGGTGATCATGGTGGGGGAGGTTGAGGGGGTGGTCATGGTGGAGGAGGGAAGTGACCATGTTAATGAAGAACTTTAGTAATGTCGTATATATCTCAAGGGCAGTTAAGAAATAGTCACTGGCTACATCATATATTACGTGTAAAATAAAAGTTAATCCCACAAACGCTTAAAAATAAAAGTAAACAAAAAAAATCCATTGGTCAGGAAAGGCGGGTTCAGGGCTAAATTAAACGCAGCCAAAAATGGTGTGGGCTGTAAAACTTCCGCTACAAGAGTTACAACTTCTTAGCCAGAGGGAGAAGTTGTACGATTATTGCCCTATCAGATTCACAACTTTTCGGACGTGTTATGATTGATTACTCTCTCAATATTGTGTAAACTTTTACCCGTCGGTACTTTGGAGATCACTACTACATGTTGAGATTATTTCCTATATCACGTGTTTATAAAATATTAACTAACCGAGGAATGATTATATGTAATTATTAGTGGGATTATAATTAGCTGTTGTTTACGAGCCACATGTTGGTGAAGGGCACAGCTCTTACCATGCAGACAGTGTTGTTAAGTGTGTTTGTGTGTGTAGCTTGATGTTTTGTTTTTATAAAGTGTCCACAGCTTGAAAAATCTCCCCTTGAGAGAGACGATCAACACCCAGCAGTGCTCTGAAGGAGGATATACGAGGTGTGTGTATCCTGAAAAACCACTCCACAGGTTGTGTATTATTGTGTGGTGAGAATGTGACACTCTGGGTGAGTTGCGTCTCTGTGTGTGTGTCACCTTGATATACTGGCGGGAAACTTTCTTTGTGGAATGTGATAGTGGTTGTCTTAAATTTGGATTGAAGAAGAGATTGGAGGAGGATGCTGGAGACTTAAGAGCCGGGTGAAGACTGGAGGGTGTATCTGGAGTCTTTGATCCAGTTAAGAAAGACTGGAGGGTTTACTGGGAGCCTTAGATCCACGTGAAGACTGGAGAGTGTAACCGGAAGCTTAGATGCAAGAGCAGACTTGAAGGTGGTGCTGGAGTCATTGAACCAAGTAAAGTCTGGAGGGTTTACCTGGAGTCTCTGGTCTGTGTGAAGACTGGGAGAATCTGGAGCCCTAAATTCCAGAAACTAAAATAAAAGGTTAGTGTTGGAAATAAGTTTAAATACTGTGTCCAGGTGAACAGTAGGTTACTGGTGGAGAACCTTGAGGCGAAGGCAAGACTGGAGCCCTAGATCCAGGTGGAAACTTTAAAGACTATTGATCCACAAGACCCTAAGAAAAGACTGGATGATGCTGGACCCTTAAAACCAAGAATTTAAGACTTACGAGAGTACTGGAACCTATGTGATAGTGTTCGACAGGGGTAACAAGAGCAGTGTATAGTGGTGCACTTTGGATTATACAGTTTCATCTTTAACTTGGACCCAAGGAAACCCAGGACTGGAACCCATCAGAGCTTATGCCAGGGGCGTAGATCCCCGTGGTGTGCCCTAGAGCCCTCCCTACCAGTGTGAGCCCGGGGGCGTGGGAGGAGGATGAGGCGCCCCAGATAACCCCCTGGGGGTGGCGCAGGACCCTCGCACCCCCGCCTCCCTGCTGTCTTGTACACGGTGAGTCACTCCCTCTCACTACCCCAGCCGCAGTGTTTGTTTACCTCTCGCACACTGTTTACCTTTCACACTGTTTACTTCACTGATGTTGTTTATATCTAACACTGTTTTCCTCTTGCATTGTTTGCCTTTCACACATTGTTTAGCTCACTGTAATGTTTATACCGAACATGTTTACCTCTCACAGTGTTTGCCTTTCACACATTGCTGTATTGATAATTTTTAGAGTTAACACATTTTGTTTACCTCAAACACTGTTTACCTCTCACACTGTTTACCTCTCACACTGTCTACCGTTCACACTGCTTACCTCTCATACCGTTTATCTCTCGCACACACCCTGGCCTCCCTCACACACGCCTGGGCCCCTTGCTTAAACAAACATTGCGAAACTGTTTATTTTCCTGCATCATATCACCAGGTATATTATTTATTATTGATGCGTTAGTCAGCCCTATGAGGACCTGACCTGATTGACTGATTGACTTACTGAACTCTTGACTGAGTTTCTTGACGTTGAGGTCATTATGAGACAGAGATTAACCGAATATTTTTCTCGTTCGTGGAGGATTAGGGAGACATCGAGTGAGTGACAGAGAGGTTCTTGGGGGACCTGTGGGAGTTGGTGTGTATCATCGTAGCTGACTTAGGTTGTGATGTCATAGGGCCGGGGTCGAGTAGGACTGGGGGTCTAATAGGACTTGGATCTAGTAAGACTGGGGTCTAGTTGGATTTGGACCTATTTGGACTGGGGGTCTAGTGATATCGAGACCTATTAGGAATGGGGTCTAATAGGACTTGGATCTAGTAACTCTGGGGTCTAGTAGAATATGGACTTGTATTAGGACTGGGGTCTAGTTATATTGGGGACTATTAGGACTGGGGTCTAGTTATATTGGGGTCTATTAGGACTGGGGTCTAGTTATATTGGGGTCTATTAGGACTGGGGTCTAGTTATATTGGAGTCTATAAGGACTAGTTATATTGGGGTCTATTAGGACTGGGGTCTAGTTATATTGGAGTCTATAAGGACTAGTAATATTGGGGTCTATTAGGACTGGGGCCCGTTTAGATTGGCCTTCTTTCAATGCTGTATCAGATCATCCCTCTGGCTCCTCTCCTGTGATCTAACCATCAGTAATGTGACCGCAGGCAGAAGGAGGGCTGAAGGAGGAGAGGTGGTGGTGATGGAGGAGGCGGAAAATGCAGGATGGAGGAGGAGGAGAAGGAGGGGTGTATGGTGGTGGGTGATGGTGGAGGAGGAGGAAGAGGAGCTTGTGGTGGGGGGCGATGGTGGAGGAGGAGGAGGAAGAAGAGGAGTTTATGGTAGTGATGGTGGAGGAAGAGGAGAACACCAAGAGGGTTTGTTGACTTGTTTTGTTTACTCGTCTCTCTCACATCATGCTTCAGACAAACACTCACCTCGTCTGATAAAGAAGGGCTTAGCCAAGAATTTTGATCGTCTGTGTAATTGGCTGAGTCCTGGGTCACTTAGGTGTGTGGGTGTGGGTGCGCGTGAGGAGAAAAAAATGTCAGTAGGTCACTCATTCCCCACTCAATCACTCACTCAATCACTCACTCACTCAGAAAGGTGGTATTCAACGATCTGACTGAGGTAAAATATTCCTTCAAAAAGATGTTCAAGAAATATATATATTTTTTTTGGTCCGGGTTATTAAGTGTTTTTTCTTCTCCATTTTCTTCATTGTCGTCTTCTTCAGTTTCTTTTGTTAGGAGTAAATTGTCGGGTGTTTTGTGTTAACTGTCTTACCTGCCTCTGATGTTTTAGGTGATATATTTTTTTTAATGTAAGGATAGTGTTTTGCCGTTTTTGAGAATACGTTGTAAAGAAGGGGGGCAAAACACACAAACACAGACACCCACATTTACTCTCTCTCTCACAACCAATCAGAGGTCAATTAGGGTCACTGATTAATAACACCCATATGTATATTAGCAAATTTAACAACAACGTAGGCAATAGATTTAACATTTTGGTTGTCTGTGAACATCCTTAACAGGTCAAATAGGCCTCATAGTCTTAATAGGCCCCAAAGTATCCAAACTACATATGTTAAATAGGCTTAGGGTCCATTAGAACTAGGCCCCAGAAATAGGTTAGATTGGGACCCAGTCAAACTAGACCCTTAAGCACAATTCATATTCATATTCGTTTGATATCAGAACCATGAATTGAGTTGAGGGTGGACGGGTGAGGTGGAAGAGGGTGTGGGAGGAGATGGGCAGGTGAGAAGAGGGTGAAGGGGAAGAGGGTGTGGGGTTGAGAGGAGAGGGTGGAGGTGAGGCGGAAGAGGGTGTGGGAGGAGATGGATAGGTGAGAAGAGGGTGGGAGAGGGTGGACGGGTGAGGTGGAAGAGGGTGTGGGAGGAGATGGATAGGTGAGAAGAGGGTGGGAGAGGGTGGACGGGTGAGGTGGAAGAGGGTGTGGGAGTAGATGGACAGGTGAGAAGAGGGTGTGGGAGTAGATGGACAGGTGAGAAGAGGGTGTGGGAGTAGATGGACAGGTGAGAAGAGGGTGGGAGAGGGTGGACGGGTGAGGTGGAAGAGGGTGTGGGAGGAGATGGACAGGTGAGAAGAGGGTGTGGGAGAGGGTGGACGGGTGAGGTGGAAGAGGGTGTGGGAGGAGATGGATAGGTGAGAAGAGGGTGGGAGAGGGTGGAGGTGAGGTGGAAGAGAGTGTGGGAGGAGAATACGGAAGGGTGGGGGAGGGAGGGAGAGTGAGAGGACTTCCCCATGATAGGTTTAAAAGGTGACTCAATGAAATTCTGTGTCAGTGTTACAGTCTTCACCTTTACAGCGCCATGTATGAGCTGAGCTGTATTATTTCACAGTACTGTATTCAGATGTATTCCAGTCATGATAAATATTCTTAAATTATAGTAGGACCCCTTTAAGAAACAAGTGTACCGTAGGACCTCTCAGAAATAATTGTATAGGACCCCTTTATCACTGTTACCTGTACGGTAATTAGGTACCGTGATAATAACCCACAAACTTACCTGTGTTGGCCAATCAGTTTAAAGTCTTCTGTTCCTGTTTACCTTAATTAATAAGGTTATTTGAAATTAGTATCAAAGAACAGGTATAGCGATATATACCTTTCATAAAAAATAAATATATATATGTTCCTTATTAATTCACTTAATTGAAATTACAGTACAGGTATAATTAATGTAATTTGTATCTTTATTGAAGTTATGAAAAAGGTATTATTTTTATTTATTTTTTTTTTGAGGACTTTTGTATAATTTGTTACGGTATCATCCTTTTGTTGTGTTGTGGATAATTGAAATGAATTATCCTTATTTATTGGGAGTTTTCGGATAATTAGTCCCAAGTTAAACCTCTTGTAAGGATAATTTGTTTTGGTTATGTAACTTATTCTGAGGATTTTAGGACTTTAAAGGACGGTAGGATACCTTGAGTCACCATATTTAAAGGACTGCAGGATACCTTGAGTCACCATCTTTTAAGGACTGCAGGATACCTTGAGTCACCATCTTTTAAGGACTGCAGGATACCTTAAGTCACCATCTTTTAAGGACTGCAGGATACCTTGAGTCACCATCTTTTAAGGACTGCAGGATACCTTGAGTCACCATCTTTTAAGGACTACAGGATACCTTAAGTCACCACCTTTTAAGGACTGCAGGATACCTTAAGTCACCACCTTTTAAGGACTGCAGGAAACCTTGAGTCACCATATTTAAAGGACTGTAGGATACCTTGAGTCACCATCTTTTAAGGACTGCAGGATACCTTGAGTCACATTCTTTCAAGGACTGCAGGATACCTTAAGTCACCATCTTTTAAGGACTGCAGGATACCTTGAGTCACATTCTTTCAAGGACTGCAGGATACCTTGAGTCACATTCTTTCAAGGACTGCAGGATACCTTGAGTCACCATCTTTTAAGGACTGCAGGATACCTTGAGTCACATTCTTTCAAGGACTGCAGGATACCTTGAGTCACATTCTTTCAAGGACTGCAGGATACCTTGAGTCACCATCTTTTAAGGACTGCAGGATACCTTGAGTCACATTCTTTCAAGGACTGCAGGATACCTTGAGTCACCATCTTTTAAGGACTGCAGGATACCTTGAGTCACATTCTTTCAAGGACTGCAGGATACCTTGAGTCACATTCTTTTAAGGACTGCAGGATACCTTGAGTCACATTCTTTCAAGGACTGCAGGATACCTTGAGTCATCCTCACCATAAAGACAGAGACGCACACAGACAATTTCTCAGGCTTGGTGGGGACTACAAGGTGAAGTTGTTGGTGTGGGGGCTGGCGGGTCCCTGTGTCTCGCCCCTACTGTCTGTGGCTGTCTTGTGGTGTGGGGGCTGTGGTAAGAGGGGAGGATTGTGGTTGTAGTAGGAGGGGAGGATGGTGATTGTGGTAGGAGGGGAGGATTTTGATTGTGGTGGTAATTTTGGTAGGAGGGGAGGGTGATTGTGGTGGTAGGTGGGGAGGATGGTGGTTATAGTGGTTAGGAGGGGAGGATTGTAGTTTTGGTAAGAGGGGAGGATTGTGGCAAGAGGGGAGAGTGATTGCGGTGGTAGAAGATGAATAAGGTCAAAGTGCCTTCACTGTTTGCTTCCCAACACACAAGAGCCACCACCTACACCCACCTCTCAATACCACCTACACCTTTCAACACCACCTACACCTTACAACACCACCTACACCCACACCATACACCACCACCCACACCATACACCACCACCACCTGCACCTTACACCACCACCTGCACCTTACACCACCACCTACACCACCACCTACACCTTACACCACCACATACACCTTACACCACCACCTGCACCTTACACCACCACCTACACCTTACACCACCACCTACACCTTACACCACCACCACCTATACCTTACACCACCACCACCTATACCTTACACCACCACCACCTATACCTTACACCACCACCTTCACCTTACACCACCACCTACACCTTACACCACCACCTACACCTTACACCACCACCTGCACCTTACACCACCACCTACACCTTACACCACCACCTACACCTTACACCACCACCACCACCTATACCTTACACCACCACCTTCACCTTACACCACCACCTTCACCTTACACCACCACCTACACCTTACACCACCACCTGCACCTTACACCACCACCTACACCTTACACCACCACCTACACCTTACACCACCACCTACACCTTACACCACCACCTGCACCTTACACCACCACCTACACCTTACACCACCACCTACACCTTACACCACCACCTACACCTTACACCACCACCACCTATACCTTACACCACCACCACCTATACCTTACACCACCACCACCTATACCTTACACCACCACCTTCACCTTACACCACCACCTTCACCTTACACCACCACCTTCACCTTACACCACCACCTTCACCTTACACCACCACCTACACCATACACCACCACCTACACCTTACACCACCACCACCTATACCTTACACCACCACCACCTATACCTTACACCACCACCACCTATACCTTACACCACCACCACCTATACCTTACACCACCACCTTCACCTTACACCACCACCTTCACCTTACACCACCACCTTCACCTTACTCCACCACCTACACCTTACGCCACCACCTACACCTCACTCCACCACCTACACCTTACACCTACCACCTACACGTTACACCACCACCTACCACCTACACGTTACACCTACACCTTACACCACCACCTACACCATACACCTACACCATACACCACCACCTACACCTTACACCACCACCTACACCTTCCACCTACACCATACACCACCACCTACACGTTACACCTACCACCTACACGTTACACCCACCACCTACACCTCACACCTACACCTCACACCACCACGTACCCACGGCCTTGTAATCCCGGTGTTAGCTGAAAATATCACCCCCTGATTAACATGTAGAATGAACTCACTCTTAGCACCATTCCCGAGCTGTAGTGTGTGTGTGTGTTTAGCTGGCGTTGGGGGAGGGTGGGGGTGGGGGGGGTAGGTGGCGGAGGTTTGTCAGTTTAGTTTATATGCCACAGCTTTAGCGTGTGTTGACCTGAGTGTATGAGGGTATTTGACGCTGTGTTTGTCTGGGTCTTGAGTTTTCACACAGCCGATGAATCGCTTTGTATTTCCGGGTCTGTGGTCTGGTCTGGGTCACTCGTCCGGCATGATGTAGTGTGAGAAGAGCTATGTGTGGGAGCGTTATGATCCTCTTTCTCTTACTTCTCCTCCCCCCTCTTCTTTTTCCACTTCCTCCTCTTCTTTCTATACCTCTTACTCCTCCTTTTCTCCCCCTACCCTCCCTCTTACTCCTCCTTTTCTCCCCCTACCCTCTCTCTTCCTCCTCTCCTTCATCCTCTCTGGGGACGTAAGAACGTTTATAATACCCTCGGTTAAACATAATAACGATGGCACCTCATGATGCGTCACATTTGCATATATAATCTATCGTAACTTTGCTGCGTTGTGTCACACCTAATTACGATAGAATTAAATAATCTAATGTAACTTGTTTACGTTACAGTAAAACAAACACGACCTGCGACTGATAACGAGTACGGTCCATACCTGTCCATAGTTACCAATATATGTTGAGGGTGACCGAGAAGTTCCTGTGCACACCTGTTATAATTGATGAAATTGTTGTTGTTCCTTTTTGTACAGTCACCCAAAAAAGTCCTGATTGTTAATTATTTACAGGTGCACAGGAACTTTTCGATTACCCAGTATATTTTAATGTGTATGTTAGGCCTAAACAACGAATTGGCTCACTAAGCGAAAAAAAAAGGCCGCAACACATTGTGAACACGACATAGTAATCAGAGAGCGAAATTTCGCGTCATGGGTTTCTCCTAACAGCAGCAAAGCGTTCTGTACGGTCCAAAAATTCACCCAGCCTAACCTAACATACATTATGCCTGCAGACCAGTTAGTATCATTATAGTCTGGGTGATTGGTTTGTCATTCCTAGTTATCACCACCTACACTCACCACCACCTACACTCACCACCACCTGCACTCACCACCACCTACACTCACCACCACCTACACTCACCACCACCTGCACTCACCACCACCTACACTCACCACCACCTACACTCACCACCACCTGCACTCACCACCACCTACACTCACCACCACCTGCACTCACCACCTACACTCACCACCACCTGCACTCACCACCACCTACACTCACCACCACCTACACTCACCACCACCTACACTCACAATATAGCTCAGTTTACAGACGTGTATCCGTGTTGGGAAACTGGACGAGTAATACCCACATTGTAAACTATTTCGCTGCAGTTGAGTTGCCTTATGACATTTTTCCTCATTGCCCGCCTGACAGGGAGTGTATGTGCATGTATCTGATAGCTTGACAGGGAGGACGTATTTGATAGCTTGACAGGGAAGGTAATATACATAACTGATTGCTTGACAAGGAGGGTTAATGTACATATCTGCTAGCTTGACAGGGAGGTTATGTGTACGTATCTGATAGCTTGACAGGTAGAGTATGTGTACGTATCTGATAGCTTGACAGGGAGGGTATGTGTACGTATCTGATAGCTTGACAGGGAGGGCATGTGTACGTATCTGATAGCTTGACAGGGAGGGTATGTGTACGTATCTGCTAGCTTGACAGGGAGGGTATGTGTACGTATCTGCTAGCTTGACAGGTAGAGTATGTGTACGTATCTGATAGCTTGACAGGGAGGGTATGTGTACGTATCTGCTAGCTTGACAGGGAGGGTATGTGTACGTATCTGATAGCTTGACAGGTGTATTTTTCCTCGTGTAATCATTAATTCCTTGTTATATGAAGATTTACCGCCAAAAAATATAATTGTGGTATATATTTTTAAAGGCTATAATTTGTTACGTTATATCATGTTTGTGTTTCGTTATTGTCATTTAAATCACGTTATTTCAAGCGACAGTTACTTGTGGCTGTGTATTATAAGAGCGCCAGTCAGACACTTGTATCTGTGCCAGTCATTTGTGGCATAGAATGATAAAGAAGACAGTTACTTGTATCTGTGCATGACATGAGGGACAGTTACTTGTATCTGTGCACGACATGAGGGACAGTTACTTGTATCTGTGCACGACATGAGGGACAGTTACTTGTATCTGTGCATGACATAAGTTAGTTACATCTGTATATAATAATATATGACGTAGCATAGGATGTAGCCAATCACAGTTATTCACGCTATGCCACGTTGCAAGAACTGACCAATCACGTTGCGACGTGTCACATGATCCAACCAATCATATCACATCCTCCTGAATCAGTCATTCAGTTTTTTTTATTTTAAGAAGTGTTCAGTTAATTACTCTGTGTAATGGTCGATAACACTGAGATACTGAAACCAACCAATAACATAATCACGTGACATTTGAGGTGCCTAATTACATTCCAGGCAGCTGATGACGTCGCGGCGTGACATTTAAGCTGGCCAGTTATATCACCGCTGCTCACTCCCCACCCGGCCTGTCACATCACGGTCTGGCGTATTACACTCTGTAAATGAGAAAAGCATAAACAAAACAAAAAAATATAATTGCTGTATTCGCTGTAACCAGATCCTCCCTACAAAAAATACTGCAGCGACCGTAATTGCTTTATTCCAGTGAAAGTTTGTGTAAAATGCTTGTAAAAAAGGTCCCTTTAATCTGCTGGCTACAACAATATTTACCTGTACGTGTACCTGTGCTTGCCTCATATATATATAATGTTTTACACCTTTTTGTCGCTTCCCCGGGCTGCTCGGGTACAGGCTGCCATAACCCACAAATTAGTGCGAGTTTTTTCTCATATACCTATTAGTTTTTTCTTCCACTCTACCATACTTTTTTTTCGCTGATTTTATTATTATTATTAAAGTTTAATAGGTGGTTGGTAGGTGTCAGTAATAGGTGCTGTAGGTTGAGGCGCCACCTTTATGATGCTGTCACCTGGGGATAATTACTGTAGCTGCATTTAGTATATACCTGCTCTTGTATTTTATGGTAAATACTGTACCTATATTTAATACCAAAATCTATATTACAGTTATTTTATTTGTATTTAATGGTTAAACCTGTAAAGTGAGATGATTAATTTGTTTGTATTTAATAGCCTACTAAAAGCTGTTTTGTATGTTAATTACCTGTATTAATAGCTCACCTAAACCTATTATGTATTGAAATTACTGTAATTAACACCTGTATATGAAATAGAAGTACTCTCTCCTTACCTGTATTCTCAAAGGTTGGTGTGTTAATATCCTCGTAACGGGAGATGTGAGGCTGCAGGTTATTGAGTCACGGAGATGACGGCCGGAGTGATGCCATAATTGCACTTAAGTTCTGAACCGTAACTCGATATATTTTCTTACAAGGGAAAATAATTAAGGTATTTTTTTTTAAGAACTTGAACCCTGACTATGAATCTTAGGTAAAGTTAAGGTCAGGTCAGATAGGAGCTCTGGACACCCACGTCAGGGATGAGTATTCCAGACGAGGCCTAATCTGAGCCTTGGGGAGCATCAGGATCCATTGTGGTCAAGTAATCGAGCCAACCTACACAGGGCGGAGAACCGGAGTGAGAGGCCTTACGTTGTTGAGGATAGTGATATGGTCCAGGGACAGAAGAGGCACCCCCACCTCCATAAAGTGGTCTTTTACCCTCCAAGGCGTGGGCAGGGACCAGGATACCACCATCACCTGCAACTTTTGGTTCGGGCAGAGTTTCACCTTCCAGGGACCACTCCATCTACGGGTCAGTTCTAGTTGTTGGCGAACTATTTGAATCACACTATGGCAGTCCTGGCAAGAGAGTGTAGTTATCAGCTGTTGAGGGAGGGCGTCACCATACACACTCTAGAGACACGACTTAGGGTATGAACCAGCAGTTAGAGCCTGGAGGAGGTCTTCTTGGACTCCCTGACGCGCAGCTTCTCCAGGAGGGTCTTGTGCCACGCCCGATCGAAGACCCACGCGATGTCAAGGGCGATCTTCTCCAGGTCTCTCCCCTTCCTCTCGCCATTTTTTTCTTCCCCTTCTACTCCGTCTCCTTCCCTCTCTTTTTGCCACTTTCTCTTTACCACTCATTCTCTTCCTCTCTGTCTACTCCCTTCTCTTTCTTCCCCATCTCTCATCCTTCCCTCCCTTCCACTCTCCCTCACTTGTCCCATCCCTCCTTTACTTCTCTCCCTCCCTTCCCTCGAGAGCTGGGCTTGTCACCTGTTGCGAACTCCATAACCTGACCCGGATATATGCACCGCCTTTATCTCGGGGGCTTCATCCCAATCCTTCCTTGTCTTGACAGGGAGTTGCTGCACCACTTGCATTTCCTTCCTCTAGCTGCATTGTCTTGTTCCTGCACTGTCTTTCTTCTTCCTTCGATATCTTTTTCTTCGTTTCTTCTTCCTCCCCTACCTTGTCTGCCTTCCTCTTCCTCCCCTGTCTTGTCTTCCTTCTTCTTCCTCCCCTGTCTTGTCTTCCTTCTTCTTCCTCCCCTGTCTTGTCTTCTTTCTCCGTTGTTCTGTCTTGTCTTCTTTCTCCGTTGTTCTGTCTTGTCTTCCTTCTTCTTCCTCCCCTGTCTTGTCTTCCTTCTTCTTCCTCCCCTGTCTTGTCTTCTTTCTCCGTTGTTCTGTCTTGTCTTCCTTCTTCCTCCCCTGTCTTGTCTTCCTTCTTCTTCCTCCCCTGTCTTGTCTTCCTTCTTCTTCCTCCACTGTCTTGTCTTCTTTCTCCGTTGTTCTGTCTTCTTCCTTCTTCCTCCCCTGTCTTGTCTTCTTTCTCCGTTGTTCTGTCTTTTTCCTTCTTCCTCCGTTGTTCTGTCTTTTTCCTTCTTCCTCCACTGTCTTGTCTTCCTTCTTCTTCCTCCCCTGTCTTGTCTTCCTTCTTCTTCCTCCACTGTCTTGTCTTCTTTCTCCGTTGTTCTGTCTTCTTCCTTCTTCCTCCACTGTCTTGTCTTCCTTCTTCTTCCTCCCCTGTCTTGTCTTCCTTCTTCTTCCTCCACTGTCTTGTCTTCTTTCTCCGTTGTTCTGTCTTCTTCCTTCTTCCTCCACTGTCTTGTCTTCTTCCTTCTTCCTCTCCTGTCTTGTCTTCCTTCTTCCTCCACTGTCTTGTCTTCTTCCTTCTTCCTCCACTGTCTTGTCTTCATTCTTCTTCCTCCCCTGTCTTGTCTTCCTTCTTCTTCCTCCCCTGTCTTGTCTTCCTTCTTCTTCCTCCACTGTCTTGTCTTCTTCCTTCTTTGTCCCCTGTCTTGTCTTCCTTCTTCTTCCTCCACTGTCTTGTCTTCTTTCTCCGTTGTTCTGTTTTCTTCCTTCTTCCTCCACTGTCTTGTCTTCCTTCTTCTTCCTCCCCTGTCTTGTCTTCTTTCTCCGTTGTTCTGTCTTCTTCCTTCTTCCTCCACTGTCTTGTATTCTTCCTTCTTCCTCCACTGTCTTGTCTTCTTCCTTCTTCCTCCACTGTCTTGTCTTCCTTCTTCTTCCTCCCCTGTCTTGTCTTCTTTCTCCGTTGTTCTGTCTTGTCTTCTTCCTCCACTGTCTTGTCTTCCTTCTTCTTCCTCCCCTGTCTTGTCTTCCTTCTTCTTCCTCCACTGTCTTGTCTTCTTTCTCCGTTGTTCTGTCTTCTTCCTTCTTCCTCCACTGTCTTGTCTTCCTTCTTCTTCCTCCCCTGTTTTGTCTTCCTTCTTCTTCCTCCACTGTCTTGTCTTCTTTCTCCGTTGTTCTGTCTTCTTCCTTCTTCCTCCACTGTCTTGTCTTCTTCCTTCTTCCTCTCCTGTCTTGTCTTCCTTCTTCCTCCACTGTCTTGTCTTCTTCCTTCTTCCTCCACTGTCTTGTCTTCCTTCTTCTTCCTCCCCTGTCTTGTCTTCCTTCTTCTTCCTCCCCTGTCTTGTCTTCCTTCTTCTTCCTCCACTGTCTTGTCTTCTTCCTTCTTTGTCCCCTGTCTTGTCTTCCTTCTTCTTCCTCCACTGTCTTGTCTTCTTTCTCCGTTGTTCTGTTTTCTTCCTTCTTCCTCCACTGTCTTGTCTTCCTTCTTCTTCCTCCCCTGTCTTGTCTTCTTTCTCCGTTGTTCTGTCTTCTTCCTTCTTCCTCCACTGTCTTGTATTCTTCCTTCTTCCTCCACTGTCTTGTCTTCTTCCTTCTTCCTCCACTGTCTTGTCTTCCTTCTTCTTCCTCCCCTGTCTTGTCTTCTTTCTCCGTTGTTCTGTCTTGTCTTCTTCCTCCACTGTCTTGTCTTCCTTCTTCTTCCTCCCCTGTCTTGTCTTCCTTCTTCTTCCTCCACTGTCTTGTCATCTTTCTCCGTTGTTCTGTCTTCTTCCTTCTTCCTCCACTGTCTTGTCTTCCTTCTTCTTCCTCCCCTGTCTTGTCTTCCTTCTTCTTCCTCCCCTGTCTTGTCTTCTTTCTCCGTTGTTCTGTCTTCTTCCTTCTTCCTCCACTGTCTTGTCTTCTTCCTTCTTCCTCCACTGTCTTGTCTTTTTCCTTCTTCCTCCACTGTCTTGTCTTCTTCCTCCCCTGTCTTGTCTTCCTTCTTCATTTTACCATACATCACCACCATTAACAACAACAACAACAATTCCACAACAACCATCCTATACAACATCACCATCTATCATATATAACCACCACTATTAATAACCAAACCATCTCTTAACAACAACAATCACCACCACTATCACCACCGCCTCTTCAATGATAATAACAACAACCACCACCAATCACACCACATCAATAACCACACCACCACAATAACTATTCCCTCACCACTACCACCACCAACCACGCCGTATCAACCACACACTTTCATCAACCACACCACCACCACAAAAACTATTCCATCACCCCAACCACACATCAACAACCACACCACCACCACAACAACAACTATTCCATCATCCCAACCACACCACCACCACACCAACAACTATTCCATCACCACTACCACCATTACCAGCTGATGAGATTAGTCTTCAATTCACTCATCATTATTTACCTGTTAAATGAATTAATGCTCTCAGGTGCGTCGGCAACACTGTGCCTGATAGGGGTGTGAGAGAGAGAGAGCTGCCATCAATTAAATTTCAATTTCAATTTTTTATTCTACACCATCATCTACACCATCATCTACACTATCATCTACATTCTACATCATCATCTACATTATCACCATCTACACTATCTTCTACATTATACATCATCATCTACACTATCATCATCTACACCATCATCTACACCATCATCATGTACTCCATCATCTACACTATCATCATCTACACCATCATCTACACCATCATCTACACCATCATCATGTACTCCATCATCTACACTATCATCATCTACACCATCATCTACACCATCATCTACACTATCATCATGTACTCCATCATCTACACTATCATCGTCTACACTATCATCTACACTATCATCTACACTACATCAACTACACCAGTATAGTTGTCCCACATACTGTACAGGTAGGTTCAAAACTGACCACCTCACCCACATTACCTCTTACTACAAAATTGACACCTAGATTTACTGCACCAGTAACCGTTAACTTAATAATTTTGAAGTTTGTGTAAAATGACTCCTGGTGTCAAGATTGTTTCAGATTCTGAGAAGGGCAAGAACTTGCCTGAGGTGAACCCTCGGCTGGTGCTGAAAAAAAGAAACCGAGTTGAATCTGATGATGAAAGTAGCGATGAAAGCACACCTAAGCTGAGCCCTGTGTTGGTGGTAAAAAAACGGAATCGTCCTGAATCTGTTGACGATAGTAAGGATGATAGGATGCTGGTGCTGATAAAAAGGAAGAGAGTTGCTTCCGACGATAACAGCACGCCTGCAAGACACAGTGACTCCGATGAGTCGGATAGTGATGAGGACTCGGACAGTTCATATGTCCAAGATGAGTCCGGGAGTGATGAGGACTCGGACAGTTCATATGTCCAAGATGAGTCCGGGAGTGATGAGGACTCGGACAGTTCATATGTCCAAGATGAATCCTCATCTCACAGTACAAGGTTTACGGATGAAGAAGAAGAGGAGGAGGAGGAATGTGTTAAAAGGCGGCGGAGAAGAAATCCTGTGCTGCAGTTCTTCGATATGGAGGCGGAAGAGGACAATAGCGAACCTTGTCTTCCACGTCAGCACCTCCCTCCCCTCCCTGGCACACCCCCTTCCCGAACTTGTTTTGGTCTTAAGTACCGAATGAGACACGTCCTAGCTGTTGCTAGTCGGATAGAAGAAGAATATAATGGAAAACGAATGTTGAAAAGAAAAGCTCCAAATAAGGCCAAAGGGATCGATTCTTGAGTCATTTTTTTTTTAATAAAATAGTATCAGCATTACCTATCTTATTTACCCCGTAGAATATGCTTCTTTTTAATTATTTATATTGTTGTGCTGCAAATGTGCAGTAAAATTGATTTTTATTTGTGTGAATTTGATATGATTTTTTAGTGTATGCAAATTGCCCAGTTCGTGAACTAGTCGGGGTTTTTTTAGCGGCGGTAGAGCCTGCCCTCCACCTCCTGCAGCCCATTGGCTCATACATAATGTTCTATTAACATTGATATATCGAAAATAATTCCATATTTAACCGTTAGAATACCCAGCTCAAGCTCCCTATAATACCGAATTTAACGTCTGCAAAGATATAACTGTTTGGAAACATTAGCTACCAAGATATTATTTAAAATTTTAATTATTTTTATTATCATTATTGCTATTATGAATATAAACTTGAGATGGACATAACCATTTTCTAGATCATGTTTGATTTTGTTTGTGTCTAACGTGTAAATTCTGTATTTCATTGATCTATGTACCTCCGAAATCGTAACTTTGAATATACTGTATATGTGACTACGAAGACAGGTACTGTCCATAATTGTTTGAAAGTTATCCTCTGAAATGCAGTATAAGAATTTGGCTTTAATTCTGGCTGTCTATAACCATTTTCGTTTTACCTCAGTTTCATTATTTGTAAACTAGAGTCAGTGAGAGATTTATCACTTGACAGCAAAGAGTGCGATACAGTACAGTGTTTACATTACCTGCTGGATGTGAACGAGTCTTTGTTTACGTTATCGTCGGGGGTGTGGAGGAATTGTCGTTTCAGTGTCTTAGGTGGTGTAGAGTGACCCGTGATCTGTGTGTTTTGGGTGGGAATGCTAGACACTGTCGCTGAGGTGTATTTAAGGGGCGTGGGTGTATTTTAGGGTCGTCTGTGGATGTATACCGAGGGCGTAGCTTCAGGTCGTCCGTGGATATAAACCGAGGGTGTGACTTCAGGTCGTCTGTGGATGTATATCGAGGGCGTAGCTTCAGGTCGTCCGTGGATATAAACCGAGGGTGTGACTTCAGGTCGTCCGTGGATGTATACCGAGGGCGTGACTTCAGGTCGTCCGTGGATGTATACCGAGGGCGTGACTTCAGGTCGTCCGTGGATGTATACCGTGGGCGTGACTTCAGGTCGTCCATGGATGTATACCGTGGGCGTGACTTCAGGTCGTCCATGGATATATACCGTGGGCGTGACTTCAGGTCGTCCATGGATGTATACCGAGGGCGTGACTTCAGGTCGTCCATGGATGTATACCGAGGGCGTGACTTCAGGTCGTCTGTGGATGTATACCGTGGGCGTGACTTCAGGTCGTCCGTGGATGTATACCGTGGGCGTGACTTCAGGTCGTCCGTGGATGTATACCGTGGGCGTGACTTCAGGTCGTCCGTGGTTGTATACCGTGGGCGTTTCTAGTCACAACTCTGCACATGAGCGGTACAGTGCAGTCCGGTCGTGTCTGTGCGACTGAGCAGCACTTTCGAGGAGCAACTCTGCTCACCCCACATGGAAAGGGGGCTAGAAAAGGTGCCCTAAACATAGCCTGCCTAAAAACCCAACCTGACTGGGCAACTACACCCAATAAGGTCACCCATATGCGGTCGAAAACACAATCAAAATCATAAATACCCACCCCCCTCTCCCGAAAAAAAAAAATAAAATCTATCTATTTAAAACAAGGGAGTATGTCTGTTTGTTTGTGTGTGTGGTCTTGTTTGTGTGTCTGCACGAGAATCTCGGAAACTACTTTACCGATCTGTAGTGATGATGGATGGTGTTATATGCAGTGATGATGGATGGTGTTATATGCAGTGATGACGGATGGTGTTATATTTAGTGATGATGGATGATGTTATATGTAGTGATGATGGATGGTGTTATATGCAGTGATGATGGATGGTGTTATATTTAGTGATGATGGATGATGTTATATGTAGTGATGATGGGTAGTGTTATATGTAGTGATGATTAGACAAGAAAATAATAACAGTTTAATGCTAAAAACAATATACTTTGCTTTATCGTTGTAGTGAAAAACATGGTGGAACTTACACCGTTAATGAACTATTGATGGAAGAAGTTTTGGGGACTGAACAGTGAGACAATGTGGAGCCTCCCGGTGGGTGGCGTCTTACCGTTGCCTAGCAGATGAGCTGCCCGGAGGGCGGCGATTCTGCTAGTAAAAAATAAAAAATAAATGAAAAATATACAACCTCTTATGGTTTCACTGCATGGAATGTCAGGACCCTTCTGGATACTGGCACAAATGAGCAGCCTGAAAGAAGAACTGCCCTTGTGGCAAAAGAGCTGGCTAGGTATAACATCGACATTGCAGCCATTAGCGAGTTCCGGCTCTCAGATGAGGGTCAGCCTGCTGCGGAGAAAAACCACATTTATGGAGTTGGCTTTGCCATCCGCCAACACATCCTACACATGCTAACTGAAATGCCTATTGGGATCAACGAGCGCCTCATGGCGCTTCGAGTCCCACTAAATCACTCACGTCATGCCTTTTTCATCATTGCATGCGCCCCAACACTGGATGCAGAGGATGACATCAATGAGGCCCTTTATGCCGACCTCGACAGAGTGCTAACCTCCATCCCCAGAGAAGACAAGGTTGTGCTCCTTGGTGACTTCAATGCCTGTGATGGCAGAGATGCTGACATTTGGCAGGGAACCATAGGGAGAAATGATTAGGCAACCTCACTATCACCAATACCTTGTTTAGGCAGGCTGACAAGTTCAAGGGCTTGTGGCAGCACCGATCCAAACTGGCATCTCATTGACCACATCATTGTCAGAGTAAGAGATTGCCGAGATGTCCTCATCACCACTGTGACACTGATCATGGACTTGTCAGAGCCAAGCTTTCACTTCACATTGCTCCAAAACGGCAAAGGCAGCAAGCCTCCAGAAGAGGTTTTAATACTAAGGGTCTGGAGGACCCAGCAGTAGCACATGCTTTCAGAGAGCAGCTCGAACATGGGCTTATCAACAACCCAACAGCAAACAAAGCAAATCCCAGTACTGAATGGGATATTCTCAACACTGTTTTGACAAAAACCTGCAGAGAGACCCTCGGGCAGATCGAAAGAATACACTAGGACTGGTTTGATGAAAATGACCCGGCAATCAAAGTACTCATTGATGATAAATGTGCGGCTTTTACTGACTGGCAGAACAACCCTCAGTCTCGGACTAGAGCTGATACCTTCCTCATGAAGAAAGCGGCGGCCCAGTAGGAACTTCGCAAGTTAAAGAACGACTGGCTTATGGATGAAGCATGTGAAGCACAAAAACTTGCAGATCAGCAAAAGATGCGCAAATATTTCAATTCTATTAAAACATTTTGTAGACTAAATACTCGTGGCGCAGTCCCCCTCTGCGCAACTGACGGTAACTTCAGAATTAAAGACATTAATGGCCTCCTTCAATGCTACAAAGAACACTACCATTCACTGCTCAACCGAAACACCGATGTGGATGTCCTGACTACCCAGCAGGTTCCTCAGCATCCAGAGCTGACCTACCTCAGCTATCCTCCATCCCTAGATGAGGTCGCTACCGCCATCAAACAGATGAAAAGTAACATCCTCAGGTCCTGATGGAATCCCAGCCGAGGTGTATAAAGCAGGAGGACCTCTGCTTACCAGCCGTCTCCACTCTCTCCTGGAGAATATATAGGAAAAGGAGGAGACCGGTCAGACTGTGGCAACTACCGCAGGATCTCGCTGCTGTCCGTTGCTGGCAAGATTATCGCTCGAGTCCTCCTAATCAGACTTCTTCCTGAGACGGAAAACTTCCTCCCAGAATCTCAATGTGGCTTTAGTCCATCACATGATACCACTGACATGATCTTTGCTGCCCGTCAGGTACAGGAAAGGTGCAAAGAACAGCGTCGTGACCTGTATGGCTTTCGTCGACCTAACTAAGGCCTTCGACTCGGTCAACAGAGAAGCCCTCTGGTGGACCCTCATCCGTTTTGGCTGCCCACCAAAATTCATTACCATTGTGAGGCAACTCCATGATGGCATGAACGACAGTGTCCTCCACAACGGCACCCAGTCTGAGTTCTTCCCCATCCAAACAGGGGTTAAACAAAGGTGTGTACTGGCATCAATTCTCTCTTCCATTTTCTTGGCTGCCCTCCTTACTCGTTCCAGTGCCAATTTAGCCGGCAGGGTGAACATCCAGTACCGGGTGAAGGGAGGTATTTTCAACACAAGACGACTCCAGGCAAGAACAAAGGTGCCGGCAGCTTCCATTACTGAACTTCAATATGCAGACGACCTCACCCTTGTTGTTCACACTGAACACGACCTACAGGAGATCTTGAACACCTACGCAGATGCGTATGCACACTTCGGCCTTGAGGTGAATGCACGTAAGACTCTGATTCTCTTTCAACCTGCCCCTGCTTCAGACACACCTCCACCATCCATCCACCTTAATGGTACAACCCACTTTAATGTTGACCACTTTCGGTATCTCGGGTCCCACCTGTCCACCACCGCAGACATCGATGAAGAGATTCGGCATCAGATCAGATGTGCATCTCAAGCCTTTGGCAGACTACGAAACCGTGTCTTCAGTTGTCGGGAGCTGAAATTATCTACAAAGCTGCACGTATATCGAGCAGTAGTCCTCCCCACCCTGCTATTTGGCAGTGAGACATTGGTCATTTACAGGAGGCATCTCAAGGCATTTTAAAACTTTCACCAACATAGTTTACGTTCCATCCTCTGTGTTCGATGGAAAGACAAGAGAACAAATGCCAGTATTTTTGCTGACACCAACTGTAGGAGCATCGAGGCTATCATTACCCATGAACAATTATGCTGGACTGGCCATGTTACCCACATGGACGACAGTCGACTGCCAAAGCAGCTACTTTACAGTCACCTAACGAATAGTAAACGTAACGCCGGTGGGCAATTCAAAAGGTGTAAGGATAGTCTAAAGACAAACCTGAGAAGGTGCCAAATCGACCCCCTCACCTGGGAGTCGTTTACGCCACACCGTAATGCTTGGAAGAGTACCACACGAGAAGGTGTCAGTACTTTCGAGTTAGTCCAACTGCAAACCGAGGCAGACAAGCGCCAACACCGGAAAGACGCTGCCACCGCCCCTCGCGCACTAGATGCAGCCCTCCACATGTGCAACGAATGTGAACTTTGCTGCGGGTCCCGTCTCGGCCTCTTTAGTCACCTCAAAACTCACCAACTTAGGTGACATCTCTAATAACTCATATCATTGTTTCATAGCTGGATGATCGTCATACTCGATTCCTAGTGACAGCAAAGTATTAGTAAGAGAGAGAGAGAGGGGGGGGGGATGTTGTTTCTGGCATCTTATTTACAATGATAATGAATGTCAAATGAAAAGAAAAAACGGATTCTTGTTGATTTTATACTGTTCACTTTTGCAATATTGCCAGTCGGAAAAACCCTCAACATTACAACTTTGTGTTATTGGAACATGGAGAGCTTCTGACGTTAATGAAGAAAAGATGAAAATTTTTACCTTTTTTTTTTCTTTTTCATTTTGAGTGTGAAGGAAATGTGATGTTAGTGAACCGTGGGAACTTTTTTTTTCTTGGTGTATAATTTTTCTTTGACCTTTAATGATTACTGATGTTAGTGAATCAAAAATTAAATATGCTATATGGAATTTTTTGTTTCATTGTTTACTTTCTGAGATGATATTTCCGGTTCAGTTTGTTTGTTAAATTTGTTAAATTGAAAATAATTCACATATATAAATGATAATTACAAATTTTTCAACCTTGTAAACTCGTTAATAGAGGTTCAGTTTGTCATAATGTTATTATTGTAAAGGTAAATAAACTTCTCGTCATAACTTTAAGACAGTCAGTTAGAGTTAAGCATCCTCGTCTAAATAAAAACAATAGTCACTGTAAATTTGATCACTTTGGCCGCTTGAAATTACATAAAAAATATCCCTCACTGGCGACAAAAAACCATTAGTGATGACCAGAAAGGCGATAAACAGCTGGTTAATATCACCAAGTATAAAAAAAAAAATATTATTTATATTTTTATCACAGTAAGATCACAAACTCATGCTTAGATCGCGTGTGAAAAAACAACTGAAAACTTACTTATATGTGAAAAAACACAGAATTGGGAGAAATTGCCACGCATTTGCCGAGGATGTGACCTTTTGACCTTTCAGCTGAGGTCATGCCGAAAATAATATAGTGGAATTGGTGTGTTTACTGTGTATAAACTACTGCTAGGGAAGAGAGAGGGGGCGGTGTATTAAATCTTGGCGTGTGTGTTATCAGCGGAGTACCAGGGTGTATGGTGCTGGGTGTGTTTATCACCTCTAAGGCTGATATATATATATATATATATATATATATATATATATATATATATATATATATATATATATATATATAAATATATATATATATCCTGGTGGTCCAGCGGTGAGCGTTCCCCGGTCACAGTCATAGGCTTGTGGGCCGTGGGTTCGAATCCTGGCGGGTTGAGGTGTTGATTGTATGTAGAAGTCCGCGTGCTTTATTGGGCTAATGAAATATATATATAAATATATTTATATATTGGGGATTTTATTAATTTTTAGGTTGCAGGTAGATAAGCAGCTACCAAACAGGGAGGTCCTACCGCCTGGGAAGATATTGGCAACATAATGTGTTGTCTAATGGTAGACCCTGCTGCCATATGGCATCGCGAAATTTGTGACCAAGTCCCAGGTTGCTGATCGGACGTTCTGCCTCATTTACACACAATTGCAGGGTCTCAATTGTTTCTCTTACTATTGACAACACAACATACGTATATTGTTTCTCACTCTTGATCTTTTTATATTTTATTTCTTTATGGTTCTTTATTATTATTATTGCAGTGCTATTATTATGTTATTATTTTTATTTATTTATTTATTTTTTTTACTTTTACTTATCTGAATTATTATTACATTTTCGCCTCCCAGGCCCCGATGTGGGTCAGTGACCTGTGCCCGGGTGGGCTAATCCCTGTAAAAAAAATCTCTATATATTTCATTTTATTACCTTTTCAAATATTATTACTGGATTATTATTTTTTTAAATTACCGTATTATTATTATTATTATAATAATTATTATTATTATTGTTAATATATCCCAGGAAGCAGTTCTTGGGACAATATACAATTACACACGTCGTCGTTACCGTGGGGTCCGGGTCATAGTCTTGGTGTAACACAACTGTAGGAGTGGACAGACTCTCTTGAAACTGGACATGGACACTGATCCCAAGAGGTCAGTTGAGACGATGACTATAACCATTGGGAGGATGTATAGGCGCTCGGGGACCTATCGCGTGTTCGAACTGGTTCATCACGCGAGGACTAGTTATTAATCTTGTTGTTGTTATAAGCGTTAGTGTGGTGCCAAGTGGCGTCTCTTCCACATATTAGACGATAGCGAAATGTGATGCATGGAATTACCTTGGTAGTGTTGTTTGTGTGCGTAATAATAATAATTAACGGTTTATTGAAAGAGCATGGCAGCCGGAAGGGTGTGTGTGTGTGTGTGTGAGATTATTATTTGTCTTAAAGTATGGTAGAATGGTGTTTAATATGAGTGCTCTCTCTCTCTCTCTCTCTCTCTCTCCACCAACGAGAGGTTCTAACTGAGGGAAGAGTCACCGCCCACCACATCACCCCCCCCTCCCCTCCACCCACCCACCCACCCTGTTTTTAACTGGCCAACTGAACGCCCCCGTCTGTGAGAAAATTAGTCTGAACTCACCCAAACTGCCGTAGCCAGACATTCTTTACAGCCGGCGTCAGAGAGCAGTTAATGGCCGTGTTTGTGTGTCTGGGGTGTCTGTCCCAGCCTTTATGGAACGGCGGCAGGCAGTGGTTGATGACTGTGTCTTGGGGGAGGAGGGGGGGGGAGGTCGTTGGTATTACTTTGGGTGGTGATACGGGTTGATGTGTCGTGTTGTGGGGGGGGGGGGGGGTGATACGGTAGTGGTTGTTGTTGTGTAGTTGGTTGTTTTATGTTATGATGGTGACACTGGTGATGGTGATATTGTTGATGGTGGTACAAGTGGTGGTAGTGGTACTAGTAGCTGTGGTACTGTTGGTGGTGACACTAGTAGTCGTTGCACTGGTGGATGTGTTGTAAGGCATGATGGTGTAGGTATGAGAGTGTATGGTGGTGATCTTGGTGGTGGTGGTGATCTTGCTCTGGGTATCATGGTGCCATAACTGTTGTGATGGTATTATAGCCGCTGTGGAGGTTCTTAATTTGTTCTTTAATTCCTGTCCGTTGTCCGTGCGTAAACAGTTTGATTGTCTCATGTCAGTGAATTATTTCCTATCGTACGTAATTTCGTTTCTATCCGTTCGTAAATCCCCCTTTCTTTCGTCCGCTCGTAAATTTATCACCTTTATCCGTACGTCAAATTCATTTTTATTATCCGAATGTACGTATTGGGTAAATAATCCACCATTCCAAACTTCTGTGTAGATTACATTATTATCAGGCAGTACATGTTGAAAAATGACGAAACCCAACAATCTACATTCATGAACGATATTTGAAATTACGATCAGATGATAACATAACCGATCAGATGATAAAATAACCGATCAGATGATAACATAACCGATCAGATGATAACATAACCGATCAGATGATAACATAACCGATCAGATGATAAAATAACCGATCAGATGACATAACCGATCAGATGATAACATAACTTGCTAACTGTTGTTTACGGAAATTGAAAGAAAAAAAAAGCAGTACCGGTAATGAAAAAAAAACAATTGGTATCGCACGATTATGTTTTAGAAAATCCATTAATGTTTTTTTTTCGAAATTAACGTGGATATTTTTATATATAAACGCTGTGCTTCTGTTTCGTGTCATTGCTTTGTTTTGTGTTTACTGAAATTTGACCCTAAAGTGATAAAGAAATTAGTGTTATTTCCATCGGTGAAACTTTGTCATTACTTAATCATATATCATTATTACATTTAAAGTGTAATTGCTAAAGTATTTTTAGACCACAATTTTAATGGTTGATTAGGTCTAGTTGGGTTGGGACCTATTAGGACTGGTGGGGCCTATTAGGACTTCTACTCATTAGAACTAGAACCTTTTACGATTGGGGCCTAGTAGAATCAGGGATTATTACGATTAGTAGAGCCCATTAGGACTTTTTACCCACTAGAAATAGAACATTTTACGATTGGGACCAATTAGAACCATGGCTTATTTGGACGTGAACCCATTTCTACTGAGGCCTATGAGTATTTTGACCTATTCGAACTAAAGGGTCCTCCTATTAGCTCGGGAGGGGGGGGGGGGAGGGCCATTTCACCAAGATTCAGCAACAACCTTCGCCTTAGTGTGTCTGTGTGTGTCATTTATTCTTCTGCTCCGGCGGCTGCTGTGACATGAAGCTGGCTCATTAAGTTACTGTACTCTCTCTCTCTCTCTCTCTCTCTCTCTCTCTTCTTCCATTCATTCTCTTATTCCCTGTCCTGACCTTCTGTTTTCTTCTTCCTTCACTCCCTCTTTCCTTCCTTTTTTACTTCCTCTGCCACTTCCTCCTTCTCTCCCTGTATTCAAACATTTTCTCATTCCCTCCCTTTCATCCACCTCAATTCACCCTCCCCACCCTCATTTTTATTCCCTTCCTCCTTTCCTCCCGCCTACCCACCCTATCCCCGCCCCCCTGTGTCTCCCACCCATTCACCCTCCCCACCCGTCCCTCCTTCTAACCCACCCTACCCATCCCTCTTTCCTTCCCATTCACCCACCCCATCTCTTCACCCCCTCTCTCCACGCCATAATAATAAGACCATTACAGGATATGACTCCCTCATGCACCGTAGGATCACTGCACAATGAGACCATAGCCGCAGGACACCTTACTGTGTTTACTGGAGATCCTATGTGTGGTGGGGATTTTTCTGGTGGTAATCCTGTTTTGGGGAATTTTTCGGGAGGGAATCTATTTTTGGGGGGATTATACGGGTGTAGTAAGACTCACAGGTGTAGTATGACTAGAAGGTGTAGTAAGACTCACAGGTTTAGTAAGACTCAAAGGTGTAGTACTGGCAGGTGTAGTATGACTGACAGGTATAGTAAGACTCACAGGTGTATTAAGACTCACAAGTGTAGTAAACCTCACACGTGTAGCAAGACTCACAGGTGTAGCAAGACTGCCTGGTGAAGTAAATCTCACAGGTGTAGTAAGACTCACAGGTGTAGTAAATCTCACAGGTGTAGTAAATCTCACAGGTGTAGTAAATCTTACAGGTGTTGTAAGGCTCCCAGGTGTAGTAAGACTCCCAGGTGTAGTAAGATTCACAGGTGTAGAAAGACTCACAGGTGAAGTAAGACTCAGGTGTTGTAAGACTCACATGCGTAGTATGACTGGCAGGTGTAGTAAGACTCACAGGTGTAATAAGACTCCCAGGTGTAGTAAGACTCACAGGTGTAGTAAGACTCACACGTGTAGCAAGACTCCCTGGTGAAGTAAATCTCACAGGTGTAGTAAGACTCACAGGTGTAGTAAATCTTACAGGTGTTGTAAGACTCCCAGGTGTTGTAAGACTCCCAGGTGTAGTAAGATTCACAGGTGTAGAAAGACTCACAGGTGAAGTAAGACTCACATGCGTAGTATGACTGGCAGGTGTAGTAAGACTCACAGGTGTAGTAAGACTCACAGGTGTAGTATGACTGACAAGTGCAGTAAGACTCACAGGTGTAGAAAGACTCACACGTGTAGTATGACTCACAGGTGTAGTAAGACTCCCAGGTGTAGTATGATTCATAGGTGTAATACGACTCACAGGTGCAGTGAATCTCACAGGTGTAGTAAGACTCACAGGTGTAGTAAGACACAGGTGTAGTAAGACTCACGGGTGTAGAAACACTCACAGGTAAGTAAGACTCACAGGTGTAGTAAGACTCACAGGTGTAGTATGACCCACAGGTGTAGTAGGACTCACAGGTGTAGTAAAACTCATGTGTATTAAATCTCACGGGTGTAGTAAGATTCAGGTGTAGTATGACTCAGGTGTGGTAAGATTCACAGGTGTAGTAACGTTCCCGGTGTAGTGAGACTCACAGGTGTAATATGACTGACAGGTGTAGTAAGACTCACAGGTGTAGAAAGACTCACAGGTGTAGTATGACTGACAAGTGCAGTAAGACTCACAGATGTAGTAAGACTCACAGGTGTCATAAGACTCACAGGTGTAGTAAATCTCACAGGTGTAGCAAGACTCCCAGGTGTAGTGTTGTTGCTGCAGTGTGGTGGGGTGTAAGTTGATCGTTGGCTCACACACACACACACACACAAACTGGTTTTCGGTTACACTCTGTGGTCTAAGTAGTGTGTGTGTGTGTGTGGTAGAGTCAGACGTACCGATAAAATCCACCTTAGACAGCCACACTTCGTCGGACAATGGCCCACTGATAAGCAACACCCAGCACAGGTAACACACTGGCCAGTTTTTATTATTATTATTATTATTATTATTATTATTATTATTATTATTATTATCCAGGATTAAGAAAATGCGACCTAACACGATAATATGTAAATGTTCCGCCCGCCAGTCCATCCGTCCGTGTCTCATTTCCGACTCATAACTTAGAATAAAAAGAAGAATTGAAGATATGGGTGATAAAAGTCTGCCTATAAATGAAGGTAAAGTCGATATAGAGCAGTTCTGTGCTAAAGCTGGCCCTGTGATTTTAGTGTTATTTCCCAAGTGGCAGGTGTAGATGGCCGAGTCTTCCTCTTGTTACGGTGATGATGGGGCGTTATGCAGTGGGACTTGTATAGTGTGTGGGTCTTTTTATTGTAAGTGGGAGTTTATTATAGTCAGTGGGGCTTATTATAGTAGAACTTTTATCC
Source organism: Homarus gammarus (assembly GCA_958450375.1). Taxonomy (NCBI): domain Eukaryota; kingdom Metazoa; phylum Arthropoda; class Malacostraca; order Decapoda; family Nephropidae; genus Homarus; species Homarus gammarus. The sequence continues at coordinate 2,696,373 of CAUDMG010001828.1, forward strand.
AGTGGGACTTTACCATAGAAACCTTAGTTATGTCTCTTTCTACCCAGTGTTAATTGACACACACACACACACACACACACACTAGCTGTTGCCTCTTGTCTGCTGTTGCAATGGAGGTGTAAGGTTGCAAGGGTCAGTGTGCAGTGCTTGGTGGTGGCTGCGGTGATGGTAATGGTGATAGTGGTAGTCGTGGTAATGGTGGTGATGGTAGTGTTAGTGATGGTGATGATGTTAATGATAGTGATGATAGTAGTGGTGATGGGATGCAGGACATAGTATTGTATGGTTGGTATTGTTCATCGTTATGTTACTATGTTATGGATCCCGGTCTTATAGTATTTGCATTTAGAAACACGCCTCGAGCAATGTGTCGAACTCTCTAGACCTTTGTTTTACGCGGTTTGTTATGTTTACAATGACCGGATTTTGGCTTTACTGTTTTTTAGGGGTTTCCAGTGATGCTTCGGAATGTGTTCGGTTGCAGACTGTGGCTTCATCTCTTTCCTTATATTGCAATTTCTCGCTCTGGGTTTTTTTTATTGTGCTTGTATTTCGAATCAGGCTTCAGAAACTTGGTATATAGGTTACAGACCATTACTTCATATGATTCAGTATGTTTACAATGTTTCGGACCATTTTTGCTTCGTCTGATTCGTTTCATGCTTTACTAGTAGCCACTGTAGCTATATTGGTGCTTCGGTTTGGTGCTTCGGGTCGGGGTTTCAGTGCTTCGGGTCGGGGTTTCAGTGCTTCGGGTCGGGGTTTCGGGTCGGGGTTTCAGTGCTTCGGGTCGGGGTTTCGGGTCGGGGTTTCAGTGCTTCGGGTCGGGGTTTCAGTGATTTTTAGTTTTTCCAATCACTTGCATTATGTTACTGTGTTGATCCTCACCTTGTAGTGTGTTGGTGTTTCAGTTCTTGGTTCAGAATACAGAGCGAAGCTATTTTAATTTATTTTTCTATGGATTGTTAAAGAAGAACTGTCTCGGAAACATGGTCTAGGGGAGAAGTGTTCGTGAGATAAAAAAAAAATAAAGTTGATTTAGATGTCAATAAATTTTTCCTGTATGTTGTTTTCGCCTCTGGATTAGGTTAGGTTAGGTTAGGTTTGGTTAGGTTAGAAATAAAAGTATTACTGAAATTTAGGAAAGTGAATGTATTGGTTAGTTAACAATATATCACGAGGAAGAGTAAAAAATTAGAGAAAATCTAATATTACATTTATTACCAGATATACACCAGTCCCCCGTGTATATCAATTATAGAAAACGCCATCCAGGATCCCCAATGTGGGTTTATAGAAATTTGTGTAAAAGATTACCACAGAATCCTGACTTTGGCAACTCTTTATCCATTAAAATCTTATATACCGATACAGTGAAATATATACCTGTGTTTCTACGGTAGAAGGTGTAAACAATGGAATGCATGTCTACGATAACTGGTGTATCATCAGTCAGGTATGTGTTATGGTGTCAGGTATGTGTTATGGTGGGTGGTGGTCGAGTGGTATGGTTCCTCGGATTGGTGTTCTCAAGTATCTCGGGTTCGAGTCCTGGACGGGAGGGGGGGGGGGGGGTTGTCTATCAGAGTGTTACCGGGTGTATAATATTTACCATTAACAGCGTTGTCCCACTTTTCTTGCTTTCATCCAGGTGTTGTGATGTTGGGCCGAGTCATAACACTGACACACACACACACACGAAATCAGCTATTCATGTAAAATAAGGTGGTAGTAATTATACCCTGAGATATATGTAGATGATGAGGGAGTCGGTGGTTTTGGCCTCTCTCTCTCTCTCTCTCTCTCAATCCTCTTCAATTTGAATGGATTTGATTGTACCATTCACGAGATACTGAGTGGACGATAAGCCTTTAAGGAGAAGAGATAATGTGAGAAAAATAAACGATAAATAAGTCTTGAGGGGTGACTTAATTAGTATCCCCCACAGTACTTGGAGCAGCGGGGATATATACCTTGTAGTCCTTTATCTGAGGCAGTGATGGGGGGGTATTGGTAGACTGTCTTCACTAATTCCTTCACTACAGGGACTCCATTTTTAATATTTGTTTTGGGTAACGCGAGACGATTTTATTTAGCTCAGAGGTGAGTTTGATTACAAGTGGGTTAATATGACCGTAATTTGGCTGGTTTAAAGACTGGATTTAGTGAGTATCAACCAACTAGTGACTTACACTTACACACACACACACCTTTTTATTTATTTACATTTATCGTGTCCTATATCAAGTCGTTTTAGTGGTTCAGAGCGCCTCCAGCGGCCATTCCACAAACTAAACAACACAACATCTTTCGTGTTCATGTGACCTCGCTGCCTTCCTTACAACTTTCTATATTAATGTAAATGGTCTGAAACTCATAAGTATCTTTATTTGGGGTCAACCTCAGCTTCCAAACTAGGTCAAGGCCAGACAGCGGGAGTTGATCACTGTAGACTGCGGAAGTTAGGTCATTATTTAACCTGCCTGGAAAGATTACTGCTGAAATGGGCCTCCAGTCCTACTAGACCCCAACTTAACCCAATCTAACCATTAGAATTGGGGTCCCAGTCCTAATGACCAACACTCTTAATGGGACATAAATTCCAAGGGACACTGTTTCTTAATGGTTAGGTTGGGGTCTATGAGGACTGGGGTCCATTTGATCAAACGTTCCTGCTTCATATCTCCGGTCTACATAACTGGTCCAAATCCCTAGCCACTATTCTTGGCCCACAGTCCCAGCCACTGGTCCTGGCCCACAATCCCAGCCACTGGTCCTGGCCCCCAATTCCAGCCACTATTCATGGCCCACATTCCCAGCCACTGTTTCTGGTCCATATTGGTTGCCCTTGGTCCAGCAGGCAGCAGTGGTGAGCGGTCCAGGTGGCGTGTGGACGGTGGGACAATTACGCAGGTGATGCTGTAGTGGCGTGTGTTCTCAAATTTATGGCTTATTTAGGAAATTTTGATGACGGATATAGCTTATTTGTGTGTGTGTGTTAGGCGAATGTATGTATGTATGTACGTATGTATGTATGTATGTATGTATGTATGCATGCTCGCAAGCGAGCAGACCCGGGTTCGATCCATGGGCAGGTTTCTTTACGCCATTTGTCTCTGTCTACCCAGCAGTAATTCTGAACCTGGATGTTAATCGATTTACGAATCGTGTTCCGGGGTAATGGTTAACAGTGCAGTTGGCGAGATGTCCGGTCTTCTAGGACTATTCCTTGACACTGGGTCATGCAGCTCGTTAACTCTGGGTTTGGTTGTTGTGTTGGCGACAGTTTCTAAATCTTAAACAAATTCACGTCTAGGCGGCCCTGTGGGCCGGCTATCCTCGTACACGAGGGGCAACAATTATTATTATTATTGTATGTATGCAAGGGAATATTTCTGTTAGTGTGTGTACACCAGGTGATGGATAAATTTAACCGTGCTTTGTAATTTATTCTTACAAACTTATTAAACAGATGACTAAAATATATATAAACTTAAATGTATATGTGACTTGAATGCATTAATATACCTCAGCTATACCCGTGATATATCTCCTGTATTGATATACCCGAATTATATAACACAGATCACACAATTTATAGAAATCTATTTTATAACTTGACAACTGTATGGACTAATTGGTGGGTGAAAACAGGTGTTGATGGTCTTACTGAGGAACAGGTGTGGCCAGGTGTGGTGTTCGCTACCGGTGCTTGTAACCATTATTGCCAGTTGGGAGCCAGTCGATAGGCTAATTACCCAATGATAGCAGTTAATAGGGCCATTAGCGCGCCACGTACGTAATTAGATAAAGCGGATAAAGCGATGTATTTGTGGGTCGGAATTACAATATTGTTGTTGGGGGGGGATGTTGTTTATTATTATTATTGTTATTGTTATTATTATTGTAATTATTTATTTCATTATCACCGTTGGTCGATTTTGTTCATTTCTTCCTTGTTAGCATCATTAGTTGTTTTCATCATTACCATCGTGTTTATTCATATAACTATCATCATCGGCTTCGTCATTATCATTGTTATCATTGTTTATCGTTATCGGATTCATCATCATCATCATCGTGTTTGTATAATCCGCTATCATCAGTTGTTTTTCATATTCCCATTATTCTCGTGTTCATAATTCACGTCACCAGCCCTCATTATCGTCGTCATTGTTGCGTTCATCATATTAATTATTTTCCGTTTCCGTTCATTATTTCTCTGCCATTACCATTTTGTGTCAACCATTAGTGGAAGTTAGTGTTAGCGCTCTGTACTGTACACTGATGACCGTGTAAATAATAACTAGTCGGCATTCGAGCGGGTTGCCAACTCACTCTGATGGGGATACGAGTATATATATATATATTTTTTTTAGAGCTTTGACCTTGAATTGTGACCTCTTGACCCCCTAAACAACAACAACAATATATCGATGAGTTGATCTATTGGTTGTAGTTGTTAATGTTGTAGTTGTAGCCATTATCGAGTTTTATTACCTAGACATGTCACAGACCTACAGACGCCACTGTTCCCGTACCCGTGTGACCAAACCGCTGCTGTGAGTATGACGTGACCAACATTAAAAAAAAAAAATAATCACTCGAGCAAAAGAATCAGATAAAATATTGATAATTTAGCCCGAGGGAGAGGAGGAGGGGGGGGGGGGGAGTATAATTATATATTCTTTGGTACCAGTAGTGGGATATTGCACCAATTATCATGGAAATTATGTGAATTATTCTGCAGTGTAAGTTTGCATCCAACAGTGATCACTCGGTCAGTATATCATTCAGGACGCGTGTGTGTACATTTGATTATTTATGAACTGAGTTAATTATCTTTTATTGATCATTTTTCTCAATGTTCTCGCTCTCGTTCGTCGACTCTCACACAAAGCCTTCGTCCCTCTTCAGCCCTCTTCAGCCCTCTTCCCCCATCCCCCCAGCTTCCTTCAGTCCTTAGCTCCTCTTCCCTTCAGCCCTCTTCAGCCCTCTTCAGCCCTCTTCCCCCATCCCCCCAGCTTCCTTCAGTCCTTAGCTCCTCTTCCCTTCAGCCCTCTTCAGCCCTCTTCAGCCCTCTTCCCCCATCCCCCCAGCTTCCTTCAGTCCTTAGCTCCTCTTCCCTTCAGCCCTCAGCCCTCTTCCCCCATCCCCCCAGCTTCCTTCAGTCCTTAGCTCCTCTTCCCTTCAGCCCTCTTCCCCCATCCCCCCAGCTTCCTTCAGCCCTCAGCACCTCTTCCCTTCAGCCCTCAGCCCCACAGCTCAACCTGCCTAGCTCCGCAATCCATTTTGGTAATGATACTCATGAGGGAGTTACACTTTGCCGAGGTAGGCGTGAGAGGTGGAGAGGGAAGGGAGGAGAGGAACAGGGAGGGAGGGAGACAAGTGGAGAGGGAAGGGAGGAGAGGGAGGGAGGGAGACAAGTGGAGAGGGAAGGGAGGAGAAGGACAGGGAGCGAGGGAGACAAGTGGAGAGGGGAGGGAGGAACAGGGAGGGAGGGAGACAAGTGGAGAGGGAGGGAGGGAGACAAGTGGAGAGGGAAGGGAGGAAAGGGACAGGGAGGGAGGGAGACAAGTGGAGAGGGAAGGGAGGAGAGGGAGGGAGGGAGACAAGTGGAGAGGGAAGGGAGGAAAGGGACAGGGAGGGAGGGAGACAAGTGGAGAGGGAAGGGAGGAGAGGGAGGGAGGGAGACATGGTAATGGGAGGGAAGAGGAGAGGAAGTGTGGGGAAGGAAGGAGGGACACTGATTAGGTGTGTAAGAAGGAAGAGAGAAAGAAGGAAAGAAAGAAGGTAGGCAGAAAAGGAAAAAGGGGGAGGCAGGTAGAGAAAGGGATTGATGGAGAAGGAACATAAGACGTGGGGAGAAGACGATAGGAGGGAAAGAGGGTGAGTGAAGGAGGGAGAGGTGGTAGCAGAAGGAGTAAGGGGGAGAGGGAGGAAGAGAAAAAGAGAGATATGAAAAAAAACGGAGAAAGGAAGTAAAGAAGGGAGAGACGGGAGGAAGGGATGGAAAATAGAACCTAATAATAATAAAGGTAATCTCAAGGTTAATTTTACCAGTTTATCTCTCTACCAAAAGATTTATGCTCCTGCTATAGTAACAGTGCTGCTGCTGACGAACCTTCGCCTCACATAGCGGCCATCATAAGCTAAGCGTGGAAAAGAACGCCAGGCGCTAGTTGATCTATGGTGCTGTTGACTGCTTGTGCTACTCTAGTTTCTATATGTTCCTCCCGACACAGTCTCTTATCCCAAGCATTTTGTTGTTGTTATTTTAACCAACTTTTCTGGAGATGTAAATAGACCCCTTAAAGGAACGCTTGAAACATTTACCGAGTGGCTGCGTGAGGGGGCGGGTCGCTACCACCACATTTACCTCATTTTATCCCTGAAGAAGACCTCTCAATGGGGTACCTGAGGCTGAGAGGTGTGTGTTTTGTGGGACTCTCAAGGTTAGACTACTGTACTGTACTGTACTTATATAGTTTTTGCTTGTTGCTCTGTAAATACTGTACCTTTCTGTGTAGTTTACTTCAGCTGGTGTACCCTTGTTGTTCCCGGCCATAAATATAAAAAGAGAGCAAATAGGGTGTTCCCCCATTAATGCCCTACTGATTCTGTCTCTGTCTGTCTGTCTGTCTGTCTGTAAGTCCCGCACCAGTAGGTTTTAAAAATGTGTTTAAGTATCGAAATGAAAAATTATGTAAAAGTTATTAATATTTTTGTCGGGTCAACGTCCATTATAATCAGTTTCTTCTCTTTCGTATTTGACAAAATTTTATGAGCTCTTTTTTTTCAGCCTTAAAAATCTTGGTTGTGACAAATAATTTTCATACTCAATAATTAACAACAGTATAAATTCCTGTTACTTCATACACACACACACACACACACACACACACACACACACACACTCACTCACTGCCTAATAGCTACTACAACATACATCATCGTGTTAATAGCCATCACAGGAAGACGTTTGTGAGTGATAGACCGAACAGGCACCACTATCCCACTCCCACCCGTCACCACCCCCCACCCCTCACTACCCCACCCCCTCACCTCTCACTACCCACCCCCTCACCTCTCACTACCCCACCCCCTCACCTCTCATTACCCCACCCCCTCACCTCTCACTACCCCCCCCACCCCCACCCCTCAGCTCACCACCCCCCACAACCCCCCACCCCCCACCACCCCCCACTCAAAGGTGTCTCGCGGTGTCGTAATGAAGGCGTTTGCAAGTTTTTACATCAGAATTTAGTTAGTGTCCATTAACAACAAGTATTTTCTAAGTTTGGCCCAGAAAAACGGCGAAAGTTTGTATATGTGTGTTGAAGCAATTGCACAAGACCGCCCGACTAATTTAACTTGATGTTCGTAAATAGTTGTGGAAGTGTTAGTTAATTTGTTGTGGATATTTGATTGCTTTAGTGGATAATTAATTGTGGATGTCTTGGTTAATTTAGCATGGATGATTATGGTTTATGTTGATTAATTATAATCTTATCACAATTTAACATGTATACGACTCAGCATTTTCGTAACATCATCTCAGTTTGATCTTAATTTAACTCTCTATCATATAATTTAACGTGGTTTTACGTAAGATTTAACATACTCGCAGAAGTCCGTCACCCTCAATGCTTTAATAATACTAATAATTTAACATCGCACTGTATAATTTAACATCGACCTACCCGTAAATATTCTTCACTCTGGATATTCATATAATTTAACATGATTTCGAATGTTTTATGGTGAATGTTTGTCAAATTTAACATACATGTATTACACCACTCAAAGTTTTCATAATTTAACATGTAGTAAATGTTTTTGCTTTTAATATTAATAAAATCGTAATGTACGTCACCCTGAATGTTTACATATTTTAACGCACAATTTTTGCCACTCTAAAATCCATCACAGTTTCATGAGCCATCTGAGGCTTGGACAGTGTTTTGGTCACCACCTGTCAGCTGGGTCTGTCACCACCTGTCAGCTGGGTCTGTCACCACCTGTCATCTGGGTCTGTCACCACCTGTTAGCTGGGTCTGTCACCACCTGTCAGCTGGGTCTGTCACCACCTGTCAGCTGGATCTGTCACCACCTGTACTATGACCCTGACCTACCCTCCCCCCCCCGTACACCTGATAGGAGAAGTCACGTGGGAAGTGGTGTGGCAGGAAGTAGTGTGACGTGGTTAAGTGACAAGACGAAGGAAGTGGCATTGTGGGAAAGTAGCGTTATGAGGAAATAGCGAGACGCAGGAAGTAGTGTGACGAGGGAAGTGACTAGACGAAGGAACTAGTGTAATGGGGGAAGTAGTGTGACGTGGGAAGTGACTAGACGAAGGAACTAGTGTAATGGGGGAAGTAGTGTGACGAGGGAAGTGACGCGACGAAGGAACTAGTGTAATGGGGGAAGTAGTGTGACGAGGGAAGTGACTAGACGAAGGAACTAGTGTAATAGGGGAAGTAGTGTGACGAGGGAAGTGACTAGACGAAGGAACTAGTGTAATGGGGGAAGTAGTGTGACGAGGGAAGTGACGCGACGAAGGAACTAGTGTAATGGGGGAAGTAGTGTGACGAGGGAAGTGACTAGACGAAGGAACTAGTGTAATGGGGGAAGTAGTGTGACGAGGGAAGTGACGCGACGAAGGAACTAGTGTAATGGGGGAAGTAGTGTGACGAGGGAAGTGACTAGACGAAGGAACTAGTGTAATGGGGGAAGTAGTGTGACGTGGGAAGTGACGCGACGAAGGAACTAGTGTAATGGGGGAAGTAGTGTGACGTGGGAAGTGACTAGACGAAGGAACTAGTGTAATGGGGGAAGTAGTGTGACGGGGAAAGTGACTAGACGAAGGAACTAGTGTAATGGGGGAAGTAGTGTGACGTGGGAAGTGACAAGACGAAGGAAGTAGCGTGGAAGCACAGGACTGCCGCAGTGCCGGGTGCGTGCCTCTGCTTCTCCTCATTTAACAACTTGAAGTCATCTCAGCCCTTGGAGAGGGGGTGAGAGGGAAAGGAGTGAGTGGGATGAGGATGAGAGGAAAGACAGTGTGAGGAATGGGAGTGAGAGGAACATGGATGAGAGGGGCAATAGTGAGAGGGGGAGAAGAAAGGGGGGCAAGGGATGCATCAAAATGAGAGGAAATGGGGGACCAGAGTGAGAGGGAAGAGGAAAAAGGAAGCGAAGGCGAGAGGGATCTAGGTAAAAGGAACAAAATTGAGAGGGAAGAGGGACGAGAGAGAGAAAAAGCATGAATGAGGATCGAGAGGGACGAGTGGGAGTGAGAGGGGACGAGTGGGAGTGAAGGGGTAAAATGAGCGTCGCGTCTTGCGTTAGTTCTCGTTAATTTACCTCCTTCATCAGGTCTTCTCATCTCCTCTACACGATTATTACTCCTTTTTTTTTTCTCTCTCTCTCTCTCTCTCTCTCTCTCTCATCTTCCTCTTCTCCATCTATTCTTAGTTTGTTTTTGTTATTTATTACCTCTTTTCTGCTTGTTGACTCGCTTCAGTCAGTCAGTCGGTCATTTAGTCAGTCAGTCGGTCAGTCATTTGGTCAGTCAGTCGGTCATTTAGTCAGTTAGTCAGTCAGTCAGTGAGAGAAAGTTTGTTTGTCTCACTCAATCTCTTTATCCTCCCCTGCTTCCCCTCTCCTCCCACTTCTTTCTGTATCTCACCTCTCTTTTCCTTCCCTCTCTTCCCTACCCTTTTCTTCCCTCCGTCCCCTCTCCCTTTCCCTTTTCTCACCTCCCCTCCCCTTTTCTTCCCTCCCTTCCAGTCTCCCTCCTTCCCTCACCCCCCCTCCTCTCCCCTGCCCTCCCCTTCCCCTCTCTTCTCTCGTGTACCTGTGAGAGGGGGAGGAAAGGAGGGTCGTGTTGAAGGGGAGGGGGTAGAGGGAGGTTAAGGAGGGGGGAGGGAAAGGGGGGAGGACGTAGAGTCGTAGAGGGAGGTTAAGGAGGAGGAGGAGGAGTAGAGAAGTCAAGGAGAGGTAGGGAGAGGAGGGAAGAAAGAAGGGGAGGAAGAAAAGGTAGTAAGAAGCGTTGTGAGGAAGGGGAAGGAAAAGAGAAAGAGAAGGGACAGTAGAGGTAGGGATGGAGGGAGGAAGTGGCGGAAGAAGAGGAGAAAAAGAAGGGACAGAGAAGAAGGGAGATAGAAAGGGGTATTAAAAAGGGGATAAATGGAAAAGGACGTTAATAGGAAGGAGGGAGGAAGGAAGAGGAAGACGAGAGGGAGGTTAAGGAAAGAGGTAAGGATGAAGGGAGGCGGAAGAAGGGACAGAAGTGGAAAGGGAGGTTAATAGAAAGGAATGGGGGGGGGAAGGAAGGGGAAGGAGAGAGAGAGAGAGAGAGAGAGAGAGAGAGAGAGAGAGAGAGAATCGTAAAAAGGGGTCCTGGTGTATACAATGGATCGCCCCGGGACAAAAGGCTGTGAGAGGGGGTCGACCAGCTGTGTGTTAGAGTATGACAGGAGATTGTAATTGTGGAGAGGCTGAGGGGTTCCACGCAGACGTAATGTACATGATGGTGTGGGTAATGTAAGGGAGTCAGGTGGAAGGGGGAGAGAGAGAGAGAGGGAGGGGGGGGGGGTTAAGGTATAAGGAGGTGTAGAGGAGAGGAGAAGGGTTGAGGTAGGAAGGGGGTGGGGGGGGGCAGGAGAGGAGGAGGGGGGGTTTAAGGTAGGAAGGGGGTGGTGGTGGGGAGGAGAGGTAGAAGTTGTAGGTGTGAAGATGAACGTTATGTATGAAGTAGAGGTGGCAAGTGGAGGTGAGCAAGTGAGATGAAAGAGACTGGTGAAGTAGAGAGACGTACAAGTGAGGTGGAGGGAGAGATGAGGTCAAGGGAGATATTACTTGAGATGGAAGGGACAGGAAGGAGAGGTAGGAGGCGCTGTAGTGTTAAGGAAGGTCCCGTCAAGGAGGACAGGTCGACGACGCTTCTCACGAGTAGGGGGGCGTGTAGTGTCTCCCCTTCCGGACCTCCTCCAGTACGGGGTGAGACTGGAGGCAGGGGTGGTGATGGAAGGGTGAGATGAGACTGGAGGGAGGGGTGGTGATGGAGGGGTGAGGTGAGACAGGAGGGAGGGGTGGTGATGGAAGGGTGAGGTGAGACAGGAGGGAGGGGTGGTGATGGAAGGGTGAGGTGAGACTGGAGGGAGGGGTGGTGATGGAAGGGTGAGGTGAGACAGGAGGGAGGGGTGGTGATGGAAGGGTGAGGTGAGACAGGAGGGAGGGGTGGTGATGGAAGGGTGAGGTGAGACTGGAGGGAGGGGTGGTGATGGAAGGGTGAGGTGAGACTGGTAGTTGTGGAAGGGAGACGAGCGAAGATGAGGCAGTAGGCAGGTAGAAGTAAAGAATGAGAGATAGTAAAGTGCTAAGAAATAATGCACGACAAAGAGGGACTAAAAGAAGACGTGAAAGGGAGACAGGGATAATGAGAGATGGAGTAAGAGGTATAGACGATAATGAGACGTCCTCCATCAGCAGTGAGAGAGACGGTAGACAGTGAAGAGTGAGGTACAATGTCGTGTAATAATAATAATAATAATAATAATAATTAACGGTTTATTGAAAGAGCATGGCAACCGGAAGGCTGAAAATATACAGTTACATAATTGGGGAATGGGTTTCTTGATTTACAAATAATATACAAGTAACATAAGTGATACAAATACGATATATAATAACTAGGTGGGGAGAAGCTCAAACTACAGGGCATTTCAACATAGTGACAGTTTAGTGACTGTAAAAAGTAAGATTGACACCTTCACTGACGTGTGGTTTCCAATTTAGTTTGTTGTCTATGGTGACGCCGAGGAGCTTAATGGAATCTACAACCTGGAGTGTGTTGGGACCTAAAGTAATGGAAGGGGGTGGGACACCGTCGGAGGAGAGGTTGATGTGCATAACCATGGTCTTGGTATGGTTGATGGTGACGTGGTTGTTGGTGGCCCAGTTTTGGAGACTGTTTAATCAATCCCGGAGGGCGGTATAGTCGGGAGCAGAATTGTTGACACTGATCCCAATGGTGGGATAGTCAACATATTTTCAGCGAGCTGGGGTTTCTCTTAGGGCATCATTGATAAGCATTAGGAAGTATAGTGGTGTTTGAGCAGAAGAATTTAGAAGACATTATCCTAAAGAAAATGAGAACACACACACACACACACTTTAATGTCAAATTGATTTATAATTCTAAAAAAATAAATTATAATTTTTCGGAACAGGATTTTATAATTATTTTTTTGGTGTTGCATTTCACGTTTGTTGTTGCATTAATTAATGTTGTATTTTATGGCCACTTTTATTTGTATATTTTATCTTATTTGTTCCGTTGTATTTTTTATTTTTTTAATGATTTTTCGTATCTTGTATTTCAATTTTTTTCTGTTGTTTATAATGTATCAATTATTCCTTTTTACTCTAGTTATTTAATTCGTTTCTCGTCTCTTACCTACAAATTTATGGACCATTTAAATAGAATAATAAGATGATTCTCTCAAGGTGACTGAATATTAAAAAAAAGAAATCTAATTTACTGAACATTTAGATCAGCAAAAAAAAAATCATTATGCCTAAAATTTACTGAATATTTAGATGTAAATTTTTTTTTATATTTCTGAAATTTACTCGACATTTAAATGAGAAATAAATATTAATGCCTCAAATATACTACAGATTTGGAGTTAAAAATAAATTTGTCTCACTTTCACTGGACATTTAGATGAGGAAAAAACAACTTTTACGTTTCAGATTTAACTAACTCGTTCCCTGACAGAGAGAGAGAGAGAAAGTAATTGCTTGATAAATTACGTCTGGCCATTAGAGCTGCGGGAAGTATCAATCCCTGTCATCAATTTCCATGACCGAAAATGGCCGGGAAATGGCAGGACGCAATCAGTATTTAGCGGTAATTTGCATACGACCAATGACCACTTGTTTACGGCTGCCTCCTGTGGTTAGGTGTGGAGAAAGACTAGGGAGGAAGAGGAGGAAGTGAGGTGAGGAGAGTGTAGGAGGAGAGGCAACAGAGAAGGAGAGGCGAGATTGATGGTGGATGGGGAAGAAGAAATGGTGGTGTAGTAGGAGAAGGAGGGGGGGGGGGAATTGATGGGGGATGGAAGAGAAAGGGGGGGTGAAGAGAGTGGGAAGAATGGATGAGGGGGGGGGAGGGGAGATTGATGGTGGATGGGTAAGAAGAAGTGGTGGTGGAGGAGGAAGGTGAGGTGAAAAGAGTGGTAAGAATGGAAGATTGTGAAAGAGGAGGGGCAGGAAGAGTGAAATGGAGAAGTAAAAGAGGTAGAGAAGAAGTGAAAGAAGAGGAGGAAGAATGGGGAATGTTCGGTTAGGTTAGGTGGTGTGTAAGGGCGGGCTGGGTGGTGCGTGAGGGCGGGCTGGGTGGTGCGTGAGGGCGGGCTGGGTGGTGCGTGAGGGCGGGCTGGGTGGTGCGTGAGGGCGGGCTGGGTGGTGTGTTAGGGCGGGCTGGGTGGTGTGTGAGGGCGGGCTGGGTGGTATGTGAGGGCGAGCTGGGTGGTGCGTGAGGGCGGGCTGGGTGGTGCGTGAGGGCGGGCTGGGTGGCGTGTGAGGGCGGGCTGGGTGGTGCGTGAGGGCGGGCTGGGTGGTGCGTGAGGGCGGGCTGGGTGGTGTGTGAGGGCGGGCTGGGTGGTGCGTGAGGGCGGGCTGGGTGGTGCGTGAGGGCGAGCTGGGTGGTGAGTGAGGGCGGGCTGGGTGGTGTGTGAGGGCGGGCTGGGTGGTGCGTGAGGGCGGGCTGGGTGGTGCGTGAGGGCGGTCTGGGTGGTGCGTGAGGGCGGGCTGGGTGGTGCGTGAGGGCGAGCTGGGTGGTGCGTGAGGGCGAGCTGGCTGGTGTGTGAGGGCGAGCTGGGTGGTGTGTGAGGGCGGGCTGGGTGGTGCGTGAGGGCGGGCTGGGTGGTGCGTGAGGGCGGGCTGGGTGGTGTGTGAGGGCGGGCGGGCTGGGTGGTGTGTGAGGGCGGGCGGGCTGGGTGGTGCGTGAGGGCGGGCTGGGTGGCGCGTGAGGGCGGGCTGGGTGGCGCGTGAGGGCGGGCTGGGTGGCGCGTGAGGGCGGGCTGGGTGGCGTGTGAGGGCGGGCTGGGTGGCGCGTGAGGGCGGGCTGGGTGGCGTGTGAGGGCGAGCTGGGTGGCGCGTGAGGACGGGCTGGGTGGTGCGTGAGGACGGGCTGGGTGGTGCGTGAAGGCGGGCTGGGTGGTGACTGAGGAGGACAGGCTGGGTGGTGCGTGAGGACAGGCTGGGTGGTGCGTGCGGGCGGGCTGGGTGGTGCGTGAGGGCGGGCTGGGTGGCGCGTGAGGGCGAGCTGGGTGGCGCGTGAGGGCGGGCTGGGTGGTGCGTGAGGGCGGGCTGGGTGGCGCGTGAGGGCGGGCTGGGTGGTGCTTGTGGTGACAAAACCTAGGCTGTCTCACCTGGCATATTGTGTTGCTAATTAACTCGCTCTATTCACCTGGTCCCCCTTACACCTGCTGCCGCCACTCTCTCTCTCTCTCTCTCTCTCTCTCTCAGATTTGTCCCTTAAGTCCTCTCTTCCTTATCTTCCTACCCAATTTATATCCCCTCCTCACCCCTCACCCTAATCCTCCTCTCTCCCCCCTCCTCTCCCCCTCCTCCTCACCCCTCACCCTAATCCTCCTCTCTCCCCCTCCTCCTCTCCCCCCCTCATCTGATTCTCTCTTGACCCTCCTCCTCCTCTCCTCTTCATTTTAAATCTTCTTCCCCACTCCTAATTCTTTTATCTCCTTCCTCTTTTAATTCTCCCTTTGCCTTTTCTATCCTCTTTCTCATTTTCCTCTCTACTTTTTCGTTTTCTTCCCTTCCTTTCTTCTAACTGCTCTTACTTCTCCGTTTCTCTTTCCTCCTGTTCTTACTTCTCCATTTGTCTTCCTTCCTTCTCTTCTTTATATTCTTCTTATGCTTCTTCCTCTTCCTTTCATTTCCTTCGACCTCTTCATTTTTCTCCTTCCCCATTTCTTCCTTTTTTTACACAGTGTGCTTGTAATTTCCCCCTTATCACCCACTCTCCCTTGTCCTCCCCCTTTCTTTCTCCCCTTCCCTCCCTTCTTCTCCACTTCCCTCTCTATTCCATCTGTCATATCCTTTTACTTCTTCTCCCTCACCTTTTATCTCTCCTTCCCCCCTTCCTCTGTTGTGTTTTCTTCTCCCTCCTTTACTACCTTCTCCTTCTATTTTTTCCTTCTTTCTATTCCTTCTCTATTCCATTCATTATTTATCCCTGTCCTCTTTTTCCTCATACACCACATGTGATATTCTCCCTTCCTCGCCTCTTCTTCTTCTTCGTGTTATTTCCTCTCTCTCTCTCTCTCTCTCTCTCTCTCTCTCTCTCTCTCTCTCTCTCTCTCTCTCTCTCTCTCAGCTTGGGGGAATATTTGACTTGTAACCTCTCATATTATCACCTTCTCCCTCTCCCTTGGTTCTCTTTTTATATATTCTCCTCGTCTTCTCGTACCCTCTTCCTTTATTTATCTCCTTTCTCTACCTTTTATCATGTTTCTCTCTCATTTGCATTACGTCTTTTGTCCTTTCTTCCTCTTTACCATCTTCGTCTGTTGAGGTGTGGCTGACTAAAAGCCCCAACCTAACCTTAAATTGGGGCCTGGTCCTATTTAGCTCCAGTTTTGTTAGGTCCTACTTCTAATGGGTTTCTACTTGTAATGGGTCTTACTTTTAAGTGGTTGGATCCTCGGGCACTCCTAGTTCACCCAGCTGTAAATGGGTACCTAAGTTGACAATTTGGGGAAGTGAAGGCGGTCGAGTGCAGTACCGGCCATGTTGCCTCCTTGTGTACCGAAGGCTTAGTATACAGTGTACTACATCCACACTGTACCTAATGGGCAGTCATGCTTTTGGGACACACTTTCACCTCTAATAGATACTACTTCTATTGGCTACTACTTATATTGGGTACTACTTCTAATGGGTACTACTTCTAATGGGTACTACTTCTAATGGATACTAGTTCTAATGGGCCCTACTTCCAATGGGTATTACTTTTAATGGGGCTAACTTATAATGGGTTATATTCATTCCAGGTTGGGGCCTATTAGGACTAGCTCCATTTAACAAACAACTCCTGTAAGATAAAGAGTTCTGTTGGTTGGTCCCTGTTAAAATACAACTTATAAATCATTATAGAACAAAGAATAAACTCGTTTGGTTGTCTTTGTAAAACAACAGTTGGGAATTTATAACGTTTTCTATTATGTGGGGAGTTTAGAGGTGTAGACGATGACATATTTTATGTTATTTTAGGATAGTGTTTTAGTCTACAAGATATAAATTAATACATTTCGTTTGGATAAAATATGGATTTGCTGTAGTTTGTAAACATCAAAAGGTACAAGTAAATAAAATATCACGAACGATTCACTAATTTATCCCCAAAATGTAGCCTCGCGTGTCTTGGTCTGCTCGACCAATGAAAACCCCCGCGAGGGAAAATTGCATGTTCCGACCTAGCCAATCAAAACAAGCCCAGGAACCAGCGTTGTGTCGGCTCGACTAATCCAAACAGCCATAGGACACAAACTGGAAGGTGACTCGACCTTTCAAAACAACTGACAGAACAGTGTGTGACTTGTCGACCAATCAAGACCTGTGGTGTAATGGTCAGCATACTCGCCTCGCAAGCGAGCGTACCCAGGTTCGACCCCCGGACAAATTTCTTTACGCCATTTGCCTCGGTCTACCCAGCAGTAATTGGGAACCTGGATGTTAATCGATTTGCGAATCGGGTTCTGGGATAATGGTTTGCCAATGTTGTTAGCGAGTTGTCCGGTCTTCTCGGACTATTCCTTGACACTGGGTCATGCAGCTCGTTAACTCAGGGTGTGGTTGTTGTGTTGGCGACAGCTTCTACACCTTAAACAAATTCACGCCTAGGTGGCCCTAGGGCCGGCCATCCTCGTTACGCGAGGGGCAACCATTATTTATTATACTAGGTTTCATCCACACACACACACTCAACACACACACACTCAACACACACACACACTCAACACACGCAACACACACACACTCAACACACGCAACACACACAACACACACTCAACACACACACACACACACGGCCAGCAGGTGACGGAGGTGTGTTCTGGGTCGCACAAGTTTGGTCGCTGTGATGCCTGGGTCTTCCTCCCACACCTTTGATGTTAATTGAGGTTAACATGACCCTCTATGGCTCCCAGTGTCTCGTTATATGAAGTGAACGATATATTTAACATGTCTTTGTAGTGTGTCGCTTTTAACATGGGGTGAGAGTCTGTATTTAGCTTTTAACATGGGGTAAGAGCCTGTGTTTAGATTTTAACGTGCGGATAGAGTCTGTATTTAGCTTTTAACATGGATTGAGAGCCTATGTTTAGCTTTTAACATGGAGTGAGTGTGTGTTTAGCTTTTCATATGGGGTGAGAGCCTGTGTTTAGCTTTTAACATGGAGTGAGAGTGTGCTTAGCTTTTAACATGGGTGAGAGCCTATGTTTGGCTTTTAACGTGGGATGAGAGCCTATGTTTAGCTTTTAACATGGAGTGAGTGTGTTTAGCTTTTAACGTGGGGTGAGCGCCTGAGTTTAACTTTTAACATGGGGTGAGAGCCTGTGTTTAGCTTTTAACATGGGGTGAGAGCCTGTATTTGGCTTTTAACATGGGGTGAGAGCCCGTGTTTTGTTTTAGCATGGGGCAACTGATGACGTATATTTAGCTTTTAACATGGGATAGAAGTCTGTGTTTAGGTTTTTATATGAGATTGGTAATTGGTATTTTAAAATGTTGAAGATTAAGATTTAACTTTTAGTTTGGGATGGACTCTCATGTTAAGCTTTTAACATGAGATGGTGGCTAATATTTATATTTTAACATGGTGTGGAAGATTCATATTTTAACATGGTCCACCAATTATTATTTTGTATTTCTTTATTTTTTCTTACGGGGATTAGCCCACCCGGGCACAGGTCACTGACCCACAACGGGGCCTGGGGGGCGAAAATGAAATAATAATAATACAGTAATTCATAGTAAATAAAATTCATAATAAAAAGTAAAATAAAATAATAATGATGATGATAATAATAACACTGTAATAATAATAATAAAGAAATACAAAGAAATACAAAAGAAAGAATGAATACCCCTGTAATGAGAAACGCTATGTGTATGTTGTGTTATCAAGAAGCAATTGAGACCCTGCAATTGTGTGTAAGTGAGGCAGAAAGTCAGATCAGCAACCTGGGACTTGGTCACAATTTTAGTGATGCCATATGGCAGCAGGGTCTACCATTAGACAACACATTATGCTGCCAATATCTTCCCAGGCGGTAGGACCTCCCTGTTTGGTAGCTGACTACTACCTACTACTTTGATCATTACAGAAAGGGATAGATAATCAGCTTATAATATGGCCTGAGATATGGATGGGTCAGAGAGAGAGAGAGAGAGAGAGAGAGAGAGAGAGAGAGAGAGAGATCAACTTAACTCAAGTACAGCCACACTCACTTCCTGAAGAGAGAGAGAAAAAGAGAGGATCAACTCTCATGGGCACACACACACACACACACACACACACTGAAGGACACAATTGTCAAGTGGTATTTAAACTGTGGCGTGGTGTTGACATGAGCCGTGACCCAGCACACATTACTGGGCCCAGGTCTCGGTCATGCGCTCCCATGACACTGGGGGGGGGGGGGGGGTAATGTCAGGTGTTAAGTGAGGCAAGGAGAGAGGTCAGAATTAGGGGGGTCTTAACTCTAGAGTTCATGATTGGTGGTCTACCTGGCACTGTTGATCACTACCTGGCACTGTTGATCACTAGCTGGCACTCTTGATCACTAGCTGGCACTGTTGATCAATAGCTGGCACTCTTGATCACTAGCCAGTACTGTTGATTACTAGCTGCCACTGTTGATCACTACCTGGCACTGTTGATCACTAGCTGGTACTGTTGATCAATAGCTGGCACTCTTGATCACTAGCTGGCACTCTTGATCACTAGCCAGTACTGTTGATCACTAGCTGGCACTGGTGATCACTAACTGGCACTGGTGATCACTAACTGGCACTGTTGATCACTAGCTGGCATTGTTGATCACTAGCTGGCATTGTTGATCACTAGTTGGTACTCTTCACCTCTCTCTCCCTGACAATGGCTTTAACACTAGCTGGCGAAGTTTGAGCATTCTAACTGACACTACTGAACGTTTATGCTGCCGCAGTTGATCGCTAGTATGTGGCGATGTTTTTATCCTCTCTCTCTCTCTCTCGTCAAGGTAAACAGTCCTAGGGATTTATTAACGAGAGTCTTGGTGATGGATTGTAGTGACGGACCTTAAGGGCGTTAGTGGGGAGAGATGACCTTAAATCTGTCCCTTATTGTTTACTGTTAGTGGGGAGAGATGACCTTAAATCTGTCCCTTATTGTTTACTGTTAGTGGGGAGAGATGACCTTAAATCTGTCCCTTATTGTTTACTGTTAGTGGGGAGATGACCTTAATCTGTCCCTTATTGTTTCCTGTTAGTGGGGAGAGATGACCTTAAATCTGTCCCTTATTGTTTACTGTTAGTGGGGAGAGATGACCTTAAATCTGTCCCTTATTGTTTACTGTTAGTGGGGAGAGATGACCTTAAATCTGTCCCTTATTGTTTACTGTTAGTGGGGAGAGATGACCTTAAATCTGTCCCTTATTGTTTACTGTTAGTGGGGAGAGATGACCTTAAATCTGTCCCTTATTGTTTACTGTTTGTGGGGAGAGATGACCTTAAATCTGTCCCTTATTGTTTACTGTTAGTGGGGAGAGATGACCTTAAATCTGTCCCTTATTGTTTACTGTTAGTGGGGCGAGATGACCTTAAATCTGTCCCTTATTGTTTACTGTTTGTGGGGAGAGATGACCTTAAATCTGTCCCTTATTGTTTACTGTTAGTGGGGAGAGATGACCTTAAATCTGTCCCTTATTGTTTACTGTTAGTGGGGAGAGATGACCTTAAATCTGCCCCTTATTGTTTACTGTTTGTTCTTCCTCTTAGTTCAGGTTGTTCTTCCTCTTAGTTCAGGTTGTTCTTCCTCTTAGTTCAGGTTGTTCTTCCTCTTAGTTCAGGTTGTTCTTACTCTTAGTTCAGGTTGTTCTTCCTCTTAGTTCAGGTTGTTCTTCCTCTTAGTTCAGGTTGTTCTTACTCTTAGTTCAGGTTGTTCTTACTCTTAGTTCAGGTTGTTCTTACTCTTAGTTCAGGTTGTTCTTCCTCTTAGTTCAGGTTGTTCTTCCTCTTAGTTCACGTTGTTCTTCCTCTTAGTTCACCTTGTTCTTACTCTTAGTTCAGGTTGTTCTTACTCTTAGTTCAGGTTGTTCTTCTCTGTTCCTGGTTTTTCACATTAGTTCATGAATCTCCCTTCAGGTCAAACATCTCCCCTTAGTTCATCAGACACACTGACCGGAACTGTTGTTATACCCATGTGAACCACCAGCCGGACATATACGGGTCAGGTCAAAGGTCAAAATCGACCGAACTTCTTAGGGAGAATGTTGACCTCTGCCCGACCGACACAGTGTTCAGGACAGACCTTGGGGGACGAAAGTAAATAAATAAAAAGTAAAATCACCCTTTGAACACCTTAGGGCTAAAAAAATACAAATTTTGTTCGTAGTATTGTGGCGTAAAGAAATAGGCCTATGGTCGTTTTTTTTTTTAGATTTTCATAGTTTTTTCCTCAGCAACATAAAACTTTAAATTCCCATAAAAAGTAAAACCAGGTTAAATATATATATATATATAATCGTTATTTTATATTTTGGTTACATAATAGGAAGTCAATGATCCATTTTAGCCTCGTTTATAAATATAGAGGCGATCATTGATACTTTTTATTTTTTACATACATACAGAAACTTCCATTGTCCCCCCTCCCCCCACCCCCCTTCCCCCCCACCCACCCCTCCACCAACCCCCCTCCTAAAAAAATAGAGAAAAACATAGATATTTTTTTTTAGCTGGGGTAGGATAGGGAGGTGAGAGGGGAGGGGGGGGGGGTGGGATACCGTAAACACAACTTTTATTTTTGTTATTTTTAATTCAATAGAGAAGGACAACTTATCTGGTAGTGATACTTTACGACTCTTAGTAACCCGTATTTATATAGGTTAATATGTATGTTTGTTTTTGTTAGTATTAATGTGTATATATGAGTTTGTGTTTTTATGTATATGTATATGTATGTGTGTGTTTTTTGTTACGTCATCCTCATATTAATAACACCTTTATTGTTTTGCAGGTACGTGAGTGTTAATGGCAGACCTGATCTATTGAGTGAGTACCAGGTGTTGGGCAGGTCTCTCTCTCTCTCTCTCTCTCTCTCACATGGTAGAATCCCTAGGTTCACATTTTCAACACCACGTAGTTTGGTAATATTCCTTCTAAAATAAATAAATATACAAGAGTATGTCTGTACACTGGGGTATAGTCTCACGTCAGTTTCAGCGCCATTTTTACTCTTCATCTTTTATTTTTGTGTGTATTGGTTTTAGAACTTATAATATTTTAGTGCTTGATTTTGTATTGGTTATTTTGGGTCAAGTGTAACATTCTGTAAGTTACTGAGAGAGAGAGAGAGAGAGAGAGAGAGAGAGAGAGAGAGAGAGATGTTCGCGTCCTTAATCAGTTATTTATAATTTTTTTTTATTCTCGTATGAACTTTGATCCAATAAGGAGCTTTTTAATATAGATGTGATGATATGGAGTTCTTTAACATATCTCTAATCTAATACGAAATACTTTAAATAGATCGTTAATGATATATAGAGTAATTTAAATAATATACAGCCCATTTTGTAGTGGTGTTTATTGAATGGTAGGAGGAGGAGGAGGAGGGTGGTGGTTGTTGTTGTTATTTTTCAGCCAATGAGTTAAAAAAAAGTTATATTTATGGGTTGGCTGGTTGGGTAGACCTAGGATTTATTGTACACGGGATAATTGAACATATGGAGAGGCTTCATTGAGGTGAAAGTAGTTCATCCACGTGTCTCTCTCTCTCTCTCTCTCTCTCTCTCTCTGTATATATACTGTATGTGTACGTAAATGGTACATAATATTGTATTTCCATATGAGTGTGCACGCCCGTTCGTGTGTGTAAATATACATGAAGGCCGTAGAGTGTTGTTATATTATATAATACCGAGAGCTGATGTATTTTTAGGCTGCATAAGGGTGACAATATTCACTTTAAAATGCAGTAGTTACTCAGTTTTTTTAATCCAGGGAAAAAAACAAAACATAAATCATTTGTATAGTGATGTAGTTATTTGTATGTTTAAAAGGGTAAAGGAGTGTGTATGAGGCTGTCTATGGCTACACACACAGTCCTCTAACGACCAGTGAAGCCTTGAGGGTAACAAAAAAAAATCCTTTTTTTTTTTCCTTTAGAGTTTGTGTTATTTTCATTTTTTTCCTCGTGTTCCCTTCTTGGAAATGAATGATTTTCCTGGGGGTATTGTTGATATATTTCCGCCATACAGAAGTCCACAGTGTGATATATAAGTCTCAGTCTTATCGGGTCCCAACCTAATCTGGAAAGTGGGTCACGTAAACCTGATGGTCTGTGTCGGGCTGTGTGGATACAACATATTGTACACTAAGACTTTTTTTTTTCCGGGACACAGTGAGACAACGTGACTGGGAATTGTACTCGACCTTCATTATTTTCACTGTAAATTTAGGTACCCTTTCACAGCTGGGTGAACTGGGGATACCCTGAACATGAAACCTGACTGTAAGATCAGGGAGCGATTGCTGTAACCACTTAGCTGCTGCTTACTAACACCCCCCCCCCCCATCTCTCTTAGCTTAATCTAACTTAAGCAACAAAATCACATTAGGGCTCCTTAGAACTGTGAGTACTTTGGGCTGAGGTTGAATCCAAACGGTTAGATTAGGTTAGGTTAGGTTAGGTTAGGTTGTAGTCCAATAGGGTTAAGGCTTATGATCTGGATCCATTTGACTAGTTGCCTTTAATTGTTGCTATACTTACTGTCATGATACAAGGCAAGTCATAAATAATAAGATGCAAGATTCAACGTTCCACATTTAAACACATTTTTCCAAGTAATATCCCCATGAATAATTACATTTGTTTGTCTAATAGTAAAGGAGGTATTGAGCACCGTAGACCTGTGTTGAGTTGAGTTGCTTTATTGTAGCTGTCAGAGTGTGAGGCATCGGGTAATGTTGGGAAGAAGATAAGATAATGCACTTGTAGCCTCGGCCCACTTTACGACGGACAACAAATCAACGTTGGGTACAATTTTACAACTCCTCCCATCCCCCACCAGTCAACCAATCAGCAGACGAGATTGACTTAGAGGGAGGGGGGGGGGGGGTAGAGTTGGAGAGAACCAATCAGCTTTCGTATAGGACATCGACCCGCCCATCTCTTGGTTGCCAGCTAGAGAATCATGTAAAACAACCTATCTCATTGTTGTTTTCTCTCTCTCTCTCTCTCTCTCTCTCTCTCTCTCTCTCTCTCTATTTTTGGCGAGAGATCAATGAGACGCAAAGTAATTCGATTGTTGATAAGTTCTGCAAAGTTCACCATAGTACCAAAAAAAGAAAAGAAAAAAAAACGCAATGAAAAAAAAAATTGTTTTATTTTAAAGAGAGTCTGAATAAAATTAATCTAACGTTGCCAGTTAGTAGTTTCCCGGAGCATCTTTGGCGAAGTTGTAATGAGAAACCATTAAAGTTTACGGACTTCTGCCGAAAAATCACCAAGAGTTTTCCATTTCCGAGGCGGCCACTGGACCTCCCGCTGCCTTACTGTGACGGAGTCTGTGAAGTGGATCAACAGAGTACGACTTGCGTTATCTGGTGTTTTGTATTGATGTATTGTAATGGTTGGTTGGTTGTATTGTAATAGTTAAGTGTTGTATTGTAGCGGTTAGGTATTGTAAAGATTAGGTGTTGGATTGGTTGGCTGTTGTATTGTAATAATTAGGTGTTGTAATTGTTAGCTGTTGTATTGTAAAGGTTGGCTGTTGTATTATGATTGAATTGAATTGTAACGGTTTATTTAGCCAGAAAAACACAGACACAGAGTGGATAATAATAACAATATTAACATGGCTGAGAGTTGAGAACCTGAGCTCTCTTTTAGGCACCTGATATATACTATACATTTATCTCAAGGAAGTATTATGTAACATTTAGTAACATCTGGAATAGCACAATAGCATGGTGGTAATAAGAACATCTCATAATGTTACCACGGTTATCACTTCAATATTTATTTATTTTATTTATTTATTAATTTTTTTTATTATAAGTATACTTTATACATAAATTACAGTGGAATTGAAAAACATAAGTATAATGGGGGAGCAGTACAACATGGGTTGTACAGTATTAAGGTTGAACAAGAGGGCAGAGCTGTCAGGATTATGTCTAGTTGGCAAATATGTTGCAATGGTAATTTCTTATCTACTTACATGATAATTTCCGATAAAACGGTTTTGATGGTACAATAAAAGCAGGTACTGTAAATATAGTAGGTGTTACAAGAAATATTGATACTTAGACGATAGATATTTTTTTAAAGATGATTTAAAGGAAGGGTGCGTAGTCTTTGCTCGGATGAGTGGGGGTAAGTTGTTCCACACCTTCACACCGTGATATTTTATAGAGGTCTGGAAATGAGAGGAGTGCATGTGGGGGTGGTCTTAGTAGCTCTGGGTGCCATAAGTTGTATCTCTGATTATTCCGGAACTGAAAATAATTATTGTCAAGCAAGTTATTGGTAGATTTGTAAACAAAGAGGGCGCAACAGTAGGTGTTAATATCTTCGAATTTTAACATTTTCAATTTCGCAAATTTTTTGCTTGTGAATGGCTTTTATGTGGATTCTCCAGTTAAGTTTCTCATCAACAAAAACTTCGAGGAATTTAGTATTTTGTTCGCGTTTGAAGACTGTATTACCAAGGTACAGGGGGTCCAAGTCTGGGGGTAAGTTTTTCCTTCTGTGAAAGATGGTGTAGTGGGTTTTCTCAAGGTTTAAGGTTAGTTTATTACATATTACCCAGTCCTGACTTTAGTCAATTCAGCGTTCATAGTTCTCATCAAGGAATGGAGGTCTGAGTTGCTGGCATAGAGATTACTATCGTCTGCAAATAAGTTGTATTTTATGAATGTGCTGGCGTGGACTGTGTCGTTTATGTACAACAAAAACAGTACTGGACCGAGAATGGAACCTTGGGGGACGCCATGCAAGATTGGCGAGGAGTCAGATTGGTGATTATTATAGCAGACATACTGCATCCTGTTGGACAGATATGAGGTAAACCAATTGTGGGACAGGCCCCTAACGCCGTAATGTTCAAGCTTTGAAAGGAGGATGGTATGGTCGACAGTATCGAAGGCTTTAGAGAGGTCCAAGAATATACCAACTGTGAACTGACTGCCATCAAAGGAATTTCTGATGTCATTAGTAAAGGATAGCAGATCACTCTCAGTCGATCTTTTAGCTCTAAATCCAAACTGGGAGTCTGTAAAGATGTCATTGGCATTGCAGAAGGAATTTAGTCTATTACATGCTAGCTTTTCCAGTATCTTACTCAAGGCTGGGAGGACTGGTATGGGGCGGTAATTCTTGAAGAGTCCTGGGTGAACTTTAGCAATTTTCAGTTTATCCAGAAAAACACCACTAGTGAAGGAGGAGTTACAAATGTGTAGGAGAACAGGTAGTAATAAGTGGGCTACTTTCTTAATGATGCTGATTGGTATATTGTCTTCGCCTGCTGCTGCATCTTTGGACATTTTTATGATGGCCAGTAATTCAGTGATTCTGCTCATTTTGCTGTCTGTTTTGCAGGTAAGCTCTAAATTCCTCATGGTGATCAGGGATGCTCTTTGCAAGATTTTTGCCAACATTAATTAAATATTAATTGAAGTGGTTGGCAATGAGGGAGGGTTCCGTTACAACTGAATCATTTATCATAAAAGCTGAGTGGGGGGCCGAAGGCTGAGTGTTCCTGTTCTGAATAGAATTTATGACATTCCAGGTTTTCTTACAGTCGCCCGATGCTGACTGGAGCTTATTTGTATAATAGCTACGTCTGGCATTTCTAACTGCTTGGGTTACTCTATTTCTGATACTTCGGTAAGCATCACCGAAAGTTATGGATCTTTTTGCAAATTTCCTCTGGAGTTTGTGTTTTTCTTTTATCATTATCTTAATTTCGCTTGTGATATAGGGTTTGGAAATGGATACAGTTTTCACTGACTTAGTCTTGAGCGGGAAGCATTTATCAAAGCAAGCAAGAGAAGTTACAGCTGTTCACGTTAGGGTTGTTGGAGGCATAGACAAGATCCCAGTTAGCATTCATTAGGTTGTTTTTAAAAAGGAGCATGTTGTCGGCGCAGTAATCTCTGTATTGTATTGTGGCTGTTTTATACATGGCAAAAACTGGGAAGGGATCTGAGATATTGCTATAAATAATTCCACTTGCTAGATCGTTAGGAGTGTTGCTAGTCCAGATATGATCTATCACAGTGGCAGAGGTGGCAGTTACTCTAGTGGGTTTGGTTATAGTGTTGAAGAAGAGTTTAGAATGACAGGTAGCAAGAAGGTCTAATACTGAGATGTCGGTTTCTGATTTTAACAGATCAAGATTGAAATCTCCTGTGATGTAGCAACGTTTCCTCTCTGAACTTGTGATCGAGATGAATTCCGAAAATTTATCAAGAAAATTCCTTACATTAGTATGGGGTCTTCTGTAGCTTACTCCTACTAGGATATTTCGTGTGTCGTTAAGTAATTCAGTGAAAACACTCTCCATGTACTCCTCCTGAACCTTTACATCATCTCTTACAGAAGTGTTATACTTGGTATCAACATATAGGGCGACACCACCACTGTGTCGTGACGTGTTGACCCAGTGTCTATTATAATTAGGAATGTTCTACAAACGTTCAATATCGTTAGTGAGTTTGGTCTCACAGAATCCAAGTACGATACATCAAATTTGTGGGCAATAGAAGATAAACACTGATCTAAAAAGGTATCAAGATGAAGGGGAATACTGCTGATGTCATGGCTAATCAAGGAGAAGGAATGAGGTAGTAGAAGACTAGAACTAAACTCGGGAGAGTCAGGAAAGTAATAGTTACAGCTGGGGTTGGTGTAACCCAGTGAGTGTTGTAGAAAGGCATCAGGGTCGATATGAGGGAGTATTGTGTCGACACCATGGGTAAAGGGGGTGTAACACATACGATCTAGCACATCTAAGGGAATGACACTAGCACCATCATTGTGGGAACATTGATACTGATTAAGGAACAGTAAAAACTCAGGGTCACTGAGGTGTGAAAAGGCAAGATCTAGTTAGGTGTTGCATTGATAGTTTTGTATTGATGTATTGTAGCTGTTGTATTGTTGGATGTTGTATTATCGTAATAGACGTGCAATAGCTGTTTAGTGTTACTGTTGTATATTGACATGTGTTGTATTCTGCTGTATGTTGTATCAGAGCATTGTATTGTGGTTAATGTTGTATTGTGATGAGGGAGTTTCAGTAGCTATTAATTGTTGCTATTGTATTGCGGTGATTGTTGTGGTTATTCTGTTAGGGAGAGAGAGAGAGAGAGAGAGAGAGAGAGAGAGTGAGAGAGAGAGAGAGAGAGACGTTGATAAAAAAGGAGAAATAAAAAATCGAAAGGAAATTGGAGATAGCGAGAAAGAAAGAGAATGAAAATAGTGAAGTTTACAGAGAGAGAGAGAGTAGCAAAGGTAATGAAAAGTAAAATTAAAGAGAATGGGAGAGAAAGAAAACACGAAGGTAATATGGAAAAAATGAGGAGATGTAGAGAGAGAGAAAGACGGAAGAAAATGAGAGAAACGAAGATCATACAAAATGGACCGAGAAGAGAAAGAGAGAGAGAGAGAGAGAGAGAGAGAGAGAGAGAGAGAGAGACTTCCATTAAGGTGTAGTCCTCAGATCAGCTGGCGACCACCACCACACTTATAAGCTCCGGTAACCTTGTTTAATTCCGTCAAGGCGCACCCTGCTGCAACCCCCCCCCCACCCACCCCACACTCTCCCAACACCCACCTCCCCCACTCCCCCCACTCCCACCTCCCCCACTCCCACCTCCCCCACTCCCCCCACACCCACCTCCTACTCCCCCCACACCCACCTCCTACTCCCCCCACTCCCTCTCCCACCCCAGCCATCGATCCTTACCTCAATTATGCTGCCCCTCCCTTTATTCCCTTCCCTTCTGCTTCTTATCTTTATCTTCTCCCTATCTTACCTATAATCTCTACTTATCTACTGATTTCCTTCTCCTTACCTTTACTCACTTCCCTTCTACCCCCCTTTCATTATGCCTTTATCTTCTCTTCTGTTTTATTTTTTTCCTTTCCCAATTTCTTTTAATCTTCCTTTCTTTCCCTCTTCCCCCTTTTACTCCTGTCTCATCCTCTCTTCCTTCGCTTCCTACCCATCCACCCACTTTTTTTCCTTGCCTTCTTAACTTTAATTCGTTTTTTCTCCTGTTTTGATTTTCCTTTTCGTTATCCTTTCCTCTCCCCATTCCCCATCTGTGCTCCTAATCTTCTTGTCTTTTCTTATCTTATCTTCTTGTTTCTCCTTATCTCCATCTCTCTCCTTCTCTCCACTTCCCCTCTTCCTTTCATCTATAAAATATTTTGTTTTTATGTATAGACGAATTGATGTTAATGTATCACAATAGAGTTTTGGCCTTTATTTTGCTTCTTTAGGGCTATATTTCCTTATTTTTGGCTATATTTTTTTGCTGCTTCTGGCTATATTTTGCTTCTTTTAGGCTATATTTTGATCCTTTGGGTTATATTTTGCTTCTTTTTGGTTATATTTAGCAACATTTTGATATTTTTCCCTTATTTAGATATATTTTGCTATACTTAGCTATTTTCTTATATTTATCTTTTCTTCTCCCTACCGCGGGGAAGACTTTTTTTCATTCTTTCGTCTATTTTATTTTTATCATGGAAAATATGATTGAATCCCATCGCTTAAGAGGATTTTGTTGAACCTTGTGAGATGGGCCGAGGGAGGGGGGGTGGGGAGGTGTTTTGGTTCAATACCTTAATACTTTCCTATTTTGTATTTTGTTATTGTGTTCTTAATATTTTTGTTATTGTTCTTCATCTACTTTTTATTTTATTTTGGGTTACTTGTATTTTTTTTATTGGGTAGCTGTGAACTTACGACTGAATCTCTCTCTCTCTCTCTCTACCCAATGTGTTATATGTTCCGTAAGAAAGTTTCTACATCAGTACACACGCCCTCATTGCTGCCAAGCGTATGAGGAAACTCTTAGGGTTCATTTCTCTTATATTTTGAGAACTGGAATCCGTCTCTAGTATCTTTTTCGTATGTATGTATATGTGCATGTATGTATGTATGTATGTATGTATGTCAGTTTGAGTCTGTATGTGTATGCCTGCATCGTTCCTTTACTTACATAACCATCAATGCTGCCCTCGTATAAATGCATAGCTCCCCACAGCAGTATGGCGACCAGAGCGACCATTATTACCACGGTCGAGCTGCTCACTAAAACCAGGTTGTGGAAGCCACCTCTATTTGCTTATTGTTATCGACCTGACCTGACCTTCGCCCTCCTCCCCACCCCTCTGTGACCTTGTTTCTGCTGCCGTGACCTCCTCCTCCTCTTACTTCCGGTGGACACTTTCTTGACCTCATAATGATGTTGGTATTTAGAGGGCCTTAATTAGTACTTATTTCACCGTTTACTTTACAGGTGAGTTTAGGTTTTACTCAGGATCTCTACCTCACCAGGTGTGTCGTGTATACTCACCAGGTGTGTCGTGTATACTCACCAGGTGCTGGGTTGGAAAAAATCATGATTTAAAAAAAATAAATAAAAAAAAATCGATTTATTTGATTTAAATCGGATTTTTTTTATTTAAATCGATTTTTTTTATTTTTTTACTAATTGCATTAAAATAGTATTTTTAAACCATAGAACAGTATTTTTCAACCAAAGCTTATTCAGGATAATAAACAGAAAATTGGCATTAAGATATTTATGCAGTAGATGTACCAATGGAATTTAACACACTAATATTCTTTTTGTAAAATAAAAGAAAACTGGTAACATATCTTACATTTGAGTGCACAAATCCAAACGTAATAATGAAATTTAACATAAATGGTCTTATAGGATTACAGTGTTTCAAAAATTAATAACTTAACTTATTCAAGTCAACAGAATAATATTCTCATTTTGTAAAAAAATAATACTGGTAACAAGTTTATTTTCTTACATTTGTAGGATTATAGTGTGTTAAGAATTACTGGTAATAACTTCAAGTCAACACAATATTCTCATTCTGTAAACAACAAAAATAGTTCAAAACATTTAAATTAGCATAGTTGAACATTGAAAGGCTTATGTACTGTGACAAGCTTAGATGCCTTTTTCTGTCCTAGGCGATTTCTTACCTTTGAGTGTACAAATCCTTATGTGGAAAAAATTCTCCCAACCCCTGCTGATGATGCAACAGCTGTAAATAATTGCCTAGGAACATCCATTACATTTTCTGTCATATCACTGGCAAAATACTGCCACCAAGCAAGGGGTGAGAGAGATTTTACAACATCTTTACCAAAATAGACCTCTTTAAATGGTGCACTTCTTCCCTGGAAGGACATTAATGTTGAAAGGAAATGTGGAAGAGACTCGCACACATACTGTTCTGCAATGTCTCGCTGCTCAGGAGTCAGATGTCTGCCCTCATACCTTGGATCTATCACATAGCTAGAAAATGGGCAGGTGTCAGTGCTACTTTGATTCTTTTTTCAAAATTATCCATATCCTTCTTATCTGTTAAATACTCCTTAATATCAGTTTTCAGTTTTACCCAGATTTCTACAGCATCACTTAATAGGGTATGTTCTCTCTGGACACAGTCCAATGCCACAGCAATAGGCTTAAGTCTCTCTAAATAGTCTTCTGCAGTTCTTTTTAATACCTTATCATTAACTTTCCTTTCAATTTTCTTATCAATGTCTTCACTATTTTCTTTGCACACTTTGACAAGGTTCTCCCAGTTCTTTAAATAAGATTCAACAGAATCTGTCACTGTGTTCCATTGTGTGTCTGATGGCATTACTAGCATTGTTCCTCCTGCTCTTCTATACAAAGATCCTGGGATGTGATGATTTCTGAAGTACTTAATGATTTCATTTATGTGCTCCTTAATGTTCTTGATTTGCTGGTCTTGTGAAAGCAAATTTAACAGGTGTGCAGAGCAACCATATGTTATAATGGATTTATCTTGTCCGAATTCACTTTTCATTTTTGCCATATTAGCAGCATTATTTGTTACACAGCTTCTTACTGTGCATCCAAATTTGTCTTCATACTTTTTTGTAGCACATTCAGCTAATTTCAACAGATATTCAGCTGTGTGTCTTGATTCTGTGTCCATAGAGTCAACAAGATAAATACAGTTGACCGCTGTTAAAGTTATACATGCTATAGGCTCATTATGGACATTACTCCATCCATCCATGGCCATGCAAACTGTTTGCCCACTAAGTTCTTCTGAATAATTCTTAATCACTGAATCGTAGGCTTGATCCAAAAGAGACCCTCCAATTTGATGTCTATTAGGTGGAACATATCCTGGTCTTAGCATTTTAATCATCTTGATAAACTCTTCCTGCTCCACTGTTCGGAAGGATGAATTTATTGCATATATAAAATTAGCAACTTGCTGATCCAAAGTGACTTTTTCTGACTTAGTAGTTTTTATCACAAAACCAGTTATGCTTCTTTGTTCCATAGAACTCCCCCTCTTATCTCTCTTAAATGGTGAGGGAGAAGGAGCATCTGATATATCTTTAACTAGAGATGATGATGATGAAGCTGGAGAGAACAGACTATAGTACAGTACATAATTATGTAAAACCAAATAATGTTATTAGCCTGCTGCATTGCACATACTTTTCAATCATGTAGAATAAAAAGAGAAAACAGCTATTAGTAAAAAAATCATTTTGATTTAAGTCATTTGAGTTAAATCCTAACAACCCTGACCAGGTGTGTCGTGTATACTCACCAGATGTGTCGTGTATACTCACCAGATGTGTCGTGTATACTCACCAGGTGTGTCGTATACTCACCAGATGTGTCGTGTATACTCACCAGGTGTGTCGTGTATACTCACCAGATGTGTCGTGTATACTCACCAGGTGTGTCGTATACTCACCAGATGTGTCGTGTATACTCACCAGATGTGTCGTGTATACTCACCAGGTGTGTCGTGTATACTCACCAGATGTGTCGTGTATACTCACCAGGTGTGTCGTATACTCACCAGGTGTGTCGTGTATGCTCACCAGATGTGTCGTGTATACTCACCAGGTGTGTCGTGTATACTCACCAGGTGTGTCGTGTATACTCACCAGGTGTGTCGTGTATACTCACCAGGTGTGTCATATACTCACCAGGTGTGTCGTGTATACTGACCAGATGTGTCGTATACTCACCAGGTGTGTCGTGTATACTCACCAAATGTGTCGTGTATACTCACCAGGTGTGTCATATACTCACCAGGTGTGTCGTGTATACTCACCAGATGTGTCGTATACTCACCAGGTGTGTCATGTATACTCACCAGTGTGTCATGTATACTCACCAGGTGTGTCGTGTATACTCACCAGATGTGTCATATATACTCACCAGATGTGTCGTGTATACTCACCAGATGTGTCGTGTATACTCACCAGATGTGTCGTGCATACTCACCAGTGTGTCGTGTATACTCACCAGGTGTGTCGTGTATACTCACCAGTGTGTCATGTATACTCACCAGTGTGTCGTGTATACTCACCAGGTGTGTCGTGTATACTCACCAGTGTGTCGTGTATACTCACCAGATGTGTCGTGTATACTCACCAGTGAGTCATGTATACTCACCAGATGTGTCGTGTATACTCACCAGTGTGTCATGTATACTCACCAGATGTGTCGTGTATACTCACCAGTGTGTCATGTATACTCACCAGATGTGTCGTGTATACTCACCAGATGTGTCGTGTATACTCACCAGGTGTGTCGTGTATACTCACCAGATGTGTCGTGTATACTCACCAGTGTGTCGTGTATACTCACCAGATGTGTCGTGTATACTCACCAGATGTGTCGTGTATACTCACCAGATGTGTCGTGTATACTCACCAGATGTGTCGTGTATACTCACCAGGTGTGTCATGTATACTCACCAGTGTGTCGTGTATACTCACCAGATGTGTCATGTATACTCACCAGGTGTGTCGTGTATACTCACCAGATGTGTCATGTATACTCACCAGATGTGTCGTGTATACTCACCAGTGTGTCATATATACTCACCAGTGTGTCGTGTATACTCACCAGATGTGTCGTGTATACTCACCAGTGTGTCATATATACTCACCAGATGTGTCGTGTATACTCACCAGATGTGTCGTGTATACTCACCAGGTGTGTCATGTATACTCACCAGGTGTGTCGTGTATACTCACCAGGTGTGTCATGTATGCTCACCAGGTGTGTCGTGTATACTCACCAGTGTGTCATATATACTCACCAGTGTGTCGTGTATACTCACCAGATGTGTCGTGTATACTCACCAGATGTGTCGTGTATACTCACCAGATGTGTCGTGTATACTCACCAGGTGTGTCATGTATACTCACCAGGTGTGTCGTGTATACTCACCAGGTGTGTCATGTATACTCACCAGGTGTGTCATGTATACTCACCAGGTGTGTCGTGTATACTCACCAGTGTGTCATATATACTCACCAGTGTGTCGTGTATACTCACCAGTGTGTCATATATACTCACCAGGTGTGTCGTGTATACTCACCAGGTGTGTCATGTATACTCACCAGTGTGTCATATATACTCACCAGTGTGTCGTGTATACTCACCAGGTGTGTCGTGTATACTCACCAGGTGTGTCATGTATACTCACCAGGTGTGTCGTGTATACTCACCAGTGTGTCATATATACTCACCAGTGTGTCGTGTATACTCACCAGATGTGTCGTGTATACTCACCAGATGTGTCGTGTATACTCACCAGATGTGTCGTGTATGCTCACCAGGTGTGTCGTGTATGCTCACCAGGTGTGTCGTGTATACTCACCAGATGTGTCGTGTATGCTCACCAGGTGTGTCGTGTATACTCACCAGATGTGTCGTGTATACTCACCAGGTGTGTCGTGTATACTCACCAGTGTGTCATGTATACTCACCAGGTGTGTCGTGTATACTCACCAGGTGTGTCGTGTATACTCACCAGATGTGTCATGTATACTCACCAGATGTGTCATGTATACTCACCAGATGTGTCGTGTATACTCACCAGTGTGTCGTGTATACTCACCAGGTGTGTCGTGTATACTCACCAGATGTGTCAGGTATACTCACCAGATGTGTCGTGTATGCTCACCAGGTGTGTCATGTATACTCACCAGTGTGTCGTGTATACTCACCAGTGTGTCGTGTATACTCACCAGGTGTGTCGTGTATACTCACCAGATGTGTCATGTATACTCACCAGATGTGTCGTGTATACTCACCAGATGTGTCATGTATACTCACCAGTGTGTCGTGTATACTCACCAGGTGTGTCATGTATGCTCACCAGATGTGTCGTGTATACTCACCAGGTGTGTCGTGTATACTCACCAGGTGTGTCGTGTATACTCACCAGGTGTGTCATGTATACTCACCAGGTGTGTCATGTATACTCACCAGATGTGTCGTGTATACTCACCAGATGTGTCGTATACTCACCAGATGTGTCGTATACTCACCAGGTGTGTCATGCATACTCACCAGGTGTGTCGTGTATACTCACCAGATGTGTCGTATACTCACCAGGTGTGTCATGTATACTCACCAGATGTGTCATGTATACTCACCAGGTGTGTCGTGTATACTCACCAGGTGTGTCGTGTATACTCACCAGGTGTGTCGTATACTCACCAGGTGTGTCGTGTATACTCACCAGGTGTGTCGTGTATACTCACCAGGTGTGTCGTGTATACTCACCAGATGTGTCGTGTATGCTCACCAGGTGTGTCGTGTATACTCACCAGGTGTGTCGTGTATACTCACCAGATGTGTCGTATACTCACCAGGTGTGTCGTGTATACTCACCAGGTGTGTCGTGTATACTCACCAGGTGTGTCGTGTATACTCACCAGATGTGTCGTGTATACTCACCAGGTGTGTCGTGTATACTCACCAGTGTGTCGTGTATACTCACCAGGTGTGTCGTGTATACTCACCAGGTGTGTCGTGTATACTCACCAGGTGTGTCGTGTATACTCACCAGGTGTGTCATGTATACTCACCAGTGTGTCGTGTATACTCACCAGTGTGTCGTGTATACTCACCAGTGTGTCGTGTATACTCACCAGATGTGTCGTGTATACTCACCAGGTGTGTCGTATATACTCACCAGATGTGTCGTATACTCACCAGGTGTGTCATGTATACTCACCAGATGTGTCATGTATACTCACCAGGTGTGTCATGTATACTCACCAGATGTGTCGTATACTTACCAGGTGTGTCGTGTATACTCACCAGATGTGTCATGTATACTCACCAGATGTGTCGTGTATACTCACCAGATCTGTCGTGTATGCTCACCAGGTGTGTCGTGTATACTCACCAGTGTGTCGTGTATACTCACCAGATGTGTCGTGTATACTCACCAGGTGTGTCATGTATACTCACCAGGTGTGTCGTATACTCACCAGATGTGTCGTGTATACTCACCAGGTGTGTCGTGTATACTCACCAGGTGTGTCGTGTATACTCACCAGTGTGTCGTGTATACTCACCAGTGTGTCGTGTATACTCACCAGATGTGTCGTGTATACTCACCAGATGTGTCGTATACTCACCAGATGTGTCGTATACTCACCAGATGTGTCGTGTATACTCACCAGATGTGTCTCTATACCCACCAGGTGTGTCGTGTATACTCACCAGATGTGTCGTGTATACTCACCAGGTGTGTCGTGTATACTCACCAGATGTGTCGTGTATACTCACCAGGTGTGTCGTGTATACTCACCAGGTGTGTCGTGTATACTCACCAGGTGTGTCGTATACTCACCAGATGTGTCGTGTATACTCACCAGATGTGTCGTGTATACTCACCAGATGTGTCGTGTATACTCACCAGGTGTGTCGTATACTCACCAGATGTGTCGTGTATACTCACCAGGTGTGTCGTGTATACTCACCAGGTGTGTCGTATACTCACCAGGTGTGTCGTATACTCACCAGGTGTGTCGTGTATACTCACCAGGTGTGTCATATACTCACCAGGTGTGTCGTATACTCACCAGGTGTGTCGTGTATACTCACCAGATGTGTCGTGTATACTCACCAGGTGTGTCATTTATACTCACCAGATGTGTCATATACTCACCAGGTGTGTCGTATACTCACCAGATGTGTCGTGTATACTCACCAGATGTGTCGTGTATACTCACCAGGTGTGTCGTGTATACTCACCAGATGTGTCGTGTATACTCACCAGATGTGTCGTGTATACTCACCAGATGTGTCATGTATACTCACCAGATGTGTCATGTATACTCACCAGATGTGTCGTGTATACTCACCAGGTGTGTCGTGTATACTCACCAGATGTGTCATGTATACTCACCAGGTGTGTCGTGTATACTCACCAGATGTGTCGTGTATACTCACCAGATGTGTCGTGTATACTCACCAGATGTGTCGTGTATACTCACCAGATGTGTCATGTATACTCACCAGATGTGTCGTGTATACTCACCAGATGTGTCATATACTCACCAGGTGTGTCGTGTATACTCACCAGATGTGTCGTATACTCACCAGATGTGTCGTGTATACTCACCAGGTGTGTCGTGTATACTCACCAGGTGTGTCGTATACTCACCAGATGTGTCGTATACTCACCAGGTGTGTCGTGTATACTCACCAGATGTGTCGTATACCCACCAGATGTGTCGTATACTCACCAGGTGTGTCGTGTATACTCACCAGGTGTGTCGTGTATACTCACCAGGTGTGTCGTATACCCACCAGATGTGTCGTATACTCACCAGATGTGTCGTATACCCACCAGATGTGTCGTATGCTCACCACATGTGTCGTATACTCACCAGATGTGTCGTATGCTCACCACATGTGTCGTATACTCACCACATGTGTCGTATACTCACCACATGTGTCGTATACTCACCACATTAACGTCACATTATCTTGTACGTAAAGAAACGAAAGACACACACACACACACACATGGTAGTTGTATGACGGAAAGTGGGACGGGGAGGGTAAGGGAAAGGAGGGAGGCGAGAGGGGGTGGGAAGAGGAAGGTGAGGGAGGAGGAGTTGGTGAGGATGGGGAGGGGAAGATGAGGGGGGGGGGGAGCAGTTAAATATTAATAGCGTTGATTGTGTAAATGAAACAGTCGGACGTGTTATAGATGATGTCTCTGGTGGCGCCGCAGTTGTGGTTATTAGTAATGGCGGTGGTCTGTGGTGATGGTGGTAGTCATAGTGATGGTGGTAGTCATAGTGTTGGTGGTAGTCATAGTGATGGTGGTAGTCATAGTGATGGTGGTAGTCATAGTGATGGTGGTAGTCATAGTGATGGTGGTAGTCATAGTGTTGGTGGTAGTCATAGTGATGGTGGTAGTCATAGTGATGGTGGTAGTCATAGTGATGGTGGTAGTCATAGTGATGGTGGTAGTCATAGTGATGGTGGTAGTCATAGTGATGGTGGTAGTCATAGTGATAGTGGTAGTCATAGTGTTGGTGGTAGTCATAGTGATGGTGGTAGTCATAGTGTTGGTGGTAGTCATAGTGATGGTGGTAGTCATAGTGATGGTGGTTGTTATAGTGATGGTGGTAGTCATAGTGATGGTGGTAGTAGTAGTGATGGTGGTGACAGAAATGGTGGTGGTAGTGGTAAGGATGGTAATTACAAGTAGACGTATTTATCATTGTAAAACACTCAATAAAGCAAAAAAAATAATAACAATAAGACACACACCCACACACACCACACACACACACACACACACACACACACACACACACCCACCCACCCACACACACCCCCCCACCCACCCACCCACCCACCCACACACACACACACCCCCACCCACCCACCCACCCACACCCACACCCACACACACACACACACACCCACCCACACCCACACACACACACACCCACCCACCCACACCCACCCACACACACACACACACACACACAACCACCCACCCACCCACCCACCCACCTACCCACACACACCCACCCACCTACCCACACACACCCACCCACCTACCCACACACACCCACCCACCTACCCACACACACACACACACACACAATTATAACGGGGACAAAAACATGTTTGTTGATAACTTTACGTAATTATAATGGAATAATTACGAGTTTATTTTTATTTACTCTGGTAGTACGATATTTGTTGTTGTTGTTATTTGTGTTTTTGTTTATTTAATTGTTTATTCATTTAAGTCTTTGTTTTTAGCCATGATTCGGTTTTCTGTTTTTTCTCTGACTGGGAACTAATCTAGTCTAATCTTATTCTCTCCATTAATCTACAGTAATATACCGTAATCTAACCTGTGTTTAACCTCTCTTAACGTAATTTATTCACCAATGGCTGTGACGTCATCAATAACGGCTTTGACGTCATCACCTGGTTAGAGTAGGTCAGGTCAGGTTAGGTTGCAGTAGGTTAGGTTAGGTTGCAGTAGGTCAGGTTAGGTTGCAGTAGGTCAGGTCAGGTTAGGTTGCAGTAGGTCATATTAGAGTAGGTCAGGTCAGGTCAGGTTAGGTTAGAGTATGTCAGGTCAGGTTTGAATAGGTTAGGTCAGAGCAGGGTAGGTTAGGTTAGAGTAGGGTAGGTCAAGTCGGGATAGGTTAGGATAGAGTAGGTCAGGCCAGGTTAGGTTAGAGTAGGTCAGGCCAGGTTAGGTTAGAATAGGTCAGGCCAGGTTAGGTCAGGTCAGGATAGGTTAGAGTAGGTCAGGTCAGGTTAAGTTAACTAAGAGTAGGTCAGGTCAGGTTTGAATAGGTTAGGTCAGATCAGGGTGGGTTAGGTTAGAGTAGGTCAGGTCAGGTTAGGTAATAAATTTCAATTTAAGATTTAAATTCTGTATTTAATCCTTTCTCTTGTTTATATGTCTGCGTTATTTTGTTGCATGGCAGTGTGCTTCGTTAACCGTTGATTCAAACGCACGCACGCACACACACACACACACACACACACACACACACACACACACACACACACCAAAACTTACTCTTTCACACACACAAACACACACATGCACACTCACACGCACACACACACTCACACGCACACACACACACACTCACACGCACACACACACACACACACACACACACACACCAAAACTTACTCTTTCACACACACACACACACACACACACACACACACTGGACTATAAATTGGGACATGGAGGGTCACCGTAAATTGGAAATATGCTAAACATAGAAGCAGCAGAGCAAGTGGTTCCTTCAGGCGCGTGTGTGTTATTTATCTTCAGGGGGTGAAAATAATGCCACGAGTCTCCCCTCACCTCCCTCTCCTTCTCCTCACCTCCCTCTCCTTCTCCTCACCTCCCTCTCCTTCCCCTCACCTCTCTCTCTCTCTCTCTCTCTCTCTCTCTCTCTCTCTCTCTCTCTCTCTCTCTCTCTCTCTCCTTCTCACCTCCCTCTCCTTCCCCTCACCTCTCTCTCTCTCCTCCTCACCTCCCTCTCCTTCCCCTCACCTCTCTCTCTCTCCTCCTCACCTCCCTCTCCTTCCCCTCACCTCCAAGATTGTGTTATTCATATATGCATGATGTGGACATAATGTGTGAGCGTGTCCCTCGAATATGTGTGTTATGTGCCCCTTCCTTCCTTCCTTCCTTCCTTCCTTCCCACTCCACGTACCTGCCCTTGGAGCCTTGCCCACCCACCTTGCCCCAATTGGTGTGTGTAATAATAATAATAATAATTTACAGTTTATGAAGAACAAACAGCAGTTAAAGATACACAATTAACAGAAGTGACATAAATTACGTAGGGTGACATAGGGGAGCGGACCATTTAATAAAAGCTTTTAGTACAAGGAGGAGGAAGCAAGGGTTGAACATACTAGGATCTGATAGTTTTGATAGTGGTGTGTGTGTGTGTGTGTGTGTGTGTGTGAAAACAGCTGAAGGTGATATGAACACAGCTGGCGGGGACGTGTAAACAGCTGGTGGGTGTCTGCGAACAGCTGGTGACGATGTAATCAAACAGCTGATTGTGATGTAAACACCAGGTAGTGATGAAAACAATTGGTGGTGAGGTAAACACAACAGGTAACTCTCCTAACATAGATATGAATTACAAACCACAGCCAGTACACCACCTCGAGTCCTCAACATTAAAATAGGTATAAATTTTACCCTGAAATATAAACATCACATAAAAAGATGTATTCAAAATCCATAGATAAATAGGTAATTGGTCTTTTAAGAGGCCCCAGTTCCTAATAGACCCCCAACCTAATCTACCGAGGCCACTAGAATTAGGGCGTAGGAGGATTAGGCCCCAATCTGTTAGTCGGGTTAGATTGGGGGCTATTTTGACCAATTCCGATACATCAAGAGAGAGAATTTGGTTACTAGTCCTGAGATTTTTTTTGCTTTGTCCATTAAGGTCCTGTGCTGAGTGGTGTATGATGGCGTGTCTCCTGTGAGTGGTGGGGTGCCGGAAGTGAGGGGGGAGGTTGCATGCTAAGTCCAGCTGTTTAAAGATACGCCCCTGGGTGCTCCTACGCCCCTGGGTGCTCCTACGCTCCAACAAGGATCTGGCCGCGGGAGTTGTGTGGAATACGGAATGATCCTCAGCTAACTTTGTCTTAAGTGTAAAAAATGAATCTGGGTTAAAAGTTTTTTTGTTTTTTTCTTTTTATTTTGTAGTATTTATTTTCTTTTTAGGTAGGTGATTTAAGTGTATGTGTATGACAGGACTTGAAGGTATGTTTATTATGATTTGTGTAGTAGTGTGGTAACAGTCATCAATACTCGTAACTAACTCTAGCCTACAAACTAAAGAGCCAGGGAAGTCGATTTCACTACTCGCTGTATAGTCCGCCGCGGGAAAATGACAATTGGCAGCGCGAGCCTCCAGTCACTGACTGCCTGACCTACAGTACACGTCGTCTCAGGTGCCTCGAGCTACAGGTCTTGTGGGTCAATGAAGAGTCGTATAAATTGAATTACTACAAATCTTGACCATGCGAAGTCTGTTTGACTAGTAGTGTATTTAACCATCGAAAACGTCACTTGTTGCTCTCCCATATTCTGATTGGTTGAGCTAGACGTGTTAAGAGCCAATGAAAATACTTAATGAAACATAACATCTTTGATTGGCTGGAACTGAGGATGATGAGAGCCACACATCGGAATAATAATTCAAATTAGTCGAGTTAACTGTATAAAAAGCCAGTGAAAATTGCAAAGTCAAACCATGACGTGTCTGCTTTGCTGGAATTGGGGGTGACGAGAGCCATCCAGTGCACTATTAACTTAGCTGAGCTAGATGTTTACCGAGCCAATGAAAACTGCGCAACCAAAGTATAACATCTCTGATTGGCTGGTGCTGAGTGGATAATGGAATCCAGTGAAAAATCAGGTGGAGCTGCGGCCGTCAGCCATGGATCACGAGCAAAAACAACAAGAAGCATTACTCACACATGATACAAGTGTCCATAACTACCCAGTGACGTAACCATGACCAGAGTGTCGAGGAGGAAACGTCATGAAGCATCGTATGGGAGGAACAGGAAAGGGGCGATACCTAACCTAACCTAACTGAGCGTAACGAATTTAGCGAAACTCGACCCTGAACTAGCTTAGCGCAACGGAACATAACTTGTTCCAGTTTAACCTAACTCACTTAAACCTAACGTTATCTAACGTAACCCAACTTAACCCAACTTAACCTAACTCACGGTAGCTTAACAGTAAGAGGAGCAAGACTTAACGTAAAATAACGGAGAGTTAAGTAATATCTTACTTCTACTGACAGGAGCTGGACGAGTCTTGTATCGCAGAAGAACTGACTTAGCTGATGTATCAATTCACTGGGGAATATTTATTTGGAAAGTCAAGGGGAAAATACGACAGGGAAAATATAATACTTTCTTGAGGGTCTGAAGAGGGAAGGGGAAGGTGGGGAGGAAAAAGGGGAAGAAGATAATCCTGGGGGAATTATTGTAGGTGTGGACAGCTGATGGCGAGGAGGACTAGAGGGAAGTTGGAGGAAAAGAGAGGGATTGTCTTCATACACACTGGCGAATTAAAGTCAGTGGCACACCTTTCCACAAGAGACGTCATCAGTTTGTCCCGGATACACACCTAGAAAAAAAATATTGTTAAATAAAACTGGTAATTATTGCTGTCAGAGGTGTGTGTGTGTGTGTGTGTGTGTGTGTGTGTGTGTGTGTGTGTGTGTGTTTCGTTTAGTAATGGCTTTCAATGAGCCATTTATATACACTGAATAAATTTCTATCTCTCCGAAGTTGCAATTCGTAAGCCCCTTGATTGTGTCCGTCTATCCGTCCGTCTCGTGTGTGTGTGTGTATGTGTGAGTGTGTGTGTGTGTGTGTGTGTGTGTGTGTGGTTACATTAGTCCACAAACCTGTATGGGTGTCTGTTCACGAGGGAGTGTAATCCTTTTCGAGATGATGTTGAGTCGGGGGGGGGGGGGGGTTAAGTGGGTTCAAGTCCCATGTTGCCACAGTCTAATGTACTCTTCATCTTAACTGCTAGCATGGGGGGGGGGGGGGAGTTTCAGTTTTACTTACCCATTAGAATCGGTAACTACGCCC
The DNA here is from genome assembly GCA_958450375.1 of Homarus gammarus. Taxonomy (NCBI): domain Eukaryota; kingdom Metazoa; phylum Arthropoda; class Malacostraca; order Decapoda; family Nephropidae; genus Homarus; species Homarus gammarus. The sequence continues at coordinate 2,739,399 of CAUDMG010001828.1, forward strand.
ACTAACCATTGATCCGAGCCACAGTCTTAACACGCCCCAACCTACCTTAACCATCAGAATTGAGCTGATTAGTAATAGGCCCCAATCCTGACTGTTAACTTAGGCTGAGTTTGGGCCTATTAGGACGGGGGCCCGTATCATCTGCAACCTTCCGATGGGGTATTATAACACACCTCTCACCTGTGGTATTATTATGAAGTCTAATTAACACACGTTTACCCTATTTACCTAATGGCCACCCACTAGAGGAGGCCATGCCGAGGGAAGGAGGCCAGTGGCCTGTATAGGATCCCTCCATTGTTCTTGATAGGCCCCCTGCAGGTTCCTCCATTCTTATGATGTCTAATAACACACCTCACCTGTCTTATTATTATTATGAAGTCTAATTAACACACTCCACCTGTGATATATAATTATTATTGTTATGAAGGCTAATTATCTCCTAAAACGGATCACGTGTTGAACAATAGTAATCAGTAATCTAATTAGGCTTATTGAGTAGTGAAGTTTTTTTAGTGTATTTATTCCCTTCGTCATTGAGAGGTCATAAGGTCAGGAGGTCATTGGTGGGATAATTCCCTCCCCGGCTCCCCCTAACGTCATGCCAGCAGTGGTAATGAGACCAGGGATCGCCCCAAGAATCGCTCCCACATGAAGATTAATCACCCTAACTCTTAATCTAACCTGTCGTTAACTTAGTCCAATCTAACTTAATCTAACCTAACCTAACCTAACATTAACTTAATCCAACCTAGCTTAACGTAACCTAACCTAACCTAACCCACTGTATTAGTATGTTGAGGAGGAAATCGATGTTCATTTATAACAGTTGTCCCTAGCTGATGAAACTTGTGTTTGAGAGACGACACACACACACACACACACACACACACACACACACACACACACACCGCCTGTCTATCTATGCCCTGTCTAGTTTAATATAAAGAGAGCAAGAAAAACAGACAGACAGACAGACAGATAGATAGATAGATAGATAGATAGATATATATTTTAAGGAAAGAAACGGAGGAGAATGACATCGGAAGAGAGAGAGAGAGAGAGAGAGAGCAGAACGAAGGGTCGATGTGTAAGGAGGGGAGAAAGGGCATTGAAGAGGAGAAAGGAAACCAGGGAGAAAGAAGACAGAGGAGGGAGACGAGAGAGGAGGAGGAGAAGGAGCGGGTGGAAAGAAATGATGATGAGAGAGAGAGAGAGAGAGAGAGAGAGAGAGAGAGAGAGAGAGAGATATGACAAAATAGACTAATGAATAGAAGAAGGAAGAACAAGAATAGTAGAAAGTGGAGGAGGAGAGGAGAAAGCATATGAATAAAGAGGGGAAAGGATGAAGAAAGGAGAAAGTCAAGGAGAGAGAAAGAGGACAATAAAAGGTGAAGTGGATGACATGAGATGAAGTACTTGAGAGGAGGAGAGAAGAAGGAAGAGGAGAGGGGGAAGGAATGAGAGAGGGGGCAGAAGGAAGACTAGAGAGGAAGGGAATGAGGGAGGAGGAGGAGGAGAGTCGGAGGAAAAAAGAAAGAGGAATGGAAGAAGAAAAATAAGGAAGGAAGGAGAGAAGAGGGAGTAAACAAGGAAAAGGAAAGAAGGAAGGAAGGAAGGAAGGAGGAGAGAGGGAAGGAGAGAATTGAGTTCTCGCAAAAGACATTGAGACAGAATGGAGAGGATCTAATTTAGACAACTTCTGGTAGGGTCAGGCAGATGATAGAGGGAGAGAGAGGGGTAAGTGGCAAGGGGAGAGGGGTAAGTGGCATGGGGAGAGGGGTAAGTGGCATGGGGAGAGGGGTAAGTGGCAAGGGGAGAGGGGTAAGTAGCACGGGGAGGGGTAAGTGGCAAGGGTACAGTTGTAAATGGCAAGGGGGGTTAAGTGGGATGAGGAGAGGGGGGGAAATGGCAAAGGGGAGGGGTAAGTGGTAAAAGGGAGGGGTAAGTGGTAAAGGGGAGAGGGGTAAGTGGTAAAGGGGAGGGGTAAGTGGTAAGGGCGAGATGGAGAAGTGGCGAGGGGGTGGTAAGGAGGTAAGGGTGGCAAGGGGAGACGGGTAAGTGGCAAAGGGGAGAGGAATAAGTGACAAGGGGGTAAGGGTAGTTGGTAAAAGGGGTGTGGGGCAGGTCTTAGTAGGACGGTGGTGTTGGGGAGTGAGAAAGGGAGGAGTAGGAAAGGGGAGGGGGAGAAGTGACGCTTAGGAAGGGAGGGAAGGAGAGGGGAGAGAGGGTGACGCTTATAGAGAGGCGGAGGAGTGACGCTGGGGAGGAAAGGAGGAGAGGGGAGGGGAGGGATGACACTGGGGAGAAGACGGTAGGGGTGAATTGACGTAAAACAAGAGAGAGAAATTGAGTGGTGACACTTAGGAGAGGAGAGAAGGGGGTGTGACGAGTGGGAAGAGAGGGGAGGGTAACTCTGGAGGGGGAGAGAGCTGGAGTCATGGTATGGGGGAGAGGGGAGGGGAGGGAGGGAAGGGGGGAGATGAATGCGGTGGAGAACGTAATGGTGACCCAAGGGATGATGATGAAATAGAAGGGGAGGGGAGGAAGGGGAGTATTGAGACTGTTGGGAAGGAAAGGGTGGAAGGGAGGGTAAGGGGGATGGAGGGTGGCAGGAGGGAAGGAAGGAGGTAGGGACGGGAGGGAAGGAGTTTGGCAGGATGAAAGGAGTGCGATGATGGAATGGAAGGGAGGAGAAGAATGACAGAACGAAGGGAGGGGGGGGGGGGGTTAAGGGCAGAAGGGAGGGAACAACTCTGACCGGTCATACTCAACAGTTTACGAGCGAGATAGAGGGAGGGAAGGAGGGAGTCGAGCCTTCCCCGCAGTCGCCCTGGGGTGGTGCTGAGTGCTGGGGCCTAGCCGGTGGTGTTGGAGAGGCGACCCAGGATGTACACACCTCCCCCTCCTTCACTTCCTCCTCCTCCTCCTCCTCTTCTTCTTTCTCCCCCTCCTCCTCCTCCTCTTCCTCTTCCTCTTCCTCCTCCTCCTCATCCTCCTCCTCCTCTTTCTACTCCTCCTCCTCCTCCTCCTCCTCCTCCTCCTCCTCCTCCTCTTTCTACCCCTCCTCCTCCTCCTCCTCCTCCTCCTCCTCCTCCTCCTCCTCCTCCTCCTCCTCCTCCTCCCCCCCCTGGTCACCCCTCCACACACCAAGACACTACTGAGTATTATACCAAGATATATTTCCGTCAATGTTTATAATGAGTGTACATTATAGCTTATAGTTCAGTTGGCTCCTGGCTATCTTTCCCTCGGCATGTCCTCCTCTAGTATCGGTGGCCATTAGGTAAATATGTACAGGCGTCACTGCTCAGCCTACTCAAGCGCCCATTTGACAACAACAACAATAATAATAATAATAATAATAATAGTAATAATAATAATAATAATAATAATAATAATAATAATAATGAGGATGAAAATAATATAGCAGTTATAATATGTTGCTGGTGGGGAGTGGGAAAACTTGTACGGCTCTCATAGGTTAGGTTAGGTTAGGTTAGGTAATGCTGTCCTAAGATACAATTATAGTCATAGATTCACAAAGATTTGTCTGTTATTTTCTCTTTCCTTTACTAGGGATGACAGAACACAGTTAACCGCCTTAATATTGTGTCGTAGGTGAGCGTGAGTGATTCAGTGTCATGACATAAAGGATACTGGCGGGTTTTTACAGCTCTACATGGGCCCCTAGGCCCCAAATCACCAGTATTGGGGCCCGGTGGGTCTTATCCATGATAATGAGAGATTGGTTAGGTTGGGGCCCTTTATGACGAGGATCAATTTCACTCCTTCATGTTGAGGAGGTATACAGGTGCACATATACCCACGTACACGACCACTCATGGATGTACACACGCGCATGCACACATTTCCGAGCTGAGAGAGAGAGAGAGAGAGGGAGAGAGAGAGAGAGACCTGGGGGTAACGTAGCTGTGTAATTCGATACTGTCTCCAGCTGTCCAGTGCAGGAAGACGTCCGAGGAGGAACATCTACCACCATCTTCCTACTACCATTACTACCACCATCTTACCACCATCATCTTACTACCACCACCATCTTCCTACCACTCCTACCACCATTATCTTCTTACTACCACCAATAATGCCACCATTACTACCACCACCACTACTATCACCATTACTACAACCATCTTACTATCACCACTACCACCGTATTTTTACCATCATTACTGCCACCACTACTACCACCATCATCCTACTACCACTACTACCACCATCATTACTATCACCACTACTACCACCATCATCCTACTACCACTATTACCACCATTTCCCGTGGTTCACCTGCTGCCCTACGAGTACCATGAATGAAGACCTACCACCATCATCTTCCTGTAGTTCACCTACCAGCTTGCGACAAAGACAGAAGACCTACCACTACTACCACCATCTACTACCACCAACATCCTCTTTTGGCTTGCCATCTGGACTGCGACGGCTGATGAAGAGCCTACCACCATCACTATCACCCACTACCACCATCACTATCACCCACTACCACCATCACTATCACCCACTACCACCATCACTACCACCCACTACCACCATCACTACCACCCACTACCACCATCACTACCACCCACTACCACCATCACTACCACCCACTACCACCATCACTACCACCCACTACCACCATCACTACCACCCACTACCACCATCACTACCACCCACTACCACCATCACTACCACCCACTACCACCATCACTATCACCCACTACCACCATCACTATCACCCACTACCACCATCACTATCACCCACTACCACCATCACTACCACCATCACTATCACCCACTACCACCATCACTACCACCCACTACCACCATCACTATCACCCACTACCACCATCACTACCACCATCACTATCACCCACTACCACCATCACTACCACCATCACTATCACCCACTACCACCATCACTACCACCCATTACCATCCACTACCACCATATGATGATCCCGCAGATGGCAGTGGTGATAACCCCTCCCTCTCCCCTACCCCTCCCCTCCCCTCCCCTTCCCCTTCCCTCCCCCTCCCCTCCCCCTCATCCCCCCCCTCCCCTGGTAGTGCTGCGCCTAGACTGGTGTCAACAATCAAGCTGTTAATCCTCGTGCCTGTAATCCGTATTTGAATTGGCGAAAACGCTATCGGATTAATTCTCGCGTAGTCAGATTAGATTCGGTTCTTGCTTGGTGTAGACAAGATACAACTAATGCTTGTCTCTCTAATCTGAATTTGGCTTTGTGAAAACACTATTCGGTTAATCGTTTTTTGTATTTAGATTACATATGAACCTTGATTAGTTAACACACACCTGAATTAATCCCATGAAATCAGAGTAGGTGTAAATGGTACTCAGTTTAATCCTCGTTTAATCAGATTAGATTCAGATGGTTACAGAGGCTGGTACGATAAATCCTTCTATAATATGATTAAATCCGCATCTTGATTGGATTTAACGGGGCCAAAGTAATCCCCGGAACCGCGCCGAATTTTTATACTGTAAGCACTGACTTGGTAGGGTTAAGTTAGGTTAAGATTTGGTTGAGTTAGATGGGTGATGTTGGTTAGATAAAGCTAGGTTAAAGTTAAGGGCTGGGTACGTCAGCTTAGATTAAGTTAGAGTTTAATTAAGTTAAATGAGAGACTGGTTAGATAAAGTTAGGTTAAGTTATGGATTGGTTGGATAAGATTAGGTCAAGATGGGGGGTCGGTTGAGTTACTTTGGGTTAGGTTAGGTTGTTGAGAGACCCAGTTGGACACATTACCTTTAACTGTCTGGTGCATTGCAGTAAACGTCACCATTACCTGAAAGAAATAGTTTGACCACTGAGGAAGAGCTTGTTTGTGTTCAGCCTAAGTAAAGGGAATACTGTAGCTGCTGTGAGGAGGAGAGAATAGCCACAGTAATAATAATAATAATAATAATAATAATAATAATAATAATAATAATTAATAAAACACGAAGCACTTGCGTAATGAAGACTTGGTCGTTCACTCTTAAGCCGAGATGAACATACAATAAAGCGACTTACCTGCATCGTGTTTAAGAAGCTGTACTCTTGATTACTCCAAGTCTTACCTGGTGTGAGAGGCAGGTAGGTGGACTGTAGTTCTTAGACCCCGGCCTTGTTGGGGTGATTGAGGGGGGGGGGGGAGGTGATCTTTGATTTAGGGGTATAATGGGCCCGGGTAGTAATAAGGTCTAGTTTTAATTGGCCTTATTGGTTATAGGGTTCTAGTTCTAATGGGCCCTAGTGTTAATAGATTCTAGTTCTCATGATCTTTAGTCCCATTTTGCCTCAGTGCCAACATAACCGAGTTTTAATGGGCCCTAGTGCTATTAGGTCCTAGTAATGAGCTCTAAAGTGCTATAGGTCACAGTTCTAATGGGCCCTAGTTCTAATACGTCCCAGTTATAATGCATATCAGTCTTGATATGCCGAGTAACTTAACGCAGTCATTAGGATTGGGGTCCACTGTGACTGGTAACTTACGAGTGGGCCCCAAACCTAATTGTTTCATAAGGTTAGGGCTTATTAAAGCTACTGGGACCCACAAGGTCTCGGACCCAATATGACCTATCACCGTCTATTACGAGACCTTTAATTGGTGTGTGTGTGTGTGTGTGTGTTGTAACAATTTGTCTTTCTTTGTTATTTTTGTAATGTATATGACTTGTATATACTGCCATTCATGCCGGCGTGTGGACATGTTTTTGTGATTGATTTATGTATTGGCACTTCTGTTCTATATATGTACACACACACACACACACACACACATGATAATCTCTCAGACTAACCATGCACTCTTTATTACAGGTACGTTGTTGCAGTGTTGATGGCGTACCTTGTGGCCAGACAGGTACTGCACCACCACCCGTGTCTCGGAAGGGTGGCATCTGTGTTCGGAAAGCTTGATGCGTACAGGTGATTCATTTTTTAAAAGGTCTGAGTCGTACAGTCAATGAACATTTTGTTTCTTGTTGAAGCTATACATTACCTGAAAGGATTGTAGATCTAATGGTCTCCAATCCTATTAGATCTTAACCTACCCTAGTGAATTGGTGGCAGGAGTGACCATAGTGTTATAGGATGAGTCGAAATAAACAGAATTTCTCTTAACTTAAGCTGAGAGATGTCCTCCTGTGGGAAGTAATTCTCAGGAGAGATATTGTCCGGTGGTGGGAAATAATAGTTTGGAGATGTTTTGTGGGAAATAATACTCATGAGATAATTATTCCTCCTGTGGGAAATTATTTTCGAGAGATATTGTGTAGTGGGAAACAATTTTCTTGGGAGATGTATTCCTCTTGTGGGGGAAATAGTTCCCGGGTGGATTTCGTGAGAGAGAGACGGCCGGTGTAGAATAAACGTTAAGCGTAAACTGCAGTAGCCTGGAGGGTCTGTCGGGGGGAGGAGGTGAGAGGGATTGGAGAAGAGAGGAGGGGGATGGGGGTAGGGAGAGGGGAGGGGGGTGTTGCAATAAACTATTCCTTGCATGTCCGGTTGACTGGCAGCTCTATTGAATGGTGGGCAGCGCTCTTCCCTCCCTTCCTCCTTCCTTCCTCCTTCCTCCTGCTCTTACCTATTGTTTTCATTTTCTTCTTCCTTTATTTCTTCAGGGTTTATTGGTTTGTTTTCTTTATTGCGGTTTATATTTCCTTATTTGTGTCCTTTGTTACTTATTTTTCTTCTATTTTCTTCTTCCTTGATTTGCTTCCTTCATTCATTCATTCCTTCATTCATTCATTCCTTTCCACTTTCTTCCTCCTTGTTTCTTTTCTTCTTCCATTCCTACTCCTTTTCTTCCTTCTTTCCTTCCCACTTTATTTGTTCTCCTTCCTCGGTCTTTACCTTATAAATCCCTTCTCTCTTCTGCATTCCTTCCTCCCCTTTCCTCCCTCCCTCTCCCCTTTCCTCCCTTTTTACTCCCTCTTTTGCTTCTTCCTCCTCCCCCCTTTCTTTCTCTTCCTTCCTCCTCCCTCCCTTCCTCTCTTTCTTATCCCCCCTCCCTCCTTTCTTTTCTTCCTTCCTTCTTGCTTCCTCCCCCTCCCTTTTCCTCTTTCTTCTTCCTCCTCCCTCCTCCCCTCCCTTCTCCTCTTCCTTCGTCCTCCCCTCCCTTCTCCTCTTCCTTCGTCCTCCCCTCTTCTTCTTATCCTTCTCCCTCCTCCTTCCTTATTCCTCTTCTCTCTCTTCCCTTTACTCTTCCTTCCCGTTACGCAGTTCAGCATAATATAATACTGCGTACATGTAGTGTGTTTTGTCTTTTTGAGTCGCCCATTCCCCCCTTCACCCCATTCCCCCTTCATCCCATCACCCTCTCCCACCCCCTCTCACCCCATCACCCCCCTCCCACCCCATCACCCACTACCCATCACCATCAAGAGCTCACAAGTCGAAGAAGAACCATCGTGTGGAGTAGAATGTTTCCCACCTTCTGCAACTTTCTCCCAAACAAATCGACCCCAGCAAATAGCACCCCAGTTAACCTAAACTTTTGGTGTTCTTGGGGTGGGGAAGGGGAAGTGGGGAGGGAATTGGTGGGAGTATAAAGAAGAGAAGGGGAGTGGGGATGGGCGGTCGAGAGGGGATGGGGTAGCATAGAGGGGAGAAAAAGAAGAGGAGATGGGGAAGAGGGGTATAGAGGCAGGAGAGGAAGAAGGGGGATGAGATGAGGAGGGGGGTATAGGTGGGAATGTAGCAGGAGGGGGGGTAGTCGAGTGGTAAGGTTAGATTACAGTCGTCTCTTTGTCAGGGAATGGCGAAACTCTCACTACTTTCGCCTACTTTTGTCTATAGTATTACTAGGAACCTCTACATTTTTCTCCCCCTCCCCCTTTCCACATGTTACTTAGGATTTTTGGTTGTAGGGGATATATACTTTCGATACTGTGTGTGTGTGTGTGTGTGTGTCGGGAGGATTATGAGCGTGTCTGCCAGAGTTAGAGAGATCCTTCCTTGGTAATGCGCTTATGGACTTAATGCTCAGTGTGGTATGCAGCATCAGGGAATGAGATCTGCTGACGAAGGAGAACGACTGACGAAGGGCTGACGAGGGTACAAAATCTGGAGAAAGATTGGCGTTTACCTTGGCGTTGATTTCGGGAGAGGGAGGGAGGGAGGGAGGGAGGGTAGGGGGGGATGGAGCAACCAGACTGTTACTTCTCGTCTCTCCCATGTTAACTTAACCACTGTAACTTTAGGATCAAGAGTGAATTAATTAAAGGAGATGTGCCTCGTGCCTTTTGTCTCCCAGCGATTAATTATATGTCTAAGGGAGTGGTGGTCACGGTAAGTTGAAAATGTCTCGTCGACTAGGAACGTTTTCGGAGATCTGAAGAAGGAATGAACGTTTTTGAGACCTAGAAAAGGATTGAGTGTTTTTGAAACCTGGAGAAGGAATGAACGTTTTTCAGAGATCTGGATAAAGAATGAACGTTTTTGAGACCTGGAGAAGGAATGAACGTTTTTGAGACCTGAAGAAGGAATGGAAATTTTTAAGTCTAGATGACAGCTGACACCCATTCATAAGCTCCTGACAGACGTGACCAAGGGATATCTTGTGTTTACATTGTGGACTCAGGAATGCGTGTTATGCATATTTCATGTAGTGTTGGTAGTGGTGGTGGGCGGGGCGAGCACTGCACGTGAGGGGCGTAGTGCTGGGGGTGTTAGCAGGGTGATGCATGAGACGGGTGTGAGTGGCAGTGGGTGTCAGTGGTGGTGGTAGTGGGTGTCAGTGGTGGTGGTGGTGGGTGTCAGTGGTGGTGGAAGTGGGTGTCACTGGTGGTGGTAGTGGGTGTCAGTGGTGATGATAGTGGGTGTCAGTGGTGGTGGTAGTGGGTGTCAGTGGTGGTGGTAGTGGGTGTCAGTGGTGATGGTAGTGGAGGAAGGCCATCCTTTAGGGAATTTGGTGGCTGATATCGCTGTGGTGGTTGATGAGGATGTTTACTTGTTTCTGGTGTATAATGATAGTACGTGGGTCACCTGGTGATTAGCCCCCCCCCCCTTCCCCCCACCGCTGCTTATTTCACCTGATAGTTAAACACCCTAGCGCTGGATGTTGTGGTTAGGTTAGGTTAGAGTTTAGGTGGTTAGTCTTGAAGTGAATTAATCTTGGGAGGGGGAGGGAGGTAATTATCATGTTCTCCCAGTATGTTCTTCCTCTACTTCTCCTCTTCTCTACTATGTTCATTATTCTCTTCTATCCTCACTACATTCTCTTCTCTACTTCTTCTCGACTAGGGGGAAGAAGAGGAGGAGGAGGAGGGGGGGGGGTGTCTTCAGGCTGTCCTTTGTAAACACCATTTTTAATTTAATTTTTTACTTCAAGAATTATTAAGTCTGGTGTAATTTTGTTTATTCCAGCGTTCGTGTTTACAAAATAGGACGGACACACGCACACACACACACACACACACACACACACACACACACACACACACACGAGAATTATGATAATAGTGTTGGTGATAATGATGATATTTTTTAATAACAAGTGGAAATATTTTACGTATTAAATTGGTACAAACACGTTCACTCGGGGGTCCGGCCCTTTGAACTGTGAGGACTCGTGTATAAAGTATTAGTTTGAATTGAAATGTATGTTGCATTACACGTGTGATGTGAAAGGTCTTAATTAATTGGAATTCCCTAGTGAGTTTGTACACAATATATAATTCACAAGAAATAAAAATCATCAAGGGGTAACCTACGTATATGTTAATTCTATCACATTATTTAATTGATTTATTTTTTGTAATATACTTATACGTGTAATTCTTTAGTAAGTTTGTATATTATTTGTATACATGTTTATACACGTACAAATTTTCTCTGTATGCGAGTCTTGTGTTGCTGTGGTAGAGGGTGACCGGGCAGGTGTTTGTGTCCTGATTCTTCGCATTCAGCAGCTCGTGGCAGGGTGCTGGTCCACCCGAGGGTTGTTCCACCATCCGTCAGCATAATTATTGTTATGTGTACCGGTACGAGTGACCCGTGACTTTTGGCCAATAGGAGGCGAGAACCACACAAGAAATATTTTACATAAGATTATAAAACTTCCTATTTAATTTGCATCTTCTTGTAAATTGAAAAGTTGTTTGAAATACAACTTTATATTAAGTCTTTAATACTGTACATATAATTCACGGAACAATATGACTGTTTATTGAGTATTAACGCTTCCAGCATATACTGTAAGTTTCTTTTCTTTTTTAATTCCTGACCAAGTTAGGGATCACCTGATGATTAGCCCTTACAGCTAATTTCACCTGAAGATTAACCACCATAACGCTAACCTAACCTAACCTAACCTAACTTAACCTAACCTAACCCTTCCCAAGTAACATTAATGGTGTTTAATCATCAGGTGAAATAAGCATATGGGGGAGGGTTAATCTTCAGGTGATCCCCAGGTTAGTACACAATGTAATAATATAATTCACACGAAGTAAAAGGAAGTTGAGAAATGTGTGCAGCATATATTGTCCGTAGCTGTCTGTAATTGTCTGTAATTGTCTGTAGTTGGCTGTAATTGTCTGTAGTTGGCTGTAATTGTCTGTAGCGGTCTGTAATTTAACACGTGGATACCAGTCTACCCTCGGTGTGTACTGTGTGGGCTGAGGTATTGTTCAACATCAATATTAACCACGCGATAGCCATGGGTTACTAACAAGGCAGCACTAACCACGCGATAGCCATGGGTAACTAACAAGGCAGTACCAACCACACGATAGCTATGGGTTACTAACAAGGCAGTACTAGCTACGCCTTGTGATGGGTAGACTCTAGTTTAGGTCCAGTGTTACCAAGACCTTTATGTTGTGAAACCCCTTTAGTTATGTCGAGTCAGTGTGACCAATTATGTTCTCAGACCCCCTTTAGTGTTGTTCCCAGTCCGTGTTACCAAGATTTAGGAGACCCCTCTAGTGTTGTTCCAGTCAGTGTTTCCAAGACTTATCAGACCCCTCTAGTGTTGTTCCAGTCAGTGTTTCCAAGACTTATCAGACCCCTCTAGTGTGGGACCAGTCAGTGTGTGTACCTGACAGTTAAGACAACACAGTTCACAGTCAGCAGCGTATCGTGCCTCGTACCATTACCATTAAGTCGGTAAATATGTGTTAAATAAGTATGAGAGTAATTTAGGGAGACTGAATATTTTAAGTCCCTGGTCATTAAAGTAAATAATTAAAGCTTGTAGTTGCTAATTGTAAGTTTTTAGGCTCGTACAAGGTTGAAATTATGCCTTCAGTGTATACGTTTCCCCTGTGAAGTTAAATTTTAATTACTTGGGACATTAAGGGATATAATTTTAACTTGCAGCTGATGATATTACCTTATTATGGCTCGTGGGTGTCGGGAATCTTGCTGATAATGTCTGTTGCTGCTTCTTAATGTCTTAATATACTTTGTTGAGTTATCGTAATGGCTTTAATATTCTAGTCTTGCGAACGAGAGATTTTTATGCTCGTATGGTTGAATTAATAAGCCTTTAAATTAATGGGGTTTTTTCTTAAATAAATATCTGTCTTTTGTTAATATTTTGAGAAGTTTGTCATGTCTACTGATCAAAACAAGACTGACACTTTATAATTTACTTGAGAAAATAAATAGTTGAACCGATTACTTTATGAGGGAATGTGTTTAGACCTAGATGTACAGTACTGGGACATGGGTGTTGTGTGGAGGAAGGTGCCCACGACCAGACATACGTGGACATGGGTGTTGGGTGGAGGAAGGTGCCCACGACCAGACATACGTGGACATGGGTGTTGTGTGGAAGAAGGTGCCCACGACCAGGCATACGTGGACATGGGTGTTGTGTGGAGGAAGGTGCCCACGACCAGACATACGTGGACATGGGTGTTGTGTGGAGGAAGGTGCCCACGACCAGACATACGTGGACATGGGTGTTGTGTGGAGGAAGGTGCCCACGACCAGACATACGTGGACATGGGTGTTGTGTGGAGGAAGGTGCCCACGACCAGACATACGTGGACATGGGTGTTGTGTGGAGGAAGGTGCCCACGACCAGACATACGTGGACATGGGTGTTGTGTGGAGGAAGGTGCCCACGACCAGACATGGGTGGACATGGGTGTTGTGTGGAGGAAGGTGCCCACGACCAGACATACGTGGACATGGGTGTTGTGTGGAGGAAGGTGCCCACGACCAGACATGGGTGGACATGGGTGTTGTGTGGAAGAAGGTGCCCACGACCAGACATACGTGGACATGGGTGTTGTGTGGAGGAAGGTGCCCACGACCAGACATACGTGGACATCGGTGTTGTGTGGAAGAAGGTGCCCACGACCAGACATACGTGGACATGGGTGTTGTGTGGAGGAAGGTGCCCACGACCAGACATACGTGGACATGGGTGTTGTGTGGAGGAAGGTGCCCACGACCAGACATGGGTGGACATGGGTGTTGTGTGGAGGTAGGTGCCCACGACCAGACATACGTGGACATGGGTGTTGTGTGGAAGAAGGTGCCCACGACCAGACATACGTGGTCATGGGTGTTGTGTGGAGGAAGGTGCCCACGACCAGGCATACGTGAACATGGGTGAAGTATTAAATTTCTTGCCTCGAAATATTCACTACTCGACTCCTAAATGGTCCTTCATCGACTTTCAGAATTTGGCACTTAACCCCCTCCCCCTCCTCCCTTCCCCTTCCCCCCTTCCCCTTCCCCCTCCCACTTCCCCCTCCCACTTCCCCTTCCCCTCCCACTTCCCCTTCCCCTCCCCCCTCCCCTCTTTCCCCCTTCATGGAGACTTGACACCCCTCTTCTTCCCCTTGACACAACCACCTCTCCTACTCATAAAACACAAGTCCCCCCCCCCACAACTGTCAAGCTTAAGGAAGGTTTTATCCCCCCACAACTGTCAAGCTTAAGGAAGGTTTTATCCCCCACAACTGTCAAGCTTAAGGAAGGTTTTATCCCCCCACAACTGTCAAGCTTAAGGAAGGTTTTATTCCCCCACAACTGTCAAGCTTAAGGAAGGTTTTATCCCCCCACAACTGTCAAGCTTAAGGAAGGTTTTATTCCCCCACAACTGTCAAGCTTAAGGAAGGTTTTATCCCCCCACAACTGTCAAGCTTAAGGAAGGTTTTATCTCCCACAACTGTCAAGCTTAAGGAAGGTTTTATCCCCCCACAACTGTCAAGCTTAAGGAAGGTTTTATCCCCCCACAACTGTCAAGCTTAAGGAAGGTTTTATCCCCCCACAACTGTCAAGCTTCAGGAAGGTTTTATTCCCCCACAACTGTCAAGCTTAAGGAAGGTTTTATCCCCCACAACTGTCAAGCTTAAGGAAGGTTTTATCCCCCCACAACTGTCAAGCTTAAGGAAGGTTTTATCCCCCCACAACTGTCAAGCTTCAGGAAGGTTTTATCCCCCCACAACTGTCAAGCTTAAGGAAGGTTTTATCCCCCCACAACTGCGGTACTTGGCTCTGGTCTTTTTACCTTAACACCGTCGCTACTGCAACTTTGGATTCAGTAAACGTCTCCAAGATTCTGCTCTCTCTCTCTCTCTCTCTCTCTCTCTCTCTCTCTCTCTCTCTCTCTCTCTCTCTCTCTCTCTCTCTCTCTCTCTCTCTGTTTACTATTTCCACCACCTCTTCCCCTCCTTCCCAATTCTCCCCCTTTCCTCTCCCTTCTCCCTTCACCCAGTTTCTACCCTTGTTTACTTTTTATCACCACCTCTTTCCCACCCCTCCCTTGTGTTCTTCCCCCCCTCCCCTCCCTTGTGTTCCTCCCACCTCGTCTCCCCCCTTGTGTTCCTACCCCTCCCCTCCCTTGTGTCCTCCCCCTCTTCTCCCTTGTGTTCCTCCCCCCTCCCCTCCCTTGTGTTCCTCCCCCTCCCCTCCCTTGTGTCCCCCCCTTCCTCCCCTTGTTTTCCTCCCACCTCCCCTCCCTTGTGCCCCTCCCCCTCCCCTCCCTTGTGTTCCTCCCTCCTCCCCTCCCTTGTGTCCCCCCTTCCCCCCCTTGTTTTCCTCCCCCCTCCCCTCCCTTGTGTTCCTCCCCCTCCCCTCCCTTGTGCCCCTCCCTCCCCTCCCTTGTGTTCCTCCCACCTCCCCTCCCTTGTGTTCCTCCCACCTCCCCTCCCTTGTGTTCCTCCCCCTTCCCCCCTTGTTTTCCTCCCCTTCCCCCCCCCAACTCCGGGATGTAGATGAACTGGCGGCGTCCTTTTGACAAATACGCTGAATTACCTCTGAGAGTTTGGAGGAGAGAAGCCAACCATGTCTGCCAAATATGATTATTATCTCCTAACCTCCGTTTTGCCGGGTAAATGTGTGTGTGTGTGTGTGTGTGTGGGTTACCTGCCTGTGTGTGTGTGGGGGTTACCTTTCTGTGTATTTGTGTTTGTGGGTATTTGATTACCTGTGTGGGTGGGTGGGTAGATGTGTGTGTGTGTGTTTACCTGCGTGTGTGTGTGTGTGTGTGGGTAGGTGTGTGTTTGTTTACCTGCCTGTGTCGGTGGATGGCTAGGGGTGGGTGGGTGGTTGGGTGGGTGGGTGTGTTTAAGCTGCATGTTAGGATGGGTGTGCATCTGTATAATAATAATGTAGGTGTGGGTGTTGGGTGGGTGAATGTGGGTGTATGTATAGGATGATAGGGAAATATTCGTGCGTGGGTGGGTGTGGGTGCACTCTACAACGCTCGAAGTTCCCTACATCGTACACTCACTCACTCACTCGTAGCAAAAACTTCATTCTGGAGAAAACTTTTAATTCCGTGTTGGTGGCGCAGTGTGCGAGTTATATATTTTTTTTTTACACTTAAGTTGTGACAGAAGATGATCAGGCTACAGAGAGAACATTAATTATGTTTTTCCCTTCACTAATGAGGCTACGTACTGGACAGTTTTTGTTTAGATCACTGTTTGAATTCAGCCGAAATATTGTGGATTTTTACGTATGCTTATAGAAGAAAAAAACGTGAACGTATGGAACTATATCATTTAGTGACAATTCATTTCAGGACAGACCATAAATTTTAAAACTTTATGAAAATTAAAAAAAAATATATATTGTTGTGCAAGTTTATAATATTTTTTTGCCTCATTATATTTCCTCTTTAAGGTATTGTAAGTACTTAAGGTAACCAATGATTCTCTTGTTCAACATTGTACTGTACTCGAGGATGGTGTGGAGCACGGTCAGCGGCTCAGTGATGCGTTTTCTCAAGGCCGCCAAAATATTTCACGAGGGGGTGCAGTTTTTCAGTTTTACCGAGCCTCTGTACCTAACATGTGACGGTGGCCACACACACACACACACACACTGAGCGATGTGTTGCTGTTTTTGTCTCCGAGTTCATACTGTGGACTGTAAGACTTTCAGGGTGGGGAAAGATATTTGTTTAGCTTTTGTTCTTATGTTAAGTTAACAATGGTTTGTTTCCCTGTGATTATTCGTATCGTAATATTGCATTTCAGTATTTTTGTTTTTGTGTTTTTTATATTATTTATTTACTTATATTTATACAGTTGATCATTTGTTATAATACAGTATTATTGTTGCTATTGTTAATGTTTTGGGCAACTGTTGAATGTATTGTGACATCAGGCTGCGGGTATCACACGGGGGGGGGGGGGGGGGGGGGGCGCTGGCGCTTCATGTCGTCACCCTTCGTGTTGGGAGACCATTTCTTGGACCAGTTTACAGCCTGGCCTCTACCTCAACCCCTGCCCTAATATCTTCTTTGGTTGCATTAACTCTGGTCCCGCCCATCACCCCCCTCCCAACACCCCCTCACCCCCCTCCCAACACCCCTCACCCCCCTCCCAACACCCCCTCCCAACACCCCTCACCCCCTCCCAACACCCCTCACCCCCTTCCAACACCCCTCACCCCCCTTCCAACACCCCTCACCCCCTCCCAACACCCCTCACCCCCCTCCCAACACCCCTCACCCCCTTCCAACACCCCTCACCCCCCTCCCTACACCCCTCACCCCCCTCCCAACACCCCTCACCCCCCTCCCAACACCCCTCACCCCCCTCCCAACACCCCTCACCCCCCTCCCAACACCCCTCACCTTGCTCCCAACACCCCTCACCCCCCTCCCAACACCCCTCACCCCCCTCCCAACACCCCTCACCCCCCTCCCAACACCCCCTCCCAACACCCCTCACCCCCTTCCAACACCCCTCACCCCCCTCCCAACACCCCTCACCCCCCTCCCAACACCCCTCACCCCCTTCCAACACCCCTCACCCCCTCCCAACACCCCTCACCCCCCTCCCAACACCCCTCACCCCCCTCCCAACACCCCTCACCCCCCTCCCAACACCCCTCACCTTGCTCCCAACACCCCTCACCCCCCACCCAACACCCCTCACCCCCTCCCAACACCCCCTTCCAACACCCCTCACCCCCTTCCAACACCCCTCACCCCCCTCCCAACACCCCTCACCCCCCTCCCAACACCCCTCACCCCCTTCCCAAAACCCCTCACCCCCCTCCCAACACCCCTCACCCCCCTCCCAACACCCCTCACCTTGCTCCCAACACCCCTCACCCCCCCTCCCAACACCCCTCACCCCCTCCCACCACCCCTCACCTTGCTCCCAACACCCCTCACCCCCCTCCCACCCCCCCTCACCTTGCTCCCAACACCCCTCACCCCCCTCCCAACACCCCTCACCTTGCTCCCAACACCCCTCACCCCCCTCCCAACACCCCTCACCTTGCTCCCAACACCCCTCACCCCCTCCCAACACCCCTCACCTTGCTCCCAACACCCCTCACCCCCCTCCCAACACCCCTCACCTTGCTCCCAACACCCCTCACCCCCCTTCCAACACCCCTCACCTCCCCTAGGAGAAGAGTGGAAGATATTAGGAATCATTCTTTGTATGTCCCGAAAATCTTATCCATGTTGATTTACCCTGAAAGAACTAATAGTGTTGATATATATTGTTCAGTATACACCTGTGTGCAGCGTTCCAGCAGTATGGAGGCCCGGAGGTGGTGGTCGCTCCCAGCAGTAGTTCACGTGTTGGATTGAATTATTTCGGCCAGTGAGTTCTTTGTGGCGTGTTGAGCTCATCCCTGTCACCCGCCCTGCTGGGTTAGGTGGTCCACCGACGACAGCCGCCACAAACATTCTACCAGACACTTCCCCACCAAACAGAATCCTACCCACTAAAATGTTATTGGACAAACTAGTTCAAGGTGGAATGTGTGTCGGGTGATATAAGGTTAAGTCAGGTAAGGTTAGTTAGTCTATATGTGGTTAGTTTAGATGTGACACAATTAGGTCTGGTAAGGTTGGATTAGGCATCTTGGATTAGGTTAGGTTAGCTTGGTAGTTTCATATTCGGCGTTTGTTACAACTAGCTGTGGTAGTATATAGTACACGCACGCTGTCTGGATGATCCGTCTCATAGTTATTCCCACAGTGACGCCATCATTATTTCGTTATGGCCACCTTAGCTGTGGTCGCCCCACACAGCCTCCCCGTAATATAAGATCTGTCTACAGTACGTAAGTTCACCATTTATTTTTTTCTCAGAACGACGTAGTTGAATTTCTTCTCCTTTGAGTCGAATGAAATTTTATCACCCCCTAAGAATGTATCGATGTTTTTGGGATATACTGTAGATGGTGTTACTGGGTGACTCATGTTACTGGT
Organism: Homarus gammarus; assembly: GCA_958450375.1. Classification (NCBI taxonomy): domain Eukaryota; kingdom Metazoa; phylum Arthropoda; class Malacostraca; order Decapoda; family Nephropidae; genus Homarus; species Homarus gammarus. The sequence goes on from CAUDMG010001828.1 coordinate 2,758,074, forward strand.
AAGTTATGATAGATCAATAATTAATTAATTGTCTTTGTAGCAAATGAAGATAATTTTACCTGAAATATCATAGCATGAGCTCTTCTTAGTGGTGATAGTATTAGTACCAATAAATCCTACTGATAAAGTGGAGTGTAAAAAAACGTGTGAGTAATGTCTGTGGGTGGCTCAGCTGGCCGCCGTGTTTCCCGCGCCCATGGGTTTCCCGCCCCAGGGCTCCCCCTCCTAGTGTTCGTTTGTTTGTTCCCGGCGCCGACTTGGGACGACCGTGATTGTATATTTTTGTCTCTTTGGTTCTTTTTGAGATCTTATGAAAATATTTATCATATTTTAATGGTTTATGTGCATTATTTTATATATTCGTGATAGCATTTTACCTATTTATTAAAGTTAATCCTTTGCATTATCCAATTATAATGGGGTATCGGGAGTGTTTCCAGTCAATACGGTGAGTCATCCCGGAGGAGGTGTGGCAACGTCGCCTATGGAATATGTGTGTGTGGGAAGTTTGGCAAGTGTGGAAGGAGAGGGTTATCGAGAAACATGTAATTTGCACAGCGTTGCTTATCGAATGTGATCTGTTTTGGTTCATTAATCACCCTAGGGCATATCACGGCCACGATATTTGTTCTTCAATTTTGTGCGGCATGATAGTCTTTATCAGGAGGCGTTTGGTGATCCTTTGTTGATGTGAGTTCCGAGTGACGCCGGAGTCGTCGTCATCCTTTTCTTTGTTACGATTCCATTCATGAGTAAATACAATTAGGCGTTCTATATATAGATAAAATAAACTGATTGTTATTATTTCCGACACATATACGTCAACAAGAATATAAAGTAATGTTTAGTTTGTAACGGCATTGCATTTACACGTCCTACTGTAAATAAAATACAAGCATAAAAATATCCCCGCTCATACAGTATACATGACGGAAAGCCGGTAATCCCGTAGTTCAGTCGTACACGGTTCAACCTTAACTCGTCATGCATGAAGAAAATTACAGTGGCTTTCTGTTAACATACTTCAGGCGGGCGTGGAGGACCAATCGTAGCGTCTCAACCCGGCGGCGTCTGTCATCACATCTGTGGATTGGTCGAATGGCGAGGCTCCATGTGGGGGCTGGGTGACGTCTTGGCGCTGGAGGGCATTAATTGGCCAAGTCTCTTTCGGTATTAAATCAAAGAAAACTTTGTGGAAAGGAACGCGAAGCCGTTGAGAGAGTATACTCTCACTACTTGTCGTTTTACAACCTTAGAAAACTTTGATAAATTTCATCGGGGACTAAAGTAGAAATAGTATTGATTAGCATAGTAGTGGTAGTAGCAGTAGTAGGAGGGGGGGGGGGAAGGGGGGATTAAACAGACCCTTGCAACTTGGGGTCGATCAGTCTAGCTTCGTACCGTTAGTAGTAGTATAGTCGTTGTAGTATCGCGGGCAGTTAACATTGACTTGGCTGCGGCAGGAACTTAACCCTTAACCATATTAACCCCCTAACCTTAACCTTGCCCCGGTAATGGTAATGACAGTAATAATAGGAAATAGTAATACTACCTACTGATAGCGACGATAATATTAACCCTGAAATATTAATGAAACTATAAATTCTTACGATAATAGCAGCCATGTTACACCACCAGTAGTAGTAGATGTTGTTATGAAATATATATATACTGTATAATTATAAGAGCACGTGGGATGAACTAATTACCCCGGGTATAATCTTCTCGGAGTAATTACCAGGTGTTGTTCCCATTCCCAGGAGTAATAAGGGGTGTATGTTCGGTTAGGTAGATAAATTAGGGCAAGGATTGAGGAGGAGGAGGTAGGCTCGGGTTATATACTCAGGATGAATTAGATATGTCTTAAGGTTAACGGTAGGATACATTAGGATAAACACAAGGATGCATTAGAATTAACACTAGGATGGATTAGGATTAACACTAGTATGCATTAAGCTAGGGTTAACGGTAGGATGTATAAGGGTTAATGTTGTAGGATGAATTAGGATTATCACAAGGATGTATTAGGCAAAGATTTATGGTAATTATTCATCCTTTGTTCGTAGGATTGGATAAACAGAACGATAGGGGAGATGCATAGATTAGGTTGGGTTAGGTTTGGTTAGGTTAGAGTTAGGTTAGATCACGTTAGGCCTGAGTTAAGTTAGGTTAGGTAGATTAGGGTTGATTAGGTTAGGTTAAGTTATGGAGAGGAATAGGTTACGTTAGGGTAGGTTAGGTTAGGTTAGATTAAGGTAAGGTAAGGTAGAATAGGATGAGGTAGGGGTAGGCATAATGATATTCCAGGTAGGGTTAAAGAGGGGGAGACCTAAATTAGGGTTACCTGACCCTCTTTAATCCGGGTTATGTTGTGGTGGTGGGCGATGTTGCTTAGTTTGAAGCTGATGTGTAACTTGTCAAGGTTCTGTGTGTACATACATACATATCACACTTACACACAATTCTCTCTCTCTCTCTCTCTCTCTCTCCTGCTCAATTAGCTGATCAACTGGGCTGTTGCACTCTGCGTCTTGCTAGGCGTCCCCCGACACTTGAGCCGGATTGATCAGGCAAGACAGTGAAGGCTTCTGAGGGTTTCTTCATTCCTATTTTTCTTTGTATTTCTTTTTCATTTTCATTTTGTTCTGGTTTTCTTGTCTCAAGGTTTTTTCTTCACTTTTTATTCATTTGTTTTTAATTTGTCTTTTTTTCTCCTTTCCTTGTGTTCATTTTCTTTTAAATTCTTCTTCTTCGTCTTCGTCTTCGTCTTCGTCTTCTTCTTCTTCTTCTATCTTCTTCTTCTTCTTCTTCTTTTTTCCTTTTTCTTTTTTCTTTTTCTCATGGGAGTTCACGCCAGCTGTTGGACCATCTGATAAATTATAATTATTGGGTTCACAGGTGGTACAGTAGGCCAGCTGTTGGACCACCTGGAGATAGTTTAGGAGGCCAGCTGCCGGACCATCTGAGAAATAATCGAAGTTGACAGGTGGTTTGGAATCCAGGTGGTTCTTATGTGTTACAGGGAGTTCGATACTGGACCATCTGAGAGGTTAAAGAGGTTGACAGGTGGTTGAGGAGGCCAGCTGGCTCACAGGTGGTGTTAAGGAAGATGGGCCGTAGCCTGAGCGGGAAGGAGGGGATTAAGTTCTCCTGTAAGAGTCTCACCTAATTTAAATACTCGGACCCTTCCTTTTCTTTCTTTCCTTCCTTCCTTCCTTCCTTCCTTCCTTCCTTCCTTCCTTCTCTTCTTTTGTTTTCCTCCCTCCTTCCTTCCTTCCTTCCTTCCTTCCTTCCTACTTTCCTTCCTTCCCATTTGCTCCTTCCTTTTCTTCTTTTATTTCCCCTCCCTCCTCCCTTCCTTCCTTCTCTTCTTCCTTCTTTTCTACCCCCTTCCTTTCCTTCCTTCTTTCCTCTTCTGTTTTATTCTCCTCTTTCCTTTTCTCTTTCTTCTTCCTCTTTCTTCTCCATATTATTCCCCTAACCTCTCTCTCTCTCTCTCTCTCTCTCTCTCTCTCTCTCTCTCTCACTTTGAACAAGAAAACCTCCTTCCCCTCTCCTTTTCTTTCTCCTTCCCTCCTCTTTCTTTCTCCCTTTTTATTGTTTCTTGTTCTCCCTCCTCTTCCCTTTCATCGCATTTCCCCCTTATTTCCCTCTTCCCTCTTCCTTTTCCTCCTCCCTTTGTCCCTTTGACTTTAACATATTTTTTTTTTTATACTTGGACATAATTTCGAAGGTTTAATTTTTATTTGGACATATTTTTTTCAAGTTTATTTTTAACCTGGGCATAATTTCGAAGGTTTATATAGTAATTTTGACTTGGGACATATTGTAAAAAAAAATATTTTCAACTTGAACTCAATTAAAAGATTAACTTATTATATTTTTACTCTTGACTTTCTTAAAAGGTTTCTCTTTGACTCGTACTTTCACAAAAAAAAAATATCTTCTGCCTGTGACTCATTTTAATGGTCCGACCCTGACTTGCAGTTTGGGAGCGGTTGGTTGCCTTTACACCGAACGCTTTTGAGAACACATTACGCCGCTTTGTCAAGGAGTTTGTATTCGACTTGTGTTTCCTTTGTATTTTGACTTCGTTAGTATTCGCCATGTGTTTCATTCGTATTCGAGTTGTGTTTCGTTTATATTCGAGTTGTTCCGTTTGTACTTGCCCCGTGTTTCATTTGTATTCAAGTTGTTTCATTTGTATTCGACTTGTTTCAGTTATATTAGACTTCGTTAGTATTCGACTTATGTTTCGTTTGTATTCGACTTTTGTTTCAGTTGTATTCGACTTGTTTCATTTGTATTCCCTGTGTTGCAGTTGTATTCGACTTTGTTAGTATTCGACTTATGTTTCATTTGTATTATACTTGTGTTTCGTTAGTAATCGACTTGTGTTTCATTAGTAATCGACTTGTTTCGTTAGTATTAGACTTGTGTTTCGTTTGTATTAGACTTGTGTTTCGTTTGTATTAGACTTGTGTTTCGTTTGTATTAGACTTGTGTTTCGTTTGTATTAGACTTAGGTTTCGTTAGTATTAGACTTGCTTCATTTCTATTCAACTTGTGTTTCATTTGTATTCGCTGTGTTGCAGTTGTATTCGACTTTGTTATTATTCGACTTATGTTTCATTTGTATTATACTTGTATTTCATTTGTATTCGACTTGTTTCGTTAGTATTAGACTTGTTTCGTTAGTATTCGACTTGTGTTTCATTAGTAATCGACTTGTTCCGTTTGTATTAGACTTGTGTTTCTCTTGACGGCCCTGGCTACCAATTCGGTGTCCAGATCTGAGTTTATATTTACTTAGGAGCCGGATATAACCCTTTGTTGTTTATATTTACTTAGGAGCCGGATATAACCCTTTGTTGTTTATATTTACTTAGGAGCCGGATATAACCCTTTATTGTTTATATTTGCTAAGGAGCCGGATATAACCCTTTGTTGTTTATATTTGCTAGGGAGCCGGATATAACCCTTTGTTGTTGTTTATATTTCCGAGTTAGCAGGATATAACCCTTTGTTGTTTATATTTGCTAGGGAGCCGGATATAACCTTTGTTGTTTATATTTCCGAGTTAGCAGGATATAACCCTTTGTGTTCATTATTACCTAAGGAGCCGGATATAACCTTTGTTGTTTATTACCTCAGGAGCCAGATGTTGTACTCCCTTCTTTGTGTGTAGAGAATAATAAATGAAATCCAGACCTTTATTAATCTAATTAAATGGGAGCTAACTTAACCAAACCTGTCAACAATCGCCAGTTTGTTGTGGTTAGATTAGTTTCAGATGATGGTACTTTGAGAGAGAGAGAGAGAGAGAGAGAGAGAGAGAGAGAGAGACTGGATAAGTAAAGGAAGAGATAGATGAATACATAGTTTGATAGATAAACAGCCACTTTGTTACTGATTGATAATAAAGAATACACAGATAAATAGATAGATAGAAAAACAGACAGGGCGACAAATAAGGAACTAAAGACAGAAAAAAATGCAGTAAATTTGTAGGAGCGAGAGTGAGGAAAAATTGTGAAGCAGTTTTTACGAGGGACAACAACTAGGTCTGAAAAATTACTTTGGGTCGTGTCCACAGAAGCAGTAGTCCACTATGTTTTTATTGTCGGGGGAAAACTAACAAGTTCTTCTCTTCCCCTCTCCCCCCCCCTCCGCCCCCCTCTCTCTCAAAAAAAGTTCAGATTATAGTGACCACAGTTGGGGGTTTGGGGGGGGGGGGGATTGAATCTGAATTATTAAGGTATTAGTTTAATTACTTACTATTGTCACCATTAGCCAAAAAACCCAACTGGAATGTATATTTTTTTTTATCGTGTTCATCGTTTTCTGAGAGAGAGTTGGAGGGAGGTATGGGTAACTGAAGTGAATTATTTACTGACAACGGAAATAGTCTGAGAGATGAGGACTAGGTTTTAATGTTTGTGTACATGCGAGTTACTTGTGTTTAAAATTATTTTGTACATATGGATATTTTTTCACCACCTTAGTATAAATAACAGTGGACGACATTTGTCATCAATGTGCTATTTTTAACAACCGATCCTCGCGTCGACCAAACCAGCATGTTTAATTCTTTACCAGATATCTAAATACAACTCGGACTTAGAGATCTCATAGGCACAGAGGAAGGTGGAAAGGAAAGGGAGGAAGGAGGGAAATGAGGGAAGTAAGTCAGTGACGAACCCGGATCAGAAACAGGACCAGAATTTTCCTTCGATAACCAAATGTTCGGTCAGGTTAGATTAGACTCCAGAGTGTATTAGGTTAGGTGTAGGTTACGTTGACTTAAGTGTTTTGTGTAAGTTTGGGTAGGTTAGCTTGTGTTAGGTTTATTATCTTTATTTCTTTATTATTATCCGTCGTCATCATCATCATCATCATTAACAACAACAACACTAAAGTCATCATCATCATCATCAACAACAACAACACTAAAGTCATCATCATCATCATCATCACTACCGTCATCATCAACACTAAAGTCATCATCATCATCATCATCAACAACAACAACACTAAAGTCATCATCATCATCATCATCACTACCGTCATCATCAACACTAAAGTCATCATCATCATCATCATCATCATCATCACTACCGTCATCATCATCATCATCATCACTACCGTCATCATCATCACTACCGTCATCATCAACATCATCACTACCATCATCATCATCATCATCACTACCGTCATCATCATCATCATCATCATCATCACTACCATCATCATCATCATCATCATCAACAACAACACTACCGTCATCATCAACACTACCGTCATCATCAACATCATCACTACCATCATCATCATCATCATCATCATCACTACCATCATCATCATCATCATCATCATCATCAACAACAACACTACCGTCATCATCATCATCATCATCACTACCGTCATCATCAACACTAACGTCATCATCATCATCATCATCACTACCGTCATCATCAACACTGAAGTCATCATCATCATCATCACCACCAAACACCCTACGTTCTCATCTTACTAAAACAAATTACACCACCCTTCTCCTCGGCCCCCCCACCTACACGTGCTGTGACCTAAAATTACTCTGGTGGGGCCGCCGTTCCTCACAACCTTTCTTTAAGAGTAGTTCCTCAGAGCCGTTCATAGAGAGATGTTCGTCAAAGCCATTCTTCAGCCGTTCAAGAGCCGTTCCTTTGTACTTGCTATCGAGAACCATAAGTGTGGAAAGATAATTCAAGAATCCGATCGTCATTTGTTTTTCAGATCGGTTAAGTAAAGTGTTGAGATGCGTCTTATAGAGAAGCTTCATAAGTCGTTAATAAAATACGATAGATGGATAAATCAGGGAGAATGGATTAATGGATAAAGCAGGTGGAAGGGATGAATAACTGAATCGAGAGAGAGAGAAAATCTATGTGTATGTTTGTATGTCTGGTGCTTGAAAGAGTGTGTGTGTGTGTGTGTGTGTGTGTGTGTGTGTGTGTGTATGTACTGGGGCAGGCGCTCGTACGGTCACCTTTACTACAGCAGATACGGTGTGTCCAGATCCCTCTCTACTACACCTGACCCACCAAGCTGTTGCTATTTACAGACGACAGGTTCCTCCCCTACACACACACATACTTCTCACACCATCATCAACTACACCTTGCCACCTACACCCTCTACACTCCCCACCAACACCCACTACACTCCCCACCAACACCCACTACACTCCCCACCAACACCCACTACACTCCCCACCTACACCCGCTACACTCCCCACCTACACCCGCTACACTCCCCACCTACACCCGCTACACTCCCCACCTACACCCGCTACACTCCCCACCTACACCCTCTATACTCCCCACCTACACCCTCTACACTCCCCACCTACACCGACTACACTCCCCACCAACACTCACCCTCTACACTCCCCACCAACACTCACCCTCTACACTCCCCACCAACACTCACCCTCTACACTCCCCACCAACACTCACCCTCTACACTCCCCACCTACACCGGCTACACTCCCCACGAACACCCTCTACACTCCCCACCAACACCGGCTACACTCCCCACCAACACCCTCTACACTCCCCACCAACACCCTCTACACTCCCCACCAACACCCTCTACACTCCCCACCTACACCGGCTACACTCCCCACCTACACCGGCTACACTCCCCACCTACACCGGCTACACTCCCCACCAACACCCACCATCTACACTTCCCACCTACACCGGCTACACTCCCCACCAACACCCACCATCTACACTTCCCACCTACACCCTCTACACTCCCCACCAACACCCACTACACTCCCCACCAACACCCTCTACACTCCCCACCTACACCGGCTACACTCCCCACCAACACCCACTACACTCCCCACCAACACCCTCTACACTCCCCACCAACACCCTCTACACTCCCCACCTACACCGGCTACACTCCCCACCAACACCCACTACACTCCCCACCAACACCCTCTACACTCTACACTCCCCACCTACACCGGCTACACTCCCCACCAACACCTTGAGGTAACTAATCACCAGCATTAGAGGCACCAGCACCGCCACTACTGTTTGCCAGGAATTTGTACGCTGTTCTGGTTGCTGGTCCGAGTGTCCCCTCTCTTAACCCCCCCCCCCCCTTTAACCTAGGATTGGGATTCACTAAGATTGGAAGCACATTTGGATTGGGACCTATTTGTAGTGGGACCCAGGATAAATATTTAGGTTTAGATTGGATTAGAATAGGTTAAGTGAGAATAGATCGAAGTAGGTTAAGTTAAGGTAGGTTAGATAATGTTAGAATAGGTTAGGTTAGGTTAAAGTTAAGTCAGGTCAGGTCAGGTCAAATTAGATTAGGTTAGGTTAGGTTGAGTTGGGGACCATCAAGACTGGCATCTACTTGACCAGCCACCGGAAATTCACACCCTGCAGCCCGTCCATGAATACAGATCTGTACATTGATAGGATGTCGTTATCCCTGTTGCCTCGTGTGTGTGTGTGTGTGTGTTTGATTGTGTGTGTGTGTGTGTGTGTGTGTGACTCTTGCCATGATAGACTTATAGTATACCTGTACCTACCTACCTACCTACCTACCTACCTGATCAGTATTTAGTATTATAATTTGCGAACGAGGTACAAACTGTTTAAACCTGACGTGCATGGTTTTGGCATATAGTCGACAATGAGTGTGGCCGTTCTATACCTCTAAACAGTTCTCGAGGTGTGTAGAGAACGGCGTGTGTTGCATGTAGTGAGAAGGTAATATAACGTTTACTTGCTCCGCTAACCCTCCCTCGCTCCCTCCCTCCAGGTGGTATGTGGTAATGGGTTGGATGGAACTCAACTGTCTCAATAACACACCTGATATTGAAAACCGGAATTATTTAGATTTTCAGTGATTGGTTGGATTATTTTCTCCTCATAACTGGGTAAGAGGGAGTGTATTTTTTTTTTTCGTTTCTGTAGTAGAGTTTTTAGTGGATTTTTGTAGTCATTATCTCATGTTTATTCAGTTTAAATTCCCAACGTGCACCGTATTTAGTGAGTTTACATTCGGGATCCCTTGTTGAGTTTCATCGTAATGTTGACGCCATTTGAATAAGATTCGTATGTTAATTTTCTTTTAATAGACAACACTTCCGGCATCGATAGTCTCAGCTGCAGTTTCGACACCATTTTGCACCGCCATCTTGGTATATTTCACTTAAATGAGCCAGTTAGATACGAACTCACATCTCCCGATTAAGATTTAACTCGGGAATCTCTGGGAATCTATCTGTATCTGTGTCGTAGCTGAAGTGAGGCAGTTAGAGGCGTTCCTTTATCTCAAGTCGGGGAGAATTTAGTGCATGAATTTCAGGGAATCCGGATTCAAGATCGGGTTTATTTACGACTCAAGTGATGACAACGCAGTGAGGTGGCTTCGGCTGCGTTTGTCAGCTATAGGAACGCTTCGCTCGACTGACTGACTGACTGACAGCTATTAATTTTGCTGGATATCGTCATTTAAAATAGTTATTATCTACATGCTTTAGTTGTATATTTGTGAGTGTGTGTGTGTGTGTGTGCGTGCGCGCGCTCACGCGTTGTTTACCCACCCACCTCGCCACACCCACACAGCCACACACCCACAGGCAGTGTTACACCCAGAGCCAACACCATTTCCTCGATTACTCCACCATGAACTACCATCACCATTGTCTACCATTGACTACCATTACACTACTATTAATTACCAATATGCTACCATTGACACCCATTACATTACCAATAACGATCATTAGGTAGTAGGTAGTAGTCAGCTACCAAACAAGGAGGTCCTACCGCCTGGGAAGATATTGGAAGCATAATGTGTTGTCTAATGGTAGACCCTGCTGCCATATGGCATCACGAAAATTCTGACCAAGTCCCAGGTTGCTTATCGGACTTTCTGCCTCATTTACACACAATTGCAGGGTCTTAATTGCTTCTCTTACTTTGACAAATTAACACGTATATCGTTTCTCACTGTTATATTTTTATTTAATTTTTTATATAATTTTTTTAATAATTTTTATAAATTATTATTATTATTATTATTATTATTATTATTATTATTATTATTATTATTATTATTATTATTATTATTATTATTATTATTATTATTATTATTATTAAATTTTCGCCCCTAGGCCCTGATGTGGGTCATTGACCTGTGCCCAGTTTTTTTTTTACGGGGATTAGCCCACCCGGGCACAGGTCACTGGCCCACATCGGGGCCTAGGGGCGAAAATTTAATAATAATAATAATAATAATAATGATAATAGTAACAATAATAATAATAATAATAATAAAGAACCATAAAGAAATACAAAATGAAAAAAAAGATCAAGAGTGAGAAACAATATATGTGTGTTGTGTTGTCAATAGTAAGAGAAACAATTGAGACCCTGCAACTGTGTGTAAATGAGGCAGAAAGTCAGATCAGCAACTGGGACTTGGTCACAATTTTAGTGATGCCATATGGCAGCAGGGTCTACCATTAGACAACACATTATGCTGCCAATATCTTCCCAGGCGGTAGGGCCTCCCTGTTTGGTAGCTGCTTACAAAACAAAAACAAAAACTCTACTAATGATTACCATTGACTACAGTTACACCACCATTATTTACCATTACACTATCATGGTCCCCTTAACCCCATTTACATACATTCCACCCTTTAACCCCATTCATTTAGTTCCCCCTTTAACCCCATTCATTTAGTTCCCCCTTTTACCCCATTTATTTAGTTCCCCCCTTTAACCCCATTCATTTAGTCCCCCCCTTTAACCCCATTCATTTAGTCCTCCATTTAACCCCATTCATTTAGTCCTCCATTTAACCCCATTCATTTACACACCTACCCTCCCCCACTCCCTCTCTCCCCCACTCCCTCTCTCCCCCACTCCCTCTCACTTCCCACCACCCCTTTACTTCAGCGAGGTCCCCTGAATATGTGTGTGCCAGAATTTGCATACACAGTCGATGTTAAAGGCTTTCCCTCAAAGTATTTTTTTCCCCACCCAGGTGTTGTAAGCGGATGAAGTTGGTTGGGTCGAAGCGTGAGAATATGGTAACAGCAGTGTATGAATTCTCGGAAACCTCTTGAATTACGATAGTACTCTCTCTCTCTCTCTCTCACACCTTTCAACTGGAAATGTCAGGAAAAAAGTGTCTAGGTGGTTCGTTTGGATGTGAGAAATAGTTCAGAATGATTCGTTTAGATGTGATAGAGTATCTAGCTGGGTCGTTAAGAGGTGAGATTGGTTCACTTTGGTTCGTTTAGAGGTGAAAATGGTTCAGATTGGTTCGTTTAGAAGTGAGAATGACTCAGAATGGTTCGTTTAGAGGCGAGAATGGTTCAGATTGGTTCGTTTAGAAGT